>VXBA01002577.1:423654-443856 GCA_013399895.1 Serilophus lunatus | reverse complement strand
CTTTGGGGGGATCCGGGTAGCCAGAAATTTGCAGTGTTTCAACACAGTTTCAACTGAACAGTTTCAACAGAAAGGCTTAAAATCTTTCTGAAGTTGCAACTTGCCTTCTTATTTGAAGCACTCTAGGAGTGCAGCACATGTTTTGTGCACAAGCTGTATTCAGGGTTAAGCTTAAGTCTGCAGAGATGAGACCAAAAAACATGGTAAACTAAGAAATAATGAAGGAAATGTTGTGTAAGTTGGCTATTATCTACCACTTCAGCTCTACTTTACTTGTTTTGAGGTCACTATTCTCTCTTTATGCCCAGTTAGATTGTGGTTGGCCTGCACAATTAGTCTACAATTAAGGAAATGAGGCGATCTTAGTAAGTGAACAGAACCCATGCCTTGAAGCTCTTCCCACCTCATTTGTGTTTCCTCTTCCAGGGACAGCAGTCAGCAGTGGCACTGGGAGTGCCTCTTGCAGTTTAAAATTTTGTACTTGCAAACATTTGCTGTCCCAGAACAGGACGGAATGTAGCACATGCAAAAGTCACAGGGTCAGGTTTGCCTTATCTTTGCAGCCCTGCCCACCTGCCTCTTACAGATAGACCTGAGACCTACCAAAGCAGCAGATTCACAATCTAGAAGTTGCATAGAGAAACAAGGAATTTTCAGAAGTTCCCCACAATTCCCATTTAATATTCTCCGTGAATGAAAAACTGTTCAGATCAATTCTGATGAAAGATAAATTTGTTGGCCCTCCAGAGCAATTTTCTCATCCCTCTTCTCATCCGTTTTCCCTCTCTAAAATGTTGGACTGTTGGTTACATGGCATTATGCCTAGACCTGAGATAGTGGGAATTCCTTTCCTAATAGCCACAGGTGGTCATCTTGTAAGTCAAATATTTGATTACCCATATCATTGGCTTAGCTTGCATAACTGCAAATGCTATTAAGGGTAATAAAATTATCCAACTCTTACATCACTGTGCTGTGGGCAAAGGATATTGTTCTCAGCAATCACTATTTACGTCCAACCATTTAGCACTGGTGAAGCTATACTAATGGCTTTCTGTGACATTTTTGAAAGGACAGCTGTTAGATCAAATGAGCAGATATCTACCTAGGAAAATGTAACATTCAAATATTTATGAAGAAATGGAATTACCGACTGTGTTATCAAATTAAATTAGTAAACAAGGCTGTTCAGGGATTAAGTGCAAAAAAGATCTCTGGCTTTTTCTTTTCCCAGCCTATTAATTCACTGCTGTGGACTGAAGCTGGACCTGACGGTGTGATTGGATATGAAGGGTAATATAGCTTATAAGGCTTCAAACTGGTAGAAGAGTGAAATGAAATTGCAAATATGTAGACAAAATAGAAAGAAAAGCACTTCATTGCTTTCGTTACAAGCAATATAAAGGAAGGACAGGCTTTATGGTTTGTTCTTTGAACCATTCGTATTGCCCCTGCTATATGTGGTAATTCTACTAGGGGCACACATCAGCTCTGGGGAAAGGTATGGCAATGAACCTATCATCTCACTGCCTGGAGTCATGTATTATCTGTTCTTGGATTTTTCTCACTCTATTTGAATAAAAATTGTTTTGTACAATTATTTTTATTTTCCAAAGGGCATAAGGTCCACGCCATTACCTTTCGATTGATACTTCTCTTGCTGCCTAACTAAACATGGTAAACGCAGTATGTTGAAACATACTGCTTATGTGATGCAGAATGTTCATTCAGTTTATTCTATGGTCTCTGCAAAACCTAATATCCAGTGTATGTCTGTTAAATACTAAATAATTCTTGTATGTTATAGAATGATGTTTTAGATCAACAAAGGTGTGCTCTTTTGTATCGATGCAGACAACTGAAATATTTAAGAGTGTATGTGTGACGTAAGTAGCACTTATTACAGAAAAACCTAATTTTACCTATATGAGGCAGTCAGGATTATGGTTTGATTTAGGGTCTCATGCTACACACTTTTATTCATTTGACTTTACCAGCAACCACCTTCTATTCATTATTTAATCCTTAACACTAGTGGTACTGCTAAAGTCAGCATATATTCCATAGAAGCCAAAGTTAACACTAGGATGGAAAGTTTTTAGAAATGACTTTTGAAATTACTTTTTTTTTTAGTGAGGTAGATGAGGAAAACAATTATCACCATATCAATTTGCTACTTTTAAAACACTTAGAATATGTAAATATAAAGGCATAAAGTACGGCTGTTGATACCATGACTTCTAAATATACATGGTAATGTAATTGAAAGGTCAAAGAGAAGATCTCTTGTAAATTCTTAAATGAAAAATCTTTGCTCATGAATTATTCTTTTTAGGTGAGCAGGAATGGGCATTTCATTAACTATTACTCATGGGAATAAGCAGTGCAGGATCAGACCTTCAGTGCAGTGTAATAAGTGGGAGCCCTATAATGTCATTCTGGTAATTTTTTTAATCCGATGATCTGGTTAGTTCCAAAGCAGCTGGGGTAGAAATCAGTCCAATTCCAAAAGGCAATGTAGATCTGTTTCAATCACCAGGTACTGTACCATTACTTTGGGTTGCAATATCAAGCTGAACGTTGCACACTGTTGGAAAACAGCTGATTCATGATCCATGGGAAATGATTCCGCCCCACCAGCTGTTTTAATCTGGAACTATACTGGTGATAAAATACAAATCTAGTGTCTACCAGGCTGCTCAGTTTTATGTCTATTTTTCTAGAAACTTGAGCCTTTCTGTTGAGTATTTCATTAATTTCTAATGTTGCAGTCTTGGCGTTTTAATTGCAGCCTCCTATAAACCCAAATGACTGAAAGAGTGTGTTGCCTTCTACTACTTTTAGTCTATGAATCTGGCTTATTTAGCAACTTTGGTTGTGTTTGAAGGCAACAAGAGTAAGGAAAGCATGAAGGCTTTGGTGGTTTTATTTTACTCCTTCTAAAACCTTGGAATTAAGGAAAAAGAATTATTTGTTCAGTATCCAAATCATAGTTTTGTGTTTGCTAAATTTTAATGAAAGTTATCAAAATTCATATGTTGCTCTAGCTGTATAATGCAAAAATAATTTGAAGATTTTGCAGGCTTTATCCTGGGGTAAGCTGTGAAGCCGAGTTTTGGTTTCACTTGTGTGGATACAATATTACAGAAATTCAGTCTAAATCCTCAGTTGTAAAATAACTGTGGATGTTCAGATTTGTGTCTTAGATTTGTGGAACAATTAACCCTGTGGTTCTTAGGAAAAGCAATAATCAAACCTTCTCCCCTCATAATCTTTATCTTGGTTGGGTTAAAATATTTGAGGGCTAATTACATAGATCACCTTAAAATGTGTAAATGTCTGATTTCAAAGTTGCGAAACTGTGCATGTGGTATTTCATTACTTTGTTAACATTTGTACATAACTATTTTCAATTTTAATTACAGTGCTGAAGTTAGATCTACATTCAGAGGATCACCCTGAGTTTCATAACTTTTATCAAGTTGTATTTAGATATTGGCCTCATATGCAAACAAAACAAATCTGAGACAACTGGAATTTTCTGTATATGTGCACATACTGTGTTCAATAACATGTTTTATATGTAATGTTTCATGATTGGCTTTTTCTGGATGTTGGCAGCCACAGAGAATTGGTTCCATTCATTGTTCTGTGATACAGCATTGATGACATAACTAATAGTTATTCATACTGCATACAGCAATGGAGATGCAGTTGTGGGCATTTGAATTCTATGTGCAGCGATTACTGAATGTATATAGCTGGTAATTCAGACACAGAAATAAACAACAGCTTTTTCTGCTTCTCGACCAATTTAGACCTGTTTCACATAATGCCAATTGTTTCCCCAGTCTTAATATAGTTAAAAAAAAATAGGAAAACGTTAGAGGAAATATATCACTGACTAAATGGAGTTTCTGACTTCTGGTGTACATATATATGCTATATATGCTAAAATATGCTACTTGCAATATGCAGATATATACACCATACATTTGGGGGTGGGGAGGAGTTTACTCCAGTGCTGACTCGTGTTGGTTTCCTTTGAGTTGTCATGATGATGGATCTCAATCCCTTGATTTCAGTGGCATAAATTTTAGTCAGGTGCAATGAACATCATCACTCTACATGTGAGAAAAGAAGAACTTAAATATATCTCAGAATTGTGGAATATGAAAATGTCTGTTTGGATGACTTATTTGGCATCACTTAACTTTTTCCCATTACTTGCATTATTACTATCAAAGCTTGTAACACTGAAATCTTCCTCCTCCTGCAAATTAAATATGATAAGTATTTTAGTTTCAAACAGTACAAATGGTCATTTGTTTGAATTAAACATTTGCATTATAGTGATAGTCAACATTCCAGCATGTATAATGCTGCTTTTCATTTCACTGATCAGCTGATGAATTAAAACTCCTGCATTCTTTCATCAGCAGTCTCATACATATAATTAAAGAGAGCATCAGAGTTGGACACAGCTCCTTGTACTAAATGTGTGTCTCTGTCACATGCTGGCATCATTTGAGATTTAAAAGGTCGCTAACTTGGGTATTTGTTTCCATTACATATGAACGGCAGCATTCTTTCGTGCATAAATGCAAGAGAAATTATATTTGTAAACCACAAACTTGAGCTTGAAAAGTGTGACCAGTGCCAATTTCCTAATGAACAGCATTTTGCAGATTGCCTTGGTGTCCTTCTCCCTAAAGTACGCTGAAAGCATAACATAAATAGTTTTTTATGAGAGGTAACAGCAGCAAATATGTGTGTGGGGAGGAAGAGAACCTGCTTGCATGGTTGATTTTTTTGTTCTTTTTCTTTTCCAAATCTATGGAAGTTATCTGTGGTTAAATTTGTTTCCTAAAGTGCTTGAACATATTGATTTGAGACATCAAAAGATACTCCTTTGTTGGTACTAGAATGATTTCATTTCCAATCTGGCACTGACTAGGCCATCAAGGAGAGGACCTACTCAGAACAGGGAGGCTTTCTGCGTGCTGCAGGTTCTGAGGGTCTTATATCAAGTAGGACCCTTGAAGGGGGAAAAAAAAAGAAAATTGGACAGAAATAGAGTTCAAGAGGTTCAGGAATCACTGTACATATTCCCAGCAGGTCTAGGAAAAAATATGAAGAGGAAGCAACCTGGCTATAGTTGAAACATCAGAATGGGTGACTTTTACTGTGCTTTAACGCATATTAATATCTGTCTGAAGTAACACAGACAACATTCAAATGTCATATAAGAGGTATATAAAAAGTATTTAATGATATTAAAAATATCATTCATTTCTTAAAGGGTTGCTGCTGGTTCCTCCTGAGGTTCACCAAATATAAGTACTCTGCCAGAAAAGAGAATTCATAATACAGTGTTATTCTGTTTAGAACTGTGATGTGTCCAATAAGGATGTTTTTTTTAAAGGCTCCATACTTCTAAGCTCTTAATGATTATTGAATCATTAGTCTAATGTGTCCCCAGGGTCTTGTTGTGGAAAATTGCAGATAAAATGCCCACTTCCCACAACTTTAATGGTTCAATAAGTAGTTCCTTCCTTGCAAAAACTTCTGTAGATTTGTCCTAACTGTGCTTTTTATGAATTGTTTCATTGTCAGAAACAATGGTATCCTGATCTAAAAGATGCCATGAAGGGGAAAGAAATGCTACATTTCACTTAAATTCAGCAGTTTTGTAGAGGGATGTTTAATTTTTTCTTTGCTCTGTGTTTAAATACTATCACTTCAAGTACAACTTTCCTCAACTCTTAAAGTTGATGTTAGCTATCTGCAATACGGTAACTTGTTTCAAAGTATGGTTAATTCTAGATTGTGTAGATCTAAGTAATGTGATGCTTCAGGCAGGTCTGATGATCACTTAATTATATTGCCATTTGGGGGGTTGTTAATCATTTACTACACGTTATCAGTCTTGAAATGAATGAGCCCCTTCACATGAAAGTTTTTTCAAGTTCTTTGTGAATGTAGACAAACATTTCTGTACCAAAGTGCATGTGCTTGCAAAGTTTGCTTTTGCACAGAAAAAGCAAACACTCTTAGACTGTTGAACAGTTTCTCCACTTGTACATGATATCATCAGGACAGCAAACTTTGTTCCAAATTTTATTTTCAAACTCTTCTTCTGGGAAGCCTTTAGAAACTTGGGCTTGATGTACTGAAGAAATAAGCATTGCTGAATTGGTGAAACTTGATAAAAGTAATCTGGTAATCTTGAGAATGCTGAACTAAAGTCTGATGTGCAAATTTTCTGTTTTTTTTCTATATGGTACAGCAGCTTGCACTTTAACAGTACCCTATATATAATCCCATAGATACTTACAGTATTATTAGTCCATAAAAAAAGGATGTAAACTTGAGTACTTAGTTTTTAGAAAGTGCTACAATTAAGATGTGCCACTAAAAAAACCCCAAACAAATCAAAACAAAAATCCCACCAGAATATCAAATCAATTAATTTGAAAAAGTAAAAGTAAAAAATCATTGTTTAAATAAAAGCATTATACTCTGTTATGCTGTTATCTCCCTGAAGGAGAAGTCTAGTAAAAACTGGATGTGATTTTTGCCTGTGTCTCCTCCAGAAATACTACAAGGTTCTGACTTCAAAATTAAAGAATTGCCCACGAATCTAGAAAGGTATCAGGATAGTACAGAAAGGAAAAAAGTTGCAAGTGTAAAGAGGGACTACACTAGATCTTGATAACTTCTGATTATTCTTTTCTAGCCATTCCTAGCTTTCCTTTGGGAGCAAAAACTTGTGTGTGTGTAAAAGGTCAGATTCTTTGTCTGTTGAGATCAACGACAGGCTGCCCACTTACTTCAGTAAACAGTGAATCATGCTGCAGACTTCCACAGCTGAGAATGGCACAAAAATACAGCAGCTCTTGTGGCTTGCTCTCCCAGATTGTGAGAAACCGGGAAACATCAATATGTCACAAAAAAACCCCAACCAAAACAAACAAAAAAAACCCCCCAAAAATAAAAACTAATTGTAGAAAAGCATACTAGAAAAGAAGTTTCCTGGGGAATACTTACTATTTGTCTTAGAGCAGAGATGAAGACATATCTGGAGTTAACTCTGTTTGGTCGATAATAGAAAGAACTGTCATGACATGAACAGTTCAGTTTGTGCTCTACATGTGAAGGACATGTTTTTTACAAGTCAGCTTGCTCATTGTGCTGTTGCTGCTAATGAAACCAGGAGTGATTTGTGACAGGAATATCCCACAATTTCTGTTCTTTCTGGGTGCAGAAGAGAGGATAGTATTTCACACTGGGTCTCAGTCCCTAGCCTGGTATGATGTACATGACTGCGAGGGAGGTACAGAACAGTTCAGCGTCAGGGAAACATCTACCTTGATTTAAAGAAAAAGGATATGTGTATGTGCACAGATTTCCACCAAACGCTGACATTTTTATTCCTCATAAACTCATTTTTGATCTCATTAATATTAGCCTGCAGCCTAGTCAATATATTCCTCATAAACATCATTTTTGGACTCATTAATATTGGCCTACAGCCTAGTCAATATTCACCTTTTGAATCAAGAATTTTTGATGGCCAAAAAAATCCTGATACTTCTTCTTAAAACACTAGTCAGGGCTCTATGAAAATAGTATTGCCCTGGTACTTGTCAAGCTGTAATTTCCATTTAAGTGCTTTTGATACAGGACCGCTTGTATGCCAAGTAACAAAATCATAATTATATTACGTTGACATATTTAACTTTTTCCTCTGATGAATGTGTGGATCTTGTGGAAAGTACTCTTGTTTACAGGGGAGTTTGCAATGTGGTCTCAGTTTTGGTTTTGTTTCCCTTAGCCTAATAAGACTTCAGAATGAAAATACACAATTCCTTTTCATAAATACGAAAACATAACAATTACATAGCCAATTATTTAGTAAAGATTAGGCTTTAAAAAAATCTTTTGTCTTATAGTTTGTCAGAGAAGCTGTAAGATGAAATGTGATCAAGAGCATTCATAATTTGAAACCTACTGGATGTTGAAAGCTTTGATTTATAATTGATGCTTTAGATACATTATAAGTATGAAAACTTCAGATAACCATGGTAGTTTACACACAGACATAAAGGACTATGCACTAAAAGCTCTATTTTAATGGACCTGATCCTGTCAAAATATCAGCATGCAAAAAATAATGCTTCTAAATATTGAGTTTTATTTCACCCTACTGAAATCTGCTGAGGATAACAGAGCTTCTTCAAAAATCATTTTTTCCAAAGAAGGCATGTTGTGGTTCATAACTAAACAATCAGTGCCATGCCTTAGAGATCTGTGATAAAGTAGATGCCATTTTGTCTCTCAATATACCCCTATAAACTTACTGACAATAACTGTTCTATGGGCATGTAACAGAGAAATTTGGGCATGAATACAGTAAGAATTCTGGTGTTTGTGCTGGTATTTCACTTTTTCTTGTATTTAGGGAATTAAAGCTGAAATGTGTGCATCCTCAAATGGAACATGAACAATTCCTTTAGAGAGGTAAGTTAATAAATGAGAACAAAGGATACAAAGGGAGAACTGAATCCTTGACAAAACATGGAGATGGGACCGCTGATGCACCTATGGAGGGTCAGCTGGGAAGTGAGGCCTCCCAGTAGCAAAGCATGGAAAAGATCTAAGGAGCGACGCATAAAAATGAAGCAGATTCATCAGCACAATATGTGTTTCAGAGTGAGAACTGCAGGCATAACTAAGGCAGTTCAAGAGGGCAGGCTGGTACTCATTGCTGAAAACTCCAAATCCAGTGCTGAGCACTAATTAGTACCAGGCATGGCATGGCATTCTGCAGTCTGTGTTTTTGAAGATTTCCTCAAAAGTTATATTTGAAGGACAGAAAAGCTTCAATAAAACACCACAGCTTTTGATTTCTAGTTTAGTTTAAAACACAGCCACTTAAAATGTTACTGAAAATGAAGAGCAGATTTCTAATAAAGGAGCTAATTATTATTAAAATTCTGGTGTCAGCAGAACACTTCATCTTCACAGACAGAAATTAAGTAGTAGTTCACAG
Source organism: Serilophus lunatus (assembly GCA_013399895.1). Classification (NCBI taxonomy): domain Eukaryota; kingdom Metazoa; phylum Chordata; class Aves; order Passeriformes; family Eurylaimidae; genus Serilophus; species Serilophus lunatus. The sequence continues at coordinate 434,801 of VXBA01002577.1, read as the reverse complement.
ATATTTATTCTAAGTTTCCAATAAATACTTGGCAAAAATTCAATAATGTTCATTAAATACATAAATGGAAAAATTAAAAATAAAGATTTTTCCCTTGTGATTTATTATATAGTGTTTTTGAAAAACAAAGTTGAAGAAAGAAGTCATTATCTGGCAGAAAAGGTACTACAGAAATGTTAATTAAATTGTATAGTCAAAAGCAAGCCAGTGAGCAAGAAAAAAGCTCCCCTGCTTAGAATTGGAAGTCATATTTATTCTAACTGGATGGTTAAAGGCGTGAAAAGATTATTATAGATATTAAAGTGAAATTTAGATAAAGCACACAGAAAAATACTGCTAGATACTTCTGGTTTTGGGATATACCAAATGAGCAAGGAAAGAAAACCCAATTAGGAAGTCCATTGTAATTAGGAAGTTGGAAATGAGCATAAGCAGGTTTTTGCAGACACATCTGGAGCACAATTACATTACGGAGTAATTACAGACATAGCGAGGTGGTGCACAAGGAGCCCTTTTCCCTATGGACTGATAGGAGCAAGTGTCCACAGGAAACTCCCTGGACCCTGGGTGAGTTGCTTCTGCTACTGCAGAAGCTGAATCTATAAGGCCTCAGGGAGGGACTGTGGCTGTGTCCAGCCTTCCTCTGCTGACCTGGCATCAGAAGAGTGTAGTTTATGACTTATCAGATGGTCGTTGGGGAACATGTTCCTCAGTGCTTCAAATACATGAGATTTCTGCACTTGCACATCTATGGCTGGGCTTGAAGCCAGAATCCTTTTGCTCTTTGTGCTTGAAAAATAGTTTGCTTGTTTTATTTTGTTCTACATAACCCTGTATTTTGAGGGCTCTGTATCTTGTGTGAGTATAACACCTTGAATATTGATTTGAAAGGGCATATGAGAATTTTAGGCCTGTTTAAAAACAAACAAACAAACAAATACCCTGGGAAAATAAAACAGAAAAAAATAACCCAAACCACTAGTGAAACAGAAAATCCCCTCAACAAATAACAAACCAAAATTTGGATTCGGTAGTTTATGATAAAATTGTATATCTGTTTTCAAAGAGCATTCCCATCAGTGTAATGTGATTCAGGTCTATTTCTCAACATAACTGCAACACTCCTCAGCCCCAAATTGCTTAATTCAGTGCAGTGTCTAAGTAACACTAAGCTCTACTTAGGGAAAAAAATAACCCAAAACTTCTCTTTATATTGTACTTCAAAATTATTATTTACTTTAAACTGTTATATTAAAAGGACTCCTCAGAATGGTTTTCATCTGCTTCTGGACACCTGCTTAACATTTAGAACAGTTTACCAAAGAGTTTTGTGTAGAGATACAGAGCTTACTCTGAGAATTTAATCACATATTTTACCAGCCTTATGTGGGTAGTTCAGCTGTGCACATAGATATTCTCCAGCAGGATTATTGTAGTTCTCTCTAAAAAGGTACATAGCTTTCTTTTTTGCATCACAGGGTTTTGTAGCACTTTTTAATATTAAATATTCCTCTTCTCTGATAGTGCTGCTTCATACAGCTAGAGCTTTCAGATCAGCATCATTTATTGGCAGTGATTGCTAGTCCTGTGGTTTTAATAAAAACAGTGTCGGGGATCATGTTCTGAAGCATATTTTGTAAAGTAAAATTGTATAGACATATTCTGCACAGGCGCTGGTTTTTTTAAAACTTGACATCTGCAGAAGTTATTTGAATAGTTTGTAGGAGCTTACTGATCCATTCACAAGGTCTTGTATTCTCTAATGTGAGGGATATGTTTGACAAATCTGATATGAAATAACTTTCAACCTAAGAAAACTAGTGGAATGTTTTTGTTGTTCAGTTTTTGCTGGTTTTGTTTTGTTTTTCCTGTCATGAGTTGAAGGATTATGTAACATTGTTCTTGCTCGTTTTTGAACACCTGTTAGATAAGAGATGAAAGGGTCAAATTTTTCTTTTGCTTGTTTCTGCATGATAACATTAGCTTTTAATACATGGAATTAATGCCAGTTTTGGCCATTATACTCTCAAAACTGCAGTGATGGACAATGATGGAAACTGACAATAGATTATGCAATGGCAGACTTCTCTTGTGGTAGTGATCACTTGCAAGAGGAAAATTTGGAGGATATTTTCTTTGGCAGAACAAATTTGGATTTAAAAAATGTAAACAACACATAAAAATCTCAGCTCTGTAACAACTTCTGAGTTATTTTAAGTGGTGAGAAATATCCAATTAACTGGCACATGCAAGTCACTCCCATTACACAGACGCATACTGAGGAGAAGGAAGAGGCGAGGCGTGGCGAGGCGAGAGGTATCTGTTTTAGGCATTCTGAATGTCTTGTAAAGTTGGATGGTTGGGATTGAACTGTGCTATTGCTGTGAAAAGTAAAGGACACAAGGTTGTGTGTCTTGAATTGCATTCAAGCTAACAGAACAAGGTGCATCCAACGCTGCAATACAAAGTCGACACTTTATACGTTTTTACAAATACAAAGCAAAATAGAGCTGATGAAGTGTCAAGAATATAAAGGTATCTAAAACCATCTGTAAAAGCATTTGGCAATTTTCGATGATATTTCAAACTTGGGTTTTTGTTTGTTTGTTTTTCTTTTTATTTCTATAGATAAAGGTAATAACATTGTATGTCCTTTTAGCTATCACTATATAATTAAAAAGGGAAAACCTGGGCTACAGCTGATTTTGTTGTGAATAGCCAAAATTAAAATATATACAGCCAAGTAAATTTTAACTCAATTTTATTTTCATTTTCTTATGTCATATCGCTATGCTACTTAAAAATGGAGAATATTTGAGGAAGTCACGAATAATTAGAAACAGTCAAGCCTTGAGCAAATTTTGCAGAATGATTCTTGTTTAAGATACCAAGAACAGTCTAAAAGATGCTGCTGTTTGTTCCTTTATTTTCCAGGGACATGAAGGTATTTTCAAAAATTGTCTAGATAAAACCTAAATGTCAGCTTCTCTAAGGCAGTTAAGTATCAATTTCAGCGGGAGTTAAATGACTTATAAAAGATAGAAACAACTTTGGAGATAGGGACTTAAGTGTCTTTTCCTACCTCAAATTAAAAAGAGACAAAGGCCTCCTGTTATTCATGTTTCATAAACACAGATGTTCTTTCAGTATAATTATTGTAAGTCTATACAGCCTATCAGAATTTTGTTTGCAATTTTAGCACAAAACTATAATGATATGGTCATAGCCAATAAACCCTTGAATCCTGTACCGAGCTTCAGGCGATCTCCATTGGGGTGATGTGTTCTTTGCTTGTGGTTATGGCTGTGGATGTGGTTGGGGATGGAAGGGAATTTTTCCCCTTAGTATCCTGCTGTGCAAGCTATGATAGAGCAGATCTTCATGGGAAGTATGGTAACCACAGCAAGGAAGGCGTGGGACACTGTCTTTTTCCCTGGGTACTTTTTGGGGATCTTATACAATCTAATACACTGGCTCTGCCTATGACAAAAAGACTACAGTTCCTTTTTTGTATTGAAAGTTATTCTGGCTCGAGTCAACCCTTGATTGTCACAGTGTCTAACAGAACAGTGCTTTGGTTCTGAGTATGACATTAAGCTTTCTCTCCTAAAAAAAAAAATACAGAGGTCTAATGTGACACAATCCTGAACTATGAGTACATAGAGGGGCCTTGCAGTTGCAGAAAAAATGGAAGAAATAGCACTTAACAGAGTTATAGGCTGTCCTACAGATTGCAGCAATACAGTATTTGGCTTTGACACCATTTTTCTCTAAATGGCTGAAGTGACAACAAACATCTTCAAAGCGGTTTGCTTTAAGTTCACTCTTTTCTGCTGAGTTTTAGAAGAGTGCCAGGAGGGGATTCAGAAATCTACCTCTTGGGATTAATATGTTATATCACATCTGTCTGCCTAATGCAGAAGAATCTCAGGTAATGTCAAGTGCCTGACACTTCAAAGGAAGCTAGAAATCACCAGCCAAGATATTTATAGAGTCCTTCTATAGGGAAGTGTCTTAATGTCTCCAGATCAGTAGCTGCCTTGGATCTGAAGCAGGACAAGTAATTCTGTTTTTATTATCCATTCCCATGCTTCATTAGTCTTTTTTATTTTTTTCTTTTTACTGATTGGTCATGTGATATGTGCAGGAAGGCACTACTTCTAGGTAAGTTGACTCAGTGTCACGGGTCAGTCACTGTAAAGAAAACCCAAGTGTAAGAGAAGAAGAGCCAGACAAGGAGGGAAGAAAGAGCAAAGCAGGTCCCCTGCAGGCCAGAAACAAGATGCCTCTGTGTGCCCTCAGTACAGTGGGCCTGGAACTTCAATTGCCATTAAACTATGTCTGGACTTTCCAGTTCAAACCTGGCAGATGGAGATTTCAACATGCTGCTTTTCTGACCATATCCACGTGGGCACTGAGTCCTGCGCTGCCCAGGCAGGTTTAGGTGAGTCAAGATGCTTAAAGGTTGTAGCTCTCTGCTCCATGCTGGGGGAATGTTTGGGGAGCAGGAGGCATTCACAGGGGCATTCACTGGTGAGTGCTGTCTTGTCAAACTGCTCCAGGGAACAGGGCGAGTGCAGAGAGTTCCCAATGGAGAAAAGACAAAAATGGGTTTTTCAACAATGGGATGGTCTATGCAGCAGCGGGAATGCTAGCATCAGGTGGGACTCACCTTTCTCAGTATAGGGAGAAGGGTCTTTACTTGAGAACTAGTGTGTCTCATTGGCAGAGCTTTAAACTAGGTGTAAGGGGGGAGGAGGACAATATCAGGCTTGTCCCTGGCAAGATGTGGGATGAGGGGCAAAGGTTACTTGTACAGGGTGCTAATGAGAGTCCTCTGCTGCTGATTCTGAAACGTGCTGGCCGCACTGGGACACATTTGTAGTCTTGCAGACCCGAGTCAGGAGCGCCTTAGGTAACTGTAGCCAACAAGGAAACACCAAGGAATTATCTCAAAGGAATTAAGGGGTATTCCTCTATGAAGGAGACATGGCCAACAGCTCAGCAGGGGTGCCATTACACACTGCATTGACAACAAAAGAAAGAGCTGGAAGCCACTGGGCTGCTAGAAAACCATTATCTGGTTGCCATTACTAAATCTTGGTGGGATGTATTCCAGGACTGGATTGTGACTATTGATGGCCACAGGCTGTCTAGAAGAGACAGGGAAGGAAGAAAAGGTGGAGGAGCTGCCCTCTGCTTTGAAAGTTGATTGAGTGTGCAGAGTTGTCTCTGAAGAACAGCCATGAGCAGTTTGAAAGCCTGTGGGTAAGAATTAGAGACCAAGGCAACAAACGGAACCTTGTGGTTGTTGTCTACTACAGGCTGTCTGAGCAAGGGGATCCTATAGACAAAACCTTCTTGCTTCAGCTACAGGAGGCATCACACTTGTAGGCTCTTGTCCTGCTGTGGGATTTCAACTATCCTGATATCTGCTGGAAAAGTAGCACAGTGAGCTCTAAGCAATCCAGGAGGCTCCTGGAATGCATGGAGGATAACCTCTTGAGGCAGGTAACAAACAGCCCTATCAGAAGAGATGTGTTACTGGATCCGTTTGTTACCAACCCAAGTGACCTAATTGGGAACATCAAGATTGGAGGTCGCCTGGGCAATAGGGATTAAGCGCTGGTGGAGTTGTCAGGTAACGAGTAATGTTATGCCCCTGAACTTCAGGAAAGTAGGCTTCCTGTCCTCCAGGGAGATAGTTATTGGGATCCCTGTGTAAAAATGTCCTTGGGGGCAAGGGAGTGGAACAGAGCTCTAAATCCCTAAGGAAGACCTCTAAGGAACTATTCCACAGAATGCAAGAGCTAGCAATCCCCAAGACCATGAAGTCAGGCAAGGACGGCAAGACACCAGCACAGCTGAGCAGGGAACAGATGGTCAAACTAAAGAGAAAGAAGTGAATGAATAGACAGTTGAAGCTAAGACAGGTGATCTGGGAAGAGTACAGAGACAAAGTATGATTGTGAATCTCTGCCCTGCTCTGGTGAGACCTCGCATGCAGTGCTGCATCCAGCTCTGGGGCCCTTAGCACAGGAAGGACATCAACCTGTTGGAGCGAGTCCAGAGCAGGGTCACGAAGTTGATCAGAGAGATGGAGCACCTCTGCTATGTGGAAAGATTGAGAAAATTTGGATTTTTCACACTGAAAAAAAGGAGGTTTCATAGTGACCTAATTATAGCCTTCCAGTGTGCTAAAGGAGCCTATAAGAAAGATAGAGGGACTTCTTACAAGAATATGTAGTGAGAGGAGAAGAATAAGGGAGAATGTCTTCAAAATGAAAGAGAGTAGGTTTAGATTAGATATTAGGAAGAAATTCTTTACTGTGAAGGTACTAAGTCACTGGGAAAAGTTTGCTGGAGAAATTGTGGATGCCTCATCTCTGGAAGTGTTTAAGGCCAGGTTGGATGGAGCTCTGAGCCATCTGGTCTAGTGGAAGGTGTCACTGCCCATGTCTGCAGGGTGAGAATTAGGTGATCTTCTAAGATTCCTTCCAAGCCAAAGCTTTCTGTGATTCTGTGACTATTTATAGGATTTCTGTTAATTATGCTACTTAGGGTGTAGCTATGCTGTGCAGCACTGTACAGAGAAGAGGTGCAGGCTGTCTACAAGGTCTCAAGGGCTGGAGCACTGTAGATACAGTACTGTGACACTGGTCTCTTATACAGATTTCCTAAAGGATTTTTGCAAAATACTTAGCTCAAAAAGCATTTCAGGAAGCTCACAGCACAGCTGGCTCTGTAACACCTGCTCTGTTGTGTTTGAGCTCCCCATTAAGGCCTGGCTAGAGATGTCCTTTCCAGGACTGGTTTCTCTGCTTAGCTGCACGATTTGCTGTGGATTTCAAATGATGCCATAAGTAAGCAAGATGGGAGCCTCGGTGGTTTGGGACCAAGTCTCATGTCAAGCAGCAAACATAAAAGGGCAAAAGCATCCCAAAACCTGCAACTGAGTTTTACACGTAGGAGGATGCCTTGTATTTCCCTCTTACAGTAATGCAGCACAGTCGCTGTGCAGCTGCGAGAAATCTGTACTTTGGAGCAGTGCCAGTCCTGCTGCAGCACAGTTTTAGGGAATTAAAGTCCGTGTGCATCCCTCTTTCCAGATGTTCTTTCACTTCGCTTACTCTGAAAATATAGAAAATGCAATATAAAATGTATCTCTCTGCTGATGTAGACTTAGCACGTTATCAAAATTTATTCTAGCAATTGAGGGCTTGGTGGGCATTTTAAATTGTTTTTGAAAAAAAAGAATATAATGCTGAGGTTGTCATGTCTGGAAAAAGAGGATATTTCTGGATTTGTGTTTGTACAGTCAGAATGAGGTCAGTGTCTACTAGTTTGGCAGTGTAGTGCAGTTGTATTTTCTTTCTGGGTCTGCATATACTGCTACAGATTCACTGCTCATTTTCTTCTAGCTCCAGAACTGTAACAGTAGCAGTGATACCACCCTGTAACCTTGTGTTACGCGATTATTTTATTTTTTTTAACTGAATCATGCTACTTTCACAGTCTACAATTTGCCCTTAGTCTAAAGGTTATTTCTTGGACTTCCAGAGAACTTTCCTTTTTTGTCTTGGCTTTTGTTTTGCCCAAGAAAAGGCCATCTTAGTGAGTTTTTTTCTCTTCTGTATGTAGCTATAGTTTTATCTATATGTATATATACTTTCTAACAAAAAGAAAACTTTTTATTTTGTAGTAATAGTTCTCCAAAATTGCATTATCAATTATTGATCTTTTCATCTGGTAAGACAAAACCCAAATAGTTACAACTTAGGCAAATTTAGAGCAAAAACAGTCTTCCTACCGATGAATTCCCAGCTTGGTGCTTGGACTGTAGTTCATGTGAAGGAGAAGCAGCTTTGCTTTTCCTACTCGTATGCCAGTACACAGTAACAGAATTTCGACCTGTGAGAGGTGAGGAGTAGTCAACCTTTACTTGAGTGTTTAGGTGATGTGAATCATATTGTCTTCTCTAAGGAGAAATGCTTGTAAACTTTATTCTCATCTTTGCCTGCTGAACTTGTAGCTTTCAGGTCTCAATTATTTTCAATTCTATAAGCTTACATCAATGCTGTAAGCTCACATTATTGTGATGCTATTCATTAAGTTTTCTTTAATGAATTTCTACAGTTCCCTGTTGTCTCATCTGAGGCTATGTACCATTTTTTATGACTGAGATGAAAAGATGAGCTTGGCTTGAAGATAACCTTTATTTTAGGAGTGTCATCATTAATCCATTTGTCATTTTTAGCCTTGTTTGCCTAAAAACTGCAATTAGACATCCTTGCTAGGGAAAAAGTATTTCTTTTTAAAAAGAAAATTCTAAAATGAAACTTATCTTCTTGTGACCCGCTTTGTCACTTTGAAATAAATTTCTTGGGCCTCATCAATACAGATTTTTCCAGATGAATGAGTTTCTGTCGTCTTTGTCTTCCTGGACAGAATCTGGGTTTCCAGTTCAGCGGCTGAACACAGGGTTTGGATGACTGATTGTGTGGTGGTGGTGTTGTGCAGCATCTTACAGCCCATCATTTCTGGCAGACTTAGACACTACTTTTTTGCCATACTAAATTTTGAGCTATCTACAGTTAATGCAGTGAATTGGTAAAAGCCTGGGTTGAAGCCTGCTTCCCTTGGAGAAAAATTCTACAGGCTTTTCAGGTGCCCAAAATGCAATTAGATCAATTAATCTTTCTCCACTGGAAACTCTTTATTGAAACTAAAATATAATGTTGCAGTTTATTCTTTAATGCCTTAGCTATCTGTGGTTGATGTATAGTTTATTGAGACCAAGGTTGTATGGTGAGGTGACTAGACAAAATTCTGACACTTCTAAAGACAACTTTCAAGGGAAAATGTGGGTGTTTCTCTTGTCTTGTGAGACTGTCTTCTCTTTTTAGACTAACTATCTCAGTTCAGAAGAAGGACAAGGATTTATTTTGGTTAAATCACTGTAATACTCCTGAAAAAAAATACTCACTTTAGGGTAATCCTAAACACATAAATACAAATAAGGGAAGCCTAAACAACAATTTATAATCCAGCATGTTTTTCTTATCTGAACAAAGCAAGACCATACATAGTTGCTTATGGTGGTTGTACACTGCAATGATTTAATAATGAGCCTTTTGTAGAGGAAGTACTAATGTTCACATTTTCCTGAACCAGTCAACAAATATGTAACATTAGTGTCTATACACAGCTCTATTACAAAATACATCAATTTTCCCTGTCTGATCTGCCTCCTGCTGAGTTAAGGAGGCAGTTTATAAGGTCAGCATACAAAAATCCTCATGCATCATACATTTATTTAATGTCTTGATTGCTAAAATCAACCTACATTTCTTAATTCTTTTTGGTTAGCAGAAAGTATCCTGAATAAAATTCTTCTCTCTTTGTGTCTAATAGAACCAAATTCTGAGCTTCTCTTGTTTAACAACTGTGTAACCTCTTGCATCAAGATTAAACACTTTGTTTTGTCCCCAGGCAGTTGTATATTTATTACTCTTGAGGCAATGGTATTTGAAATAAATAGAAGAGAAAGATCCTGAGAAATGGTTTCTGAAACACATATATTGAGTTATTCTCTCCTATGTGAGCAGAAAATGCTTCTGATGCTTCTCCTTGCCCTCTTGCAAAGGAAAATAGCTGATATAAAAATATCACATGATGGGTTGGTGAATAGGTAAGCAGTTTTATCCTACGTCAATGAGGCTTTTTGCTGCTCATTGTCCTGAAAATAATTAGATTATCTTTTTATCTAGAATGTATTGCTACTTACTAAAGATAACATAGGTAAGGGAAAAAATAAAAAAAAACAAATTGAAAAAGTCTCTTATGCCTCAAAAAAGTACAATATGAAAACAAGCAAACAAACAAACAAATCCATGGCTTGCAAATAGTCTTAAAAAATTCTCAAGATTCAGGTATATTTGAGTCTGGTGACAGGGCTCTCTCCTTTTCCCTGATCAAAATAACAAATGCTCACAAAGAGAAAAAGTTATTTTATGTTATAAGGGAAACAATTTCCATGTAGCTTTTGTGTGTGTGTGTACACATATTCATAAAATATGGATTAGCAGTACTAGGTATTCAGCTAAGTAAATATTCATAAAATAAAGGTGGAATTGATATGTATTCCCCAGTAGAGACTTCTAAGCGTCTTTTTATTTCTTAGTGAAAAATCAAACTAAGGGGAAAGAAAGCACTTTCTATTGTCTGAACAATTTTTATTCCTCATTCTCATTGTGTTTATCCTTCTGACAAAGATTTTCCTTCCTAACACTTTGAATACACTGTATTGCTAATATTGTTAAATGCACCAGAATCAGGCATATTGCTTAAAACATGAAATAAAAAAAAGAATCCCAAATGTTTTTTCTCTTTGCATTCTCACTCGTGTCTTTGGGGTACATTAAAGTTGCATGTTTAAGTTTGTCTCTACAACTATGAGAGATAGATATGCCTTTTTAAAATGAAAACTGAAATTCTCAGAAGTGTAGGATCTGGGGCCTTATCAGCAATATGTGCTAACAAATATTGGAAGACTCAAAAACTAGATGAAGGATGACCCAAAATGTTTGTTTATTGTTTGTTTTTTGCAACATTGAAAGGTCTAATTTATTTTGAATAATTACTGTCACTCACTATTGTGGTGGTTTAGCACCACTATATTAACTAGGGGGCACTCTTAATAGTGACTAGAAGAATGAACAGAATGTGACAACAGAAAAACACTTTATTTGTCTGGAGCTCAAACAAAGGAAAACACAGTTTAAGGGAACCCCAGACTCAACACAAAAAAAGCACCCAACAAAAACCACGAAAAAGGAAAACAAAGAAAAAAAAGGAATAAGGGAACTGCTTTCAAAGGCCAGCCAAGCTGACCACAGAGAAGCAGTGAGAAGGGAAAGCCGCTTCCTCTTCTTCTCCCTCTCTGATGGTAGCCAACTCCCAACCCTTGGAGTCTCTGTAAAACACAACACAGTGAAAGGTTCTCCCCCCCAACCCGGGATGTTATTTGGGGAAGCTTTCAACCTGCAGCTGTGCTGGTGTGGCTCCAATGCCGATGGAGGTGGGCTGAGTCAAGCCACGAGGCCTGGGAGTAGGAGAAGGGGAGCCGTGCTGCTGCTCTCCAGCTT
>VXBA01002577.1:394698-423231 GCA_013399895.1 Serilophus lunatus | reverse complement strand
CACACACCCCCGGAGCTGGCCCCAGGGAAAAGCAGTGGTGAGTTGGGGAACGAAGTGAAAAATACCTGAAAAAAGAGTGTTTTATACCAAAAACAGGGACCCCTTCCCCCCTCCCCCGCTCCCTCTAAGAACCTGCCAGCCCTCCCCTGTACCCCCCTCCCCTTTCAAACCCCTACAACTATATAATGGCATTTTTGGCACTCCTTACAGATTATTCACTATTAACCTCTGATTTATGATGTATTTAAGGAAATAACATATATGCTGCAGTCCTGAACTGTATACTTATAGGTATGCCTGACAGCTTTCTTTGCAATACACATAATCAATTAGAGTAACAAAATAGAATTGTTTTTGAATAAACTGAAAGTTTGGTTGATGTTCTCAAGATTTACCTGAGAGATCTCAAGAACAGCTCTGTTTTTTACACAGCCCATTGGATCAGGGAAAAATTATATGTTGGTATCCAAACAGGCAAAGGTTTAAGAAAAATCAACTCCTCAAAGTAAAACAGAATACAAATAGATTTTTTTCCTACTGTTTTTATTTAATGTCCAAAGAGTTGGCTTAGGCTCCTGGTTTTCAGAAACAAAATGATTAAAACCCCAAATTGAAGAAAATGTGTTCCTAGAATTAGTATTTGATTGAATAATAATTTGGAATGTGTCTTGGTCTTTACCTGAGTTTCTGTTGATATTGCTTCCTTGTTTCTGTTGGGATCTCTGTTAAAAACTATTTTACCCCCTTCTTCTGTTTTACCCCTTTGCTTGGATCAGTTGTATCCATCAGTTCTCTTTCTGTGCTGGGGAGAGTATGGGCTTAATCATGAACATATGGAGCACACAGCTCATATCTTCATCCCTCTCTTCTCTTTTGGTGTTTTGTTCTTTGAACAGAAACAGTTCCTTTCAGTAGCAGCCATATTTTTGACAGTCAAGAAATGCAAAGTCTTTGTTGTTCTTATTTTATGGATTTTACCTGATTTATTAATGCGTGGGCTATGTGCATTCAGTAGTGTAATTTCAGTGCGTTCATCACCAATAAGGAAAATAAAACCAAAACCATCTTTGGCAACTGGCACGGAGCAGGGTTAAGGTTATGTATTTAAAAGAGATTTTATTATTTCAGAGCTGTTAGAAGAAAGATGACCATTGTCATGTAGCTTGAATATTTTTTTTTAAATTATATCTTCAACTGGATGCCACTGATCATTTCCACATGCTGAATAAATTACAACCATCATAAAGTATGGCAGAAATCTGCTGTAACACAGCTTGTTGATACCTGCTTGTTGAAGTCTATTATTTAAAATCGTTCTTTTGGCTTTGTCAATGTTTACACAGGCCAGCATCATTAATGTTGACTTGGGGTTCTCTCTGTTCCATAACTAGAATACAGAACATTTTTATCGATTTCTTAGCCACACTCTTCTACTTTACTATCGCTAAATGAATTTTGATTCATAAAAGAAAAACCCTGGGAGTCAAATGTCAGCTATTATCCAATATATTGCTCTCTGCTGCAAGTAAAATAGCCTGCATCTCATCTTGAAAATATAATGTATATAAGTCTTCTCTGAAAGAATTTCAATAAAATATTGATGTAAGTACTGTTTTTGTTTTGTATGATAAGGCATTTTGAAGATAGAGACAAGAGCACAAAACAAAGCCTGGAGTCATTGCATATCTTGTTTTGTATTTTTTTGAACTTTTTCACTGAGCATTAGTAGTCACAAAATGTGGGTATTTTATTTGTATTAATAATAGTCTGTGGTACTGTCTTGAGTGAGCAGTCTTAGTAGATTTTGTGCTGAGAACTGTAATCAAGCCAAACAAAACCTAATAATAACCAAAACTGTACACACTCCTCTGGATGTTGCGCTGCTTGCTTACATCACATTCAAGTGCCCTACTTTTAAAAAATGTTTCTAAACAATGCTTTTCATTTTTTTTCTCCTAAGTGTGTAATATACATATTACCTAGATAGGTAATATGTGTCATTAGATTGTTTCGTTTTGTTTAAAGGCAAGTTGTAATTCCATGAACAGTCTAATACAATTTTTTCTTCATACCTCCGAACCTGAAAATAGATAAATGAAGGTATCTTGTAATAAAAAGGTCGATATTACCTGGAAAATTTGGACACCACAAGAATTAGAAATTAGAAATTAGAAATTAGAATTAGATGCTTTGGAACTGATGTGATTTTTTTTATTTATTTTTTTTTTTAATTTTGACTCAGAATAAAAATAATTGCAATCCCAGGGCACAGAGAATTCTCTGGGGACAGGCCATGATGAGTGAGGTAGTATAGCTGGACATTTTTATTGGTATATGCTCATTTCATCTCATTTTCATCTCCCTTAATGAAATTATATCAGCTATTGACTCACAGGAGAGAGAGTCAAAAAGAGATGTTTACCAAACAAACTCCCTCAGTAACAGAGTCAGCAACAGATTTGTGACCTGCTAGCCATCTTGCTTTGGGTGCAGCCTAGGATATGTTTGGCTTTCTGGGCTCCCGGCAAAAATTGCTGGCTCATGTCCATCCTCTCACTCACCAGCACTCCCATGTCCTTCTCAGCAGGGCTGCTCTTGATCTGTTCATCTCTCAGGCTGGCTTGATACTGTGGGTTGCCCTGGTCCAGGTGCAGCACCTTGCACCTGGTTTTGTTAAACCTCATGAAATTCCCATGGACCCACTTCTCAAGCTTGTCCAGGTCCCTCTTGGATGGCATCCTGTCTTTCAGGTGTGTTAATTGCACCACTCAGCTTGGTGTAACCTGAAAACTTCCTGAGGGTGCACTCAATCCCTTCATCTATATTATTAATGAAGTTATTAAGTAACATTACTCCCCGTATGGGCCCTTGAGGAACACCACTTGTCACTGATGTCCACTGGGACTCTGTGTCATTGACCACGACCTTCTGGATGTGACCATCCAACCATTTTCTTATCCATCTAACAGTCTATTCGTGTGTTCCATGGCCTTCCCAGGCACAGAGGCGAGACTGACAGGTCGTTAGTCCCCCGGATCCTCTTTTTGACCCTTTTTAAAGGGTCAAATTGTGGGTACAATTTTTCTCCTTTTCCAGTCATCTGGGACTTCATCTGACAGAAATCAGTTGACCATACTTCAGTCTTTTAATACTTTTGAGGAAAGCAAAGGCAAAGTGTCTGATTTTTATGGAGCAAATGAAAAAATGGTGATCACTAGCATTTCAGTGAATATTAAATGAATGTATAATAACTGAACATTAGGAAACAATTAGAAAAAGTGCCTAGACATTATTAATTCATGTGCTATTCATTGAGCCAACATTGATCTTGTGAAAGAAGTGTAGTGTTAGTTACATTTTAATCATTCAGTGTTGAAGAAGGACCAATTATTTTCAAAAAGACATGAGAAGCATCTAGTTTTATAAAAAAGTCATGGAATGTCCAATTTACTCCACAGTGTTTTTGTAGGGAAACATGTCTGCTAATATTGGTAGAACAGTGGAGAAACTCACAGCAGTTGTCCCATTTCAGCTATCATGCAGATGGTAGACATACTGTTCCCCTCACAAGAGCTTGTGTCAAGAGCATGGGTGCACTGTACAGCACATGTCATTCCTCACCCATCCAGACTTGACCAAAATGAGTATTAGGACCCTTCTAGACAAACTAACTGAGCTTCTTTTGTCAAAAGAATGAAGAGTGCTGGGAAATGAGAACAGCAGGTAGTCTTCTCTGTGGACACGGTGTCAGTGAGGGACATTCCTGCCATGGATACAACTGAACAATGAAGGGAGTGGGACTGATTGTGTCCATCTCCCTGCTACCCCCGTACTCCACTTTGGAAAGTGTGAAGGCACTTCCAGTCCCTTCTGAAGAAAGAAGTTGCACGTTCCTCCTTGAAAAGTAATCTCTGATCTTGCATACATGTATTCCTGAGAGGAAACCTAAAAGTTTAGTGCCTCCCTCATAGGGAAGGTTCTCTTCTTGGGCTGAGGCTGTATGCGGAGGTTCAGACAAGGAGCTCAAGGATTTAGGGCTGGGTGGAACAGTTGTGAATTAGAGAAGCAGATGCTGACATCACAGTCAAGCTGTTCAACTCCAAGCTCATTTGGATGTTTTGTAAGTGGTAGCTGTTTGGTGTTTGTTCTCCCTTCTTCAGGCAAAGAACCTCCTAAGTGCCTCCAAATGAAGAGGTAGATCTCTAGGGACTTCTCTGCTACACCAGTACAGTTCTGTGAGCTTTTCTTCCTGAACTGGGACCCTCATGGGTGAGGACTTGGCAGGCATGCTTTGCAAATCGCATGTGTCTCTCTCTCGCTTCTACATTTTACCATAACTTGTGGTTTAGGAGACCTCAGATCAGTTGTAATGATGCAGTCAAAACACAGAAGGACAGCTAGAGGATGAGAATCAGTGAGGTAAATCTGGGATGCTTTAAGTGATAATTTCTCTTTAAATGGGAAAAGCTCAAGAACATGGGTCCAGGTGAGTATAAACAAAGGCCACTTTAGTTTTTTGGATTTATACTTCTCTGGCTGCTTTCCATGTTAGAGGAAGGTAAAGGTTGACTTGTAACTCATAGTAACATGCATTTACTTAGAATTTTTTATGGTTTACTTTGGTATATTGTCTTTCCTGTAACCTCTACGTTTGGTTTATTTGTGTTGTTTGGGGACAAAAGTAGCGCCTATTTTCTGTGGGTGGATTGGTTGATTTAAATTCACAGAAACTGCGACATGTTTGTGCTTCGGTATTAGACTCCAAGTGGATGCTTTTTATTATATTATCTTCCTTAGTTTTATATAGTATTGATGAAATTGAAAATCAGTGACCTGACAAAAACAAAATAATACGGCATGAAAATTGCTACCATGATTTCATGCTGTGTTGATGCAAGGATGTCACTCCTGCTTCAGGATAATAACAGTGTTTTGCTTCTGAGCTTACAGCATCTCTCTCTCCCTCTCTTCCTCTGCCCACACCCCTTTTCCTTTTTAAAGGAGAGTTGCTGCCATAGTGAAATTGTCTTTAATCACATCTCCCGGCTGTTTGTTACAGAATAACCACTATTAACAGTTAAATTTTTGAAGTAGACAGTGGAATCTCTATATTCCACAAGCATATACAGAAATGCAGAAGGAGTCAGGCTTAGCAGTCACCATAACAATGGCTAATTGCAGAATCTTGGATTTTTTAAAGTAATTTTTCCTCAAAGAACCTTAACCTAGGCTGCTTGGCAGCACTCTGTGAATTCCCAAGGGGTGCTGGTTATCCTGGAATATGCAGAAGTGATATTTGTTCTCTGTCTCAACAACTCTGTTATCCTACAGGTGCAAAAAAATATGAGGAAAAAATCTAAATTCTGATTAGTGTATTCACTGAACTTGCAATGGTGTGATCAAATTTCCTACCTTAACTGATTATATCAAAACTTCCTATCTTGCCAATGATGGTAGAACCTACAAAATTTAATGTAAAAATTTTAAGTTTTATATCAAAGTTTAGAAGGAACTTGGCAAATTCTGTCATATAGGAAGAATGTCTTTCAGATCTCAAATACTTGTTCAGACTGTGCCGTCTCTGTTCAGAAAGGGAGGGAGCAAATGCCAAGTCCTAAGTTAAAGGCCAGCATTAGCATCAACTCCTCTTTATTTTCTCTTTCTCCCTGTTACTTCATCGTTTGCAGAAGATTGTGAGCCTGGCTGTTATGTGTGTACAGAATGAAATAGCCATTTCCACTGTACTTCATGGGGGAGATGGAATGGGAATGGAAAGAAACAGAGCACTCTGCCCTCTTCTCGTGGTCTACTAACTGGATTGTCTAAAGAATAGAGGTCAATTGAAAAAAATGAACAAACAAAACCAATAGATACCTTATTGCATTTAAGGCAGTGAGCTGAAGGGCTGCTGATAAGAAAGTCTCTCTGTGTATACAGTAGCTTTACAGCTAAAGCATTCACCCACATTACCTGAGCCTGAACTTGTTCAGAATCTCTTCTCATGTACAAGGAGCTTCCTTGACCTCATATGTCTTGGTTATTTTAGGCAGAAAATAATTTATGATTCAGTGAGCCAGAGAGAAAATACATATGAGCATAAGGTTTAATGGTTTGTATTCAACCTGACCGCTCCAGTTTCTATGCTAAGGACAGCTTCAGCTATAAGGCCAGCTTTTGGCACAGGGATTTGAAGATCTTGTCCCAGCTAAGGTGGCTGATAGGCTTCAGAATTCTCCAGTGTAGCATTGTCCTTGTAATTTCATAGTCTTTCATGAGAAGAATGAGGAATATCCCAATAGGTATGGTAACATACCTCTTTAAAGGCAGATAGGAACATGGGGTTGAGTTCTCTGAGCCTGGGAAATAATGCAAGAAGCCTGGAAGAGTGTTCTGACTGTTTATGAGCTGTTTTGTGTGAGTGATTGAGAGGTACATCAACCTGTATCTTAATTTAAAAAACAAGGACAACCTCTCCTTTATTTTGAAAGAGGTAACAGTGGCCACTTAGTTAAGACAGTTTTTATGAACTTACACTTCTGTTCTGGATGTTTCTTACGTGTAAACTTCATTGATTCTTTGCTGAACAGGCCATATCTGTTCACCAGCTTGGTTGTCGTTCAGCTGTGCTTTCTTCTGAGAATGAATTTCAAAATTTTCAAACTCTATCTGATGGCACTAGGCAAATATAAAACAGGTGATAAAGAAAAAAAAAATCTGCATCCAAAAGAAAATTTCTATTTGCTGAATTAATTTTATTTTAACTCTTTCTTGCCTTTCTGGGTGCCAGAAGCTCTCTGATTTGTGCTGCTAATAATGTATTGTGTATTGCGTGACTCAGCTTTAAGTTTGTTTCTTAAACTGCTCTTGTCTGTTGTCACTTCTTTTTCTGCTTGTTTACACTTTTAGCATCTTTTGTTTGTTCTCCTCCCCTGCTGTCTTTCCATCTCTGTGGGTTTTTACTGTGAACTGCCCATCTGATGGGTTTCCTGCTGACTTTACTTGATTGCTGGGGCTCTAGCTTCACTGAGTGCTGGAGCATCATCCATGGGCTCCACGCTGTCTAGTGGGAGGAGAGGTGCTCCAGCTATGCGGCTCCACTGCCTGATTTAGTCCATCAGCCATCAGCACTGAAAGGATCCTCTGAGACTGGCTGGTGTAGCCAGACTTCGGATGAAAGGAATTTTTTGGTCTTTTTTTTCATTTTTACATATATATGCCAGAGAATCCTCTAAGTGTTGTTATTTAGTTATTTGGGTTTTGCTGTTACAGCAATATAGGAGATTGCTGTACCTTAATGAAGATGTCCTAACTAAGTACAGGAATGTCACAAAAAGACCATGATTGCTTTTTTTTNTTTTTTCTCCTAAATGTGATGGTGATTTTTTTTTGAACATTTTTTTTTCATCATGGATAGAATATTTTCTATGAATATGCTCTGTTCATAATTACTTGTTATGAAAAACAGATTTTTATTCCTGATAAAAGCATGAAAAAAAAAAGTATAGGGTTTTAACATTCTTTATGATAGAATTTAAATTCACCATAAAATTAAATCCTGAAATTAAATTACATAAATTGATTTATATCCTTTGTTCGAGGCATTCATTCAGTCTTGCATCTTCTTGATTTTTTAAAGAGATTTTTTAGTATAAGACTACGTACAAGATGGCAGTTAACACCAGGATGGAGATAAAAGTCAAAAGATGGTGTTTTATGTGATAAACTTGCTAATATATTTAATCAATATAGTTGTGTTTTATGAATACATAGGGAACTGCCCACATGCTGTATGAAGACCATTAATAGTATCCCACTAAACAGTGTAATCAGAGTATGAAGCAGGGGATGGAATGCAAAAGAATGATAAATACAGTGACTGTAGGGACATTTGGACTTTGATTTTTGTAGTTTCTTTTTCTCTTCTTTTTATCATGGGAGAGGTCTTTTTTAGAGTTTACGGAGTTTTTAAAATATTTTAATGGAATTTTTAGGGGAGAATTTTTTAGTTGTCAAGAGGGAAGGGTAGATCATAAAGGGAAAGTGAGCAGAGGGAGAGCTGGAAGATGGTGCAGGAGGAAGATGGGGTGGGAGTGAGTGTGAGGGCAGTGAGAGGGAAATAACTTGCAGGTTCTGTTCTTTGCAAGAAAATGCAAGTTTAGAAAGATAAAATATAGTCTGAATGATTACTGTTTTCTTCCTTTTCCACTAGGGAACTCTTAAAACTCCCTCTATGTCTATGTGTCTATGCATGTCTCTGTAATAGAAAGTCATGTTCATGCCTCCTCAGTTTCTGAGAAATCAAACCTACACCTAGACGCTGATTTCAGATTCTGTGGTTGGATCATTTTTTGATTTCTTGATGAGAATAGTTTTCTTCCCGATAATTTACAGTCCTTCCACTGTAGGGATGCAAAAAGAATACCTTTTCTAATGCCAGATTAAGCGCTATAAAATTTCACATTTAAAACTAGATGAGTAACTGTGAAGTACACAGAGGGTCCGAAAGAAGAGGTGATGTTTTAATTTATTTTATTTATTTCTGTATAATTTGTCTTTCAATTCAAATGGGAGAATACTTTGTATTCAAATACATTGTGAACAGAACAGGTAATTTCACATTCGGGAGAACAAATTCAGATAAAACCAAGGCATGTATTATTAAATGAGATTAATTCATTATTGAAACAATGTGTCTTGAAATGTGGTGGTTATTTCTATTGGAACTGTAAATTGCACCTAGATAACGTCCTAAAAGAAACAGCAATTGAACCAGAATATTTTGGTTTGATGCAGAATTTCTCACATTTTAGGGGAATTCTATAAAAGCAGTCAGGGCAGATGAATGTATTTGTACTTTCTGTCTTTTTAATTCCTGAAGGCAAACTGTGCAACAGCTTTCCAAGTCAGTTGTAACAATTAAATTAGGCCATTGGGTCCCTAAATGAAAAGCTCTGGGCCGGAGTGGAGGTAGAGGATGCCCTCACACTCTTCCCAAGGCTCCCTCAGCTGTGGGAAGGTGAAAAGCTCTGAGCACTTCGCCTCTGTCTGTGGCACCACGTGTCAGCTGCAAGGTAAACTTGTCTGCATAGGCTCGCATCAGCTGTGAAGTAAATTAGCCACTTAGCTAAGGGTAGGTTTTTATTTTTCATGTGTTGTGATGATTTAGGGGTAATGTCAAGAGGTGTTTTCCAAGAATATGCATCAACGGTTTTCCAAAAGCCTTCCAGAGATCCAAACTGATCTGCCACAGTATATGCCATCTCCTTGTGGTATCCCCATGGATAAGAGTTTCTTTGCTACTTCTCTTGCTTCCTCTTATTAAACATGTTTTGTTCAGAGAAGGCTAATCCAGAAACCATCCATGGTTTCCCCAGACACAGGAATCCCAATCTGGCCAGTTACTGACACAGGATTTAAATAGCAAGCAGAAAATTCTTACTACTTATGATCTGGAAGGATCAGCAGGACCTAGCAGGAATCCTTTGTAGATGCAGGCTGGTCACTGTAAATGGCAAAGTAGTGAATCTGTTCCAGGTATTTATGTTTTGCTTTAGGTTGCAGAAAATGCCACAATTCTACTTCTTTATTGCGTAGCTTGCTCTTGCTAATTGTTGTACAATTAGTGAAATAAGAAGTTAGATGAAATTGTAAAATGGCTTATATAATAGATATCAGTATGAATTTTTATAGTGAGAAGTGCTTATCTCAGTAGGTGTTTGTTCATGGATACATTTGCTTTATTGCTGTTGGAATACATGTGTAGTGATACAATGCTTTGTGAAACACATGAATACTTACTTTTATGATAATAAAAATACAAGGTATTTTACTCTGATTTATTCCATTTTAGGAATTAGAGAAATTAAGCTTCCTTCCCTTTTAATTATATCTTACAGAGAAACTGTAATCTCTTAATCTCTATAAAGCTTCTCTCTTTTAGTTTGCTTTTTTGGCATTTGCTGATATGGAGCCTGTGGAGCCTGCAGTTGAAACTGCACTCTGCAGCTTGGAGGGGTGTGCTCAGAAAGCAAAGGCCAAATTTTGCCTACATATGTGCAGCTTGCTTTGACCCCAGGGCAGGCGATCTGTACTGGGGCTACACAATAAATTGATTTGTCTGTTCAGTGACTGACTTAAAAATAAATAAATTAAAATGGTTCCAGTTGACAAGAAACAGTTCTCTCTTCACTCCTCCCCACTTTTTTTTTTTTCCCCAGCTAATCAAAGCAAGATGCTCTGTTCAACAAAAAATGCATTTCCAGACATTTTAGATAAAAGCAAGAGCTAGATTTATACAGAATGATATAGATGCTGTCTCAAAACAGGTGCTGCAGTTTCCTTACACATATTGGATCAGAAACAGTTCAAATCTCTACCAATTTTAAGGAGATGCACTTTTCTCCCCCTTATCTGACTTGGAAGAAAATGTCCTATGGAGCTCTATGCTCTTACAGAATGCCATGTTTTTCTGTTGGAACAGCTCCATTATGTATTAAAATGCTTAAGCATCTATTTTCGTCAGCCGTACAAAAACTAACACTATAGCCTGCTGCTAAGAGCAGGGATGTCCAGGTTCCTGAATTAATGAATGTAAGTGCTCAACAGAAAAATTGAGAGACTAAGGGGGCACCATCTCACAATACTTTATTACTTTGCGTTTAAGGTATTTTCCTAAATGCTCGTTATGTTTCAGTGAAACATTAGATTAGATTTGAATCTGAATCTCTAACAACCCATCACTTGTTCAGCTCCAAGGCCAGAAAACTCCCTTTTGTGCAAAATACTATGAAACTAAAAACTGTTAAAATTTGTGAGAAAATAAAAAGTATCCATTTTGAAATTAGCAAATCACTCTCTACAACTACCAGAAAGGAGGTTGTAGCGAGGTGGAGGTTGCTGTCTTCTCCAAGCTAACAAGTGATACGATGAGATGAAAGAGCCTGGAGTTGCACTGGAGAGGTCATTGGAATAGGCTGCTCAAGGAAGTAGTTCAGTCACCATCTCTGGACATATTTAAAAGACGTGTAGTTGTGGCACTTAGGGACATGGTTTAGTGGTGGGCTTGGCAGTGCTGGGCTAAAGGTTGGACTCAGTGATTTGAGAGATCTTTTCCAAACTAAACACTGCAATAATCTTGAGAACTAATTATTGTTATGATTTGGGCTTTTTTTTTTTTTTCTTTTTATTATGTGGTGGAAGTTACTCAGTGCGATTGCTCCAGTTATTTTGGAAGAAGTGTTTGTTTAAAAGATAATTAATCCAAATCTAGAAGATAGATTTTACAGAATCACAGAATCAACTAGGTTAGAAAATACCTTTGAGATCATCAAGTCCAACCTTTGACTTAACACCACTTTGTCAACTAGACCATGGCACTAAGTGCCACATCCAATTTCTTCTTAAATACCTCCAGGGACAGTGACTCCTCTACCTCCTTGGGCAGCTCATTCCAATGGCAAATCACTCTCTCTGTAAAGAACTTCTTCAAAATGTCTAACCTAAACGTCTCCTGCCACCGCTTAAGACTGAGGCCTCTTGTCCCACTGCTGGTTGCCTGGGAGAAGAGACCCTCACCTGGATACAACTTTCTGTCAGGCAGTTGTAGAGAGTGGTAAGGTCTCCCCTGAGCCTACTCTTTTCCAGAATAAACAACCCCAGCTCCTTCAGCCACAACTCACAGGGCTTGTGCTTCAGTTCTTTCACCATCCTCATTGCCCTTCTTCAGACACACTGCAGCACTTCAACGTCCTTCATGAACTGAGGGGCCCAGAACTGGACTCAACACTCAAGGTGTGTCTCACCAGTGCTGAGTACAGGGGAAGAATCACTTCCCTGGTCATGCTGGCCACACTATAACTTTTGTTGCAAAATCTATTCAGGAAATACGTTAAGTGTGCAGTCAAATGAAAGATTTCTTTCCAGACTGAAGAGAGTGAAGATGTAGGTGTCTTTCCTGTCATACTTCACCTTACTTATGTGTGCCCTACAGTGGGGAGTAGAAGTTAGGTAGGATGTTTACTGAAGAGACATCAGGACCTGGCAAAAAAGTAAAGGGTCATAGCCAGAATCAGTGGACACTTGGCATTTCTTTCTGTAATGCTGACAGAAATCTAGTTAAGCATTAAGGCAACCTAGAGGAAATCATCAGAGCTCAGGAAAATATCACAGCATATGATTCGGCCACCCCTGTTACAAGTGAAACGTTTACTTCTGCTGTCATAAGAGTCTCATTATACATTGTCAATTGTTCTGTATCTCATAATCTCAGATGCTATTTGCAGCAGGTAGTGTGGTTCTATAAACCCAATGCTTTCTAAAAGAGAAGGCCTATAGGTCTTTGTTACTTAGGCAATATATGTGAATAACATTCCTGTTTGACCGAAAATGTAAAATGTTTAGTGGACTTTCCTTAACTCTCCATTGCATTGAGTTTAGAAAGGAAAAGAAATGTAATTTCTAGTCTGAGTGTTTAATATATTTGAAATACATTATGAAAATATTTTGGTCATAAAAATGACATTATTTTGAAATATAAATTTAGGATGTGGAAATTTTATTTTTTTGCAGAATTCTCTTATGCATTTATTTATCCAGAGGCGTTTTCCCTTTTAAATGAAGTAAGCAGACAAACCATGTGTCCTAGGTTGAAGTATATTCCATTACCATCTCCATTAGCTGTTGAAACCAGGTGAAGCAGTGTTCCTTGCCATTTCCCTCTGTACGATCTTCTGTTAATGGGCCATCAATGCCTCGCCCCATGACTCAGAGATAGCTCCTTCCTGGACTATCTGCTGTTAATGGGCCCATCAGGCCTTATCACACGACTCACCAGAGGGAGGAGCCAACAATTCCATCCTGGATATAAGCTGAGACTCTGAACACCACACCAGCGTTTACCTACTGGACTCCCAGAGGACAAGAGCTACCGTTGGACTTTCTCACCCCTTTCCTTTTCACAGGATCACTGCTTCAACGGAACTGCTTTGCTTGGACTGCTACCACCATAGAGTGTCAGGGTGTATCTGACTTTGTCAGTGTTCTTGTGCTACTGCATTTATTTATTTCTTTTATTTTTTTTTTCCTCATTAAATTATAATTCTGACTTGTGATCTCCCACTGGTTTGATTTCAAACTAGTACACCATGTCTCTTAAGGTAATATTCCTGTAAAAATTTGTGAGAATAATATTGTGGAAAATATTTTTGAAACTAAACTTTGTAACTAGAGACAATGATATAATTGGTTGTACAGACATTAATCTTTTTCTCTATGCCTTTCCTGAGACAACTTAGTGTAAAATGTTACCTACCTAGTCCATGCAAGCGTTTGAAGTCAATGGACAAGCTATCATGAATTCAGTCTCCTTTTGAGAATACCTCTCACCATTTTTCAGGCAGTCCTACAGTGTAGAATGGTATTTTTAAATAGCTTCTGAACTGTGCTGTTCAGGATTGACGTTTCACTCAGTTTGGACAGTTTTCCTTTGTGTGAGTTAATCCTTGTGCTTCTGTCCTAGCATAATTTTCCCAGCCTCTTCAGGTGGGCAGTCTCCCACTTCAAGCCACAAGCTGCTTGTTTGCACTTGCTCAATAAATCTAATCATAAGACCTTGAATAATTTATCTATTTGTATTTTTTCCAGAAGATACATAACCAGTATTTGACCTTGAAAGACAGTGGTATAGGGAAAAACATTGCTGGGAATGCTCATCTCCTCATGACAGAGGTAGCGCTTCATTGTGTGAACCTGTGGTGCCAGGCATTGGATTTTTGCATGGTGTCCTGAAATGGTTCTGTCTGCTTGCACTGGCTGAAAAATTGCTCAAAACTGCCTTAAGATTTTAAGAGCTTACTCCTTGAGTTAGCTTGGCTCTGTTTGCTCTGGACTCCTTTTCCTCCTTTCCAGAAGGATCGGGGGAGGAGGAGCTTAGGAATTTATTTCAGAACAGAACTTCAGGCAGCTTGTGACTGTACCCAATAATGTGTGTTCGGGGACACATGGAGGAAATTTGTGTTTTCTTTGAGCAAGAAAGTAGAATAAAGCTGGTAGACTTTTTGTAAATATAATCATTTTTAAAGTATACTGTCTGTATGTATGCCTGTCTAAAATTATATTAAATGATCAAATGTATGTTGTTACTTGCAATTCTCTCTCCAATTTTTGAGAAATGTAATCTATTCTGTTAACTAGATTCCCTTCTATACCTGACAGGACTTTTTAAAATTTTTTTTTTTAATTTCTACTTTTCCTGTATGTATCTATTTGCAAATGCTCAGTAGATTAATTAAGGTTTCTGAAGTTTTAACCTTGTCTTATAAAGTAGATCCTGAGACTTGCCATGCTGATAGCTCAGTAGGCTGCAGGGAAGGGTTCCAGAAAAGATTGTGTAATATTGCCAAGCAGAGCTTTGCAGTTGAGATTATTTATTGTACAGACCTAGTCAATGTTAATGTGACAGGGGAGATCTAATCCCGTGGATGTTTTCATTATGCAGTTTTAAAAGAGCTTCTATCACCTGAATCTAAAAAGAATTGTACTGATTGCATTTTATGTAATTGTTCTCTAAATTGTGAAAAACAACTATTTTCCATTAAAAGCGGGGTCTATACTTTGCCTATAACTGTGTACATTGTAGTAGCTCTACATCAACAGGATAATATTTTACTGTTTTTATGTAAAGGAACCATGTTTGAAATAATTACAGAAGTAATGGGAACCTTCTCACCCTAGTAATTTCAAATGAGATGTAAGACAGTCACATCAGCCTAGCTCAGCCAGATTGTGCTCCCTTTGGGTGTCATGGTGTGATGCTATCAAGCAGTGCTAGCTTCTGATGCTATGATGAAAAAAAATTAAAATGCTACTGATCTTACCTCACAGAACTGTTGCTACTTCTCCTTCAGATTTTACACCCTAGCTCTGGAATATTTAGAAGTTCTTCTAAGAAAATAATAATTCCCTTCTCTTCAAGTTATTTATTTTTGTCAAAGTTGCTGGGCAGCTTGGCTTGGACCTGGCTCACAGCAGAACTCAAGCTTGCCCATGTTGGCTGGCACTGAGCAGAGAGAGACAGAGATCTTCACTGGATTTGCAGTATTCAGAAATGATGAAGGGGACGGTAGTTTATATTGTTGGGTTTGTTAGTTGTCCAGATAGTGGATGACGTCATTAGCCTGTGTTTGGGCCAAATACACAGTGTAAGCATATCCCAGAGTGAAAATTTATGCCAAAATTACACCCTTGCCTATAGCATTGACCAAACTTAAAAAATGCACATATACATTGGGGAGGGGGAGTGGGGGGGAACCCTGGAAGGATAAAAGAGAAGGAAAAAATTAAAAAAGAAATCCTGTTATATTGTATAATAATGAAGAGCTGTATCAAAATCCATAAATTAGGCACAACTTTAAAATCACATATAATTTCAATTACAGCCATCTGTTTCTCCTTAGGAAGAATGAAGTGAGGTCAACAGCTAAACATTTTACAACCATAAAGATTCTGAGATGCTTTTTAAGCTATATACATATGTGATTTGTAAGAAACCTATTTATATGTAAAATTTCTCATTTGAACATTCATTCCTTTTATTATGCAAACACCAAGTTTTTGGAAGCTACAGGCTTCGAAGTGAATGCACATATTTCAATCTAATGTTATTGACTTAATTTTTTTCATTTTAACCCCCTGATGTTCCTCACATCATGAAGAAAAATATCTGTTTAACATTCCAAAGTGTAGATTGTAGGTAATAAATGAGGAATAGATTTTCCTTAAGAAAAATACTTAAAAGATTTCTGAGCTCTTTGCCAAAAACAAGATTAAAGCGTTAACAGTGCTTTTTGGGAGAAGTTGGGCAATGGAGGAACGTTATAAGCTAGGATTCAAGGTAGAACATTTTCTAAATCTTTGAATTATATGTAATCATTTTTTTTGAGCATTACTTCCTTTCCTTCTCTTCCCCAGTTCTGTTCACAGCATTGAAAAGAGACCCATTTATTCAGCTGTAACTGTCTCGTTGTGGTCCTGATGAGGATTATGTCCAAAATCTGACATATATCATTTTACAAGTGATGTTAATAAAGTTGTGACTTTACTGATAAGGCTTTAGTAATACAAAATAAAATGTAAATTCATTTTACATTCATTCTAAGTATAATGTATTGACCCCCCTTGAGCCTGCAGACTTTTTGAATTCCTCAAATATGAAAAGGTGAGCAAAGCCTTAAGTAAGCTTGTCCGACAATAAATCAAACAAGAAAGCAGAATCACTTGGAATACATAATCATAAAACCTTCATGTATAAAATATAAAGCAAAACACTGACCTAAATGGTTAATAACAGGAAAATTCTGTTAATAACTGTTGTATAAACCCCTAGTCTTTACAGTTGTTAACAAAAACTGGCGTGCATGCATAAAAAAACTCTCTTCACAGCAATGCTGTTATCCACATCAATCAAGATAATCCCCCAGTAAAACCTTGCTAAAGAGGAAATATGGAATGTTTGGATAATGTCAATGATTAGAAAACATGTCCCAGAAAATGCCATGCAAGGCAAATTTAAATATTAATGCATACTTTCCTAGCCCTTCTCAAGCTGAGAGTCTCAAATTATTTACGTAGTCCTCAAGGGCTGAACTCTGATTTCAGTTCCAGATGTAAAATGTACAGAAGTTCCTATGCAAGTGTAATTCTGTGCAGTAAAACTTCACAGCTGTTTTTTCACAAAATATGAATTTTCAGTCTGCACAAGGGTAAATTGAGTCACAGAGCAGGGACATGATTTATTGAATGTGAACATAGTGAACCACAGCACATACCAGACTTCGCTCTCTCTTATTACCACTTCCTCCTTCATGGCTCAAGGAAACATGCTGGTGGCTCAAATTCATTGTGTCTTAGGCTGACAATGTATTTGATCATAAATCATCAGGGAGGACAATTTTGTGCTTTAGACGGCACTATAAATTAAATCCCTGGAAGATTTTCATAGGGTATATAGTATGTTCTGGAGAAATCATTGAAAAAGACAGAATTACACACTAAAGCTCTGTGAACAATCATGTCCTTATTTTCTGCTCTAGATTGATGGTAATTGAATATGATTCGCACTTGCAGGTTGGCACTCATGGACTGCTAATCACTTGGGAAAATACAACACATGGTGCTCCCAAGTGCTGTTGTGCTATTGTTTCTCAGGGCAATCAAAGAATTGGCTCTCCTGATGTGCTTATGAGGAAGGTGGTATTAAAAAAATGTGTAAGTGTAACAGAATTAACTCAGCTAATTTTAGATGGCTGCAATTTAAAAGTCTGGATCTCAGCTGGTTCTTGTGATTTCATCAGGCTGAACTATATTGTCCTATGCAATGCCGTTTTCTTTCCACCAGCTGTAATAGGGACCTAGTAATGCAGAATCAAATGACTATGTACTGTCTATCCGAAGTTAGTGAGATGAATCTCACAGTTAAATTGAACAAGTCACCTTTCTGCAGAGCTTAGCAAAATCGGAGCTTTTTGAATTATCTGCAGCAGTGCAGCATCCAAATCCTACAGAAACCAATAGGCATGAGAGAAACACAAAGGAAAACATGAATATTAGTAGCAGTAATGTTCACATTAATACATAAAAACTGCATAAAAGCCTGTGTTTCCATAAGAAGGTGATTCAGTTTGTAAATGGAACCTGGCAATGTTATAATTATGTTTGATCAGAAGATCCACCCTGTCAGAAGAGAATTCATTATTTAACAAGCTCTCTGTTCAGTTCAGCTGCATGAGATTCTGTGTGACTTTAAGGAAACAGCTGAAAACCTGGCTACCAGTTTTGTAGCCTTATCAACTAAGCAAGGATGTGTGAGGAAACATGCCATGTTAAAGCACATCTTTAATGGAGAGCTGCCTGGAAAGACCACATAGGAAAATGGTTGGATATTTTTAGGTTTTATTTTTTAAAGTAGAAGAATTGGTTTGTCTCTCACCTTTCTGGAACAAAGGACATAAATTAAGAAAATATTTTAGAATAATTAAAAATTAAAAAAAAAATCTGGTTTCTTACAAGAGTAAGCATCATGCCAATAAAGCTTCTAAACTATGATTAAATAATTTAATTTTAAAAAACTCAAACAACTGTGCTTTAAAATTTGCACAGTGCCTTAAGCACAAAACAGAGGAAATTATGATTCTGGCAGTGGACTGAGATGTAGGAATAGTGCTCTCACTTGTGGTTCACTCTCTTTATGTTAAACATTTATGAATAGCATGTGCTTGACCTAGATGCCTGCAGAAGGATGTAGGAGCCCCCAGAACCCTCAAGAACATCCAGAATCTGGAGGTTTGTTTGTGTGGGTTTATGCTGATCATATATAACCTCTTCGAATAAGCGGGTGTGGATGTGAAAGGTAAGTCATGCCTTCTGCTCTGTGTTGTACAACCTCACTGGTTTGGGCTTTTTTTATTAGTGCAAGTTAGCAGTGAGCAGTGCCAGAGCATGTTCACTGGCCCCAGGGCCACCAGGCAGCATCTGGCCATGCTATTAAACGCTCTCAACATCCGAAGGTGGAGGGACTGCATCCAAACAGCCTATGGGGAACAGTCTTGACCTATGGCACTGAGTCGCAGATGGTACTATCCAAAGAACGCCAGCTTGCTGCGCCAAAGGTGTGGCAAGGGCAATTTTAATGGTCAAATAAACTGCAGAGAGAGAAATTCTTATAAGTGGGAATGTTTTTGGCACTTGAGTTTACTGGAATAGCTGTAGTGCTGGTGAACTAGGATTTCTGACAGTGTCCCTCACTGAAAGTTCCTTTAGGAAACTAAGCTCTTATGAAATGAGAAAAACTGGTTTTGCCTGCGTTTCTTAATCATAGTAATTATCTATTGTGATGATTAATGCCTGGTTTAAAGATGAGGTAGACAATTATAAGTAACGGGAGATTTTACTAGAGATGGGTGTTACCAAATAAATGAAGATGTCCTGAGGAAACAGAAGACACAAAGGATACAAGAAAGATGGATCACAGAGCAATCAATAAAAACATGTCATTACAAAGGTGTCTGTGAACAATTTGCTTAAGAAAGAAGGGAACCCACCTGTTTGTTTAGAAGAGTCTGTTTTCAGATCTAAAACAAGCAGGAGCAAATATTTTTTCATAAAATTGGATAAGCAGTTCAGGAAATCCTTCAACTTCTGACTGCCAAAAGCAGTGATGTTTGCTGAGGAGAATTAGTCTGTCTTTACTTTGTTTCTCCCACGTCTCCTAAGCATTAGCTAGTGGCTGCAGTTGGAGGCAGGATTTAGCCATTTCAGTCTAACACGGCATGATAATTTCTGTTTTTCTGTAGTCTGCATCATGTATGTGGAGAGCATAAAAGGGAATGGACAACATTTGTTGACAGCTTTTTATTCTTCTCCTTTATCATGCACTTGTCAGCAGCCCTGAGATGGTTTAAGAACTCAGCAGAGCAGCACAAGTGTTGCAAGACGCACTGGAGGGGAAGTTATGTCTCTGAAACATTTGTTTGCCTCATTATGGTAATTTCTATCTGGTGTAAGGCATCTTCCCAGGCCAGGTGAATTTAGATAAGTCCTACATTCAGCCCTTAATGACATTGTTCTTGAATCCTCACTCTGTAAAACTGAGATGCTATCACAAGAGGTAGTGATGCCAAACACACCATTTGTGAAATTCTCAGCTTGTGTTAGAATAAAGATCAACAAATGAGGTAGAAGTATTCTCCATAACATGGATTTAATATATATATACAGTGTCATAATAAGTTATCAGGGACATAATCACACAATCCCACATTTATACACTCAGTCAGCATAAGCAAAGAGCTTCAGGTTCATACCTGAGTAAGTGTGATCGGACCGATGCTGCTGACAGAGCAAGGCTTTGGAATTCCTATAACATCACGGCAACCATGGATATTTGTCACCTCTGAGCTTTTGGTAACTATAATTTTTACTCAGGAACACGTGAAATATCTGATGGTAGGAACCTCATCCTTCAGTTTATCCAGTTCTAAAACAAAAATTATTTTCGTTTTGCAGAATGTTGTGATTAAGTTACTTTGAGATTTATAGATCAAATGTATCGTAAAAGCACAAAATATTTCTGTGTGTAGTAGATATGGTAGAAAGGAGCTCAAAAATGGCACAAAGATGGTTAAAACTTGAATTTTGAGCAATGCATATGTAATTTCTGTAGACAACTGCCATTATCCTGTGAGGCACAAGTATTGTCATATTATTATTTAATTACAGATATTAAACCAAATATCAGTCTTCAAACTGCCTGTTGCCTTTTTTCCTTCCTTTGAAGTATTTTTATTATTTTTTATTACTGTGGACACCTATAAAAACTTTTAAACTGAATCATTTAGAAATTTGCATTTAATTTTATTATATTTCTTTTCATGTTACTGCAGTGTTGTCTTTGGGCTTTTAATTGATTTTTTTGATGTTGTCAAACACTTTGAAACTTCTGAAGTGAACTGCATGAAAAGAATAAATAATGACATAGGAGTAAAACAGCAATATTTTATTAGAGAGGATCTTTCACAGAATTAAATTCTGTGATTTTAGTATTTTCTGAGCAATTACAATAGCGTTAGTACCAGGTTCTTATGAAAGTAACGTATCTATATCTACAGAGCAGGCGTAGAAAATGCTGCAAATACATGCCTTCGATCTAAATGACAGAAATAAATTTGCCGAGGACACGGTAACATAAAGCATGTTTAAACTGACCCATATTGCTTGAGGTGCAGGTAGAGCATTTCTCATTTTGATCAGGCCATTTGATTTAAAATATAAATGAAATTAAGTTATATGCATATTATAATATAATTTGGCACATTAATTCTTAAATATGTAGGCTAATATTTTATTTTTCCCTTATTTTTTTCCTTTTCTGCAGTTAAATTTATCACAAGTCTGCAGGCAAAACTTGCTGCTACACATGGACATGAACAATTAAGTTTTAAGTCAGAACCACAGCAAGAGATTCCGATTTGACTGCACTCACTAACCCTTTTGGTAGCTGCATTGATAAGGTGGAAAGAATTTCATGTGTGAGACATCTGTAGTGAAGATGCAAATCTCTTGCTTGGCTGGTATTTTGTTATCTAGGAATACGCTGATCCTGAGTGGCATCACAGTAGCTTTACTTCGAGTGTTTCTGTTTCTCTTAAAACTATCCTAAATCCTTTGGTAGAATTACTACTCTCTTATCATCACAGGGAACTCAAATTCGCTAATGTTATGATTAGAGTTCCCATTTAATAAGGTTTTAAACAATTTTTTAGAAAGTGTTCATTAATATTCAAAGGTTTTTTTAAAAAGTCGTAGACTTGTGTCTAATGTTCAATCAGACACATTTTAGTTGCTTTTTATAGACTTGTATGTTGGAGATATGCTTTCTAGTTTGAAGCAGTCATAAATGCCTTCAATCATTATGATAAAATGAGAATATTAAAAATAACATCAAACATACATTTTCTTTCCACATGGCAAAGGCTCTATGATTCTAAAATAAATGGCTTATAAAATAATAGAAATAAGCATTCTGTTCTTTAAGTTAGTCATTAAACTACTGTAATTGATTTTGAGCATAAAGACTGCTATGTTTACACCTTGTTTGAATAGTAGAAGAGTTGGACGCCTAAGTTGCTACAGAGTTATAATATTTTTAGCTCTCTGGAGAAAGGAGACAGACTAAGCTGACTTTCGTCAGACTGATTGGTGAAATCTGACATGTTTAAAGAAAATGCTTCCATTTTCTGACCTTTTAGCTAGTGACTTTTGAAATACTTCTTGCCTGTTGGGATGCCTGACTTGTAGAGCTCCCCCTCTAACACTCTAAAATTCTAAGGTTTTCCGTTTTTCCATTTTGTCAGAGCACTGACTGTTCTTTTTCCTGTATTTGAGGTAAACACCTATGTTAGGAAGTTTCCAGGCTTTTTATGTAACTTGCAGAGACTGGGATGCTGTCCCAGGGGATAATTCAGAACAGGAATCTCTTGTGATCAACTGTCTAAAGAGCTTAGTGAGTCCAACTTCATATTTGACTAAATAACTGTTGGGTTACATACAGAAAATTATTCCTCCAGCAATTCCAGGGCTAAATGTGGTAGGGCTGCAGGACTGTTACTTTTCTCTACCTCTTTACCACGCATTGCTTGTGTGTACAGGGTTCTGTACACACAATGGGCACAGTATTGTAGACTTGTCATTCTAGAAGTTTGTGCAAACACTCGAGGTTAAGAAGATACAGACTTTATTGGAACAATTATAAGGACACTCATTAGCCTAATGAAGTCATGGCAGTGTATTTATAGGGATGGCACTGCTGTAAAGCGAATTTGTTGTGAGAATATTTTAAATTATTTTTGATTAACAATATACAGTCCCTAAGGAAATTAAAAATTAATACTAGAGATACAAAACTACATTGCTGAGAGAATACCAGGATGATACAGAAAGAAACTCTTCTATAAGGCTTGATTTGTAATTATGGATCATAAGATACTGTCTGTCCTCGGTTCTTAAATACATAATTCATGATTAGAGCTTGAGTAAGTTTCTCAGCCAATAAAAAGTACAGTGAAATTGGAATTTAGAGGATTATCAGCACAATGAATTTGATGAACAGTTATAGCTTTTCAGGCTTTTTCTCCTTTAATAGGAGAGGCAGGAAGAAGTTCTTGTAACTGAAAGAAATAAACATAGTTCTATTTCCACATGAGAGTGTTTATGGGAAGATGTGGTTAGCTACAAATCTTATAGTAAGCAAAACTTAGGTGGGATTTAATTTTATAAACACGATAATCTGAAATTCCATCATGTTTAAACTGAAATAACTTAAAGTTGCTGTTCTGTTGAATCCAAATGCACTTTATGTTCTTTTCTCGTGTATATGTACTCAAGAAAGGCAAAACAGCAGAAACCAAGGACACAAAGCTCCTAAATATGCCACATCTTTCAAAATCTGAGGCAAAGTTGACAGTGCGTTTTCACAATTAAATATTTTCTTGATGCTTTTCCATAGGCTTAAAGAACTTTCATATTGGTTATATCAGTTTTCAGTACGCAGTGAAATTCCGAAGACCTCAGTTCTTGTTCAAAGTTTGCTATACTTTGCATGCATGCTACAGAAAGATAAAATTCTAACAATAAATGCACTCTGTTCACTTTTAAGAAAAAATGTTATAGAGCTTGTTCATAAAAGCCTCTGTTATGAGATTAGTGAAAGAGATATCAACTGCAGGGATAACGATTTCCTTAATGATCAACAAACTTCAAGGTGAGCTGGGAAGAAGACTGTGGGATAGTGAGGTGAAGATGAATGAAAAGCTTGGGAAAAGTCTGTTGAAAGTCATAAACTTTTTTCCTTGGCATTTTCCTAGAATCATGAAATATGAAAATTATTTCTCAAGCTAGAATACTGTAAATGCTAACTGATTAGATTGGCCAAAAAATTATGCTTTACAGTCTCAAATCAAGAACTCGCTTGTCAAAAAGAATTTGATAATGTAAATCTCACTCTAAATTTTTCTGTAAGAATCAAAAGAAAAGAGGAAAGATGGGGAGAGTGGAAAGCAATAGGTGGGCCTCTCTTAATATTTAAGATTTAATTTTTTTTAATATTTCCTGAAAGTCTTCAGAAGTCTTTTGAAAAGCTTCAGATGTCAAAATAGAAACACCTGAAGGTCTATTATCAAAATAATAGCCTCTCTAATCTGTGAACTTGGCAAAAGAGACTCATCTCCCATGATATGGGATTGATGGATTCCACTGGCAGCCAGTGACTTATGTGACATGACTAGATAATGAGGGCTTTCAGAAGCTCCGTTGCCTATTTAAGGGCCTAAAAATGAATTTTGGATCACAGGCTAAGATCTGGGGCCAGCACCCAGAGGTGGATTCTCTGCTATTTTTAAGAACTCTTGAGACTGCAACTGGGGAGGTATCTGTACATGGTTTTTGCTTGAGAGGTAAAATCTTCTGTTCTCTTTAGTGAACAAGGAAATAGTTATTCCTGTAATTTTTAATATAAGCTTAGAAAATGTAACTGACAGTGATAACCTCTGTGAACCATCCTGGAGACTATAGGTGTTCATTAAATAATAATCATTCTTTGTAGTGCATTAGCACAAGGAACCTTAGCAATGGGCAATGAAGCTGTTCTGCCAGATAGAAAGAAAAAATCCTCCCTTGGCAAAAAGACCTTCCAATTTAAATTCTCAATGTGACACAACAGTTGGATACAGAAGATGATAGAGCACATAAAATGCTATAGGGGTTCTTTTTGGTTCTATTTCATATTTAACTCATAACATAGGAATCTTCAAGAGTATTCTGCAGATTTTAAAGTGTAAAAGTGTGATTAAAAAGAACGGTATCTGGTCATGGATTTCAAGGAGAAACTCAGACTGTTGGATTCATTGTATTGATGTGAGATCAAGTGAAATATCAAACTCTTATGTATTAAGTGAGCAAATATTTTATTCAGACTAATTAGAATACTGTTTTACAAACATTAAAAAGCTTGCTAAAAGCCATGTCATTCATTATTATCATTAAAAATATTAGTATTAGGTATTTAGAATAATTACAAACAACAATTCTTCGTAAGATAAATGGCTAGGATTAACAATAAGCACATACAAAGCTATTCATCAATTAGATAAATCAGCCCATGCTATGAAAACTCCATGAAGAGACACCTTAGAGATTTAGTTAGTATCAAGGCATTATTTCTTATAGGAATGTTGATTGTTTGGATGTGAGGAGAAGGAAACCTCAGAAGTATTGTCTAAATGAGAGTAGAGGCTAATTTTCTTGTTAAAATACAGAGGAAATAGTATCGACACCAAGAACTTGTGATTTTTTTTTTTTAGAGTGATTCTATATATCTGTGTGAAAAGCTGGATTATCTAGTATAATAGCATACAGAAATAGGATGAAATTTTGTCTGTCATGTGTTGTGTCATCCTGACACCTCCTCTATCAAAAAAACTTCCAAACCCCCGACACTTTAGTCTTCAAGTGTTTCATTTTGTGGTTCTGTTTAGTCTATTTCTTCCCCAAGAATCTGGTGGGTTTAGAAAGCAGAATGAGGTCTTTCTTACCAAGAGTATTGAGAATAAATAGATCCAGCTGCAGACACTGAAATGATGTTCAGCTGTCTCCAAGTCAGCTTTAAGAAAAAAATGCAACATGGCTGAGCGAGTATGTTGTGAAGAAAACAAATATTATTATTCTGGGTGGCCAGTTAATGCTACTCTGACTAGAGAGTATTTAGCACTTTGAGCAGTACTGTGCCTTGTCAATGTAGCAGCTCTCAAACATGCTGGGGGAACTGTTTGCTGGTGCTACGGAGAGATCAGCAAAATGGTACCTGAGAGGGAGCCGAGAGCCACCTCCAACCTCCCTGCACAGTGTGATACCCACACACAGAGTCCTTTCTGTCACTCAGCACTTCGCAGCTTGTTTCCATTTTCATTGTGCCCCAGATCCCATTTATCTCTGGGCTGTGTGGATGAGTCTCATGGAGACCTTCTTGACAAATTAGCCAGAGAGGCACTTTGGGACCAAACTTCATGTGTTGAGCAGCCTGTGAAGAGAGATACATATTCACTTAAAATGGAAACTGGCTCACTTATCTGAGTACACAGAAGACAAAGCCGGAAAGTCAGAGAGCTGACTTTGCTATGGCAGGTTATCCTCATTATCATTGCAGGGTTAGTAAATATCTACCCATTAGAAGAGGAAAACTCATACTTAAGCTCTGTGATTTCTTCTGGGCTTGCTATTAATTTATTATTTCTAACCCTGTAAACTGTAGTATTTCAAAGGTAAAATGCATTCACAGTTCATGTAACTTTACAAAGGAGTATCTACTGCTAAGTATAAACATCAATGCATGAACAATTCCAGCTTTCAAGTCTGAGTATGTACTCACTGCACACAGCCTCTGAACTGAAAGAGATGAAAATTTAAGTGGGAAATGCGTCACTTCCCTATATCCATTCTTCAGCCCAATTTTAATGGGAATAAAAGACAGCTGCATAATGTAGAAGGCCTGCAGTATGTGTGTTGGGAGTGATGACAGGGCTTTGTTTCCTGCAGTTTGTGCATTGGCAAAGTGTCTGCCATGAACTGCATGTTCACTGAAAGGTCTGCAAAGTTACCAATATATGTCCAAACAGGGATATAAATAGAAAAGCAGGTTGGGTAGCGTGTGCAAGCTTGATTTGGAAAAAAACACAGAATGGACCGAGAACAAAAAGAGTTTTTCACAGCCTCAAGCCTGAAGCTGGCCAGGATCCAGACAGATCCCTACTGCTGGCTGAAACTAGAGCTGAGTAAGTCTATCCTAAGTTGTGTCTGATTTCCTACAGCCCTGAGCAGCTGTTCTGGGAGGTACAAGTCATCCAGATTTGGGAGTGTCCAACTTATTTTGCTTGGCCTCGTTCCTTGTGTTAATGGCTGACAGTATGATGTAAGAGTTGTTTTGAGATCCTAGACAATCTGAAATGATGCCTGCAACCTTTTTCAGTAAGAAAATCCTTTGTTTTTAATCGATAAACTTGAACTTCCTTTTACATCTTAAATTTGATAATCTTGATTTAAAATATGTAGTGGGGAGGAGCTAAATCTTGTTTTCCACAAATATGTAATCCATTTTTAATTTAAATAAAGATTAAAAAAACACCTTTTTTAATATAATGGACTGTTGTTGAAGCCTGATAATCTAAATAACCAGAAAAATAGCTGGTAAAAATTCCATTATATGATAAAAAGTTATCAAAAAAGTATTCCAGGAAATAGAAGTTGATTCTTTATGAATCTGGAGCTACAAAATCCATCCTAAGAATATACAACTTTAAGAATAGATTGAAGTCTGAGAGGCAAATCAAGGTGCTGCCTTCTGCAAAGATTGATTTTAGGCTCTATTTTTCTTCATGACTTCAGTAATATACCTAAATTCACTGCTTTATAATCAGTGTGATTTGAGTTTCAAATGTTGCAAAAAAAAAAAGAGTAATACTCTGTATCTTTGCTTACTTTACATTTTCAGTTTTTATTGTGACAAGAAGACATAACTGCATAAAATGTCATCCTGCATGAATGCAAGCAAAATGTGTGTGATGGGATCACAGTCAGCAGCCTTGGCTTTACATTTTTGAATCTGAATGTGTACAGCTCAAAATACAGGTTTATTAGGAATCATCAATCCCAGTTTATGCAAAGAACAGACAGTTCCTTTATGATGGAGTCTGCCTGCTAGTCTGTTACACAGCTGGGTATAGCCGAGTATAGCTGAAGAACAAGTAGGAGACAAATTAGTTTGATTCTTAAAGTAACTGGAAATATCCAAGAAGAAATGTTATCCAAATCGCAGTCTATTAACAAGAGCAGAGGCGGTACAAAGTACATTCTTCTGAGAAGCATGGTTCTTGAAGACAGGTTCTATGTATTTTGAGAGGAGCATGCTAGTCTCTGAACTTCTCTGGAGATCTGTGTTGCTGCTAACAATGGTAGGTGCTCGTGTGAAGGCAGAAGGGTCTTGCCAGGCTCTCAGCTCTGGGGGGTTGGCCTCTGCAAACTGCGTCATCCATTCACCCTGCCCAAAAAACCCCACAACATCCTGCCCCCACACTGCAAGAACTGGCTTTTTAGTGTCCATTTAATTTCATTACATCCTAATGTCTAATTACATCCTAACAACCTTATCATTTGTATTCTTGCCTGTACAACTTTTAGTTCATATTTATCATCTCTGTCTATGAGTTGTTTTGTTGACCTCTTAGGAGATGGCTCATAAATAAGCTGTTGGCAATATGAAATGAGGTGTGTGCTAGGAGTGCTTATCTCTGCTGTGTATAAAGGGATGCTGTAGAAACAGCTCTTAAGTAGATGTTAAACTAAATAATAATTCTCACCTGTTTTTATATCTGTTAGCTCACTCCAAGATGTTTCCGTAGAAACTGAGAGTTCTTTCACTTCAAATGTGGAATTAACTTTTTACTAGTATAGAGATGGCAACAAAAATATTAGAAATACTTAATGCTGTTAATGGTAAGACAGAAGAGTTAAGAAAGAAGAGGAGAAATAATAACAGCTCTTCCAGCTCCTGTTCTGCCAATGCATCAATATGTCTTGTATTGCATTTCTAGTGCTTTGTCCAAATTCTAGGAGCTGTGCCTTCCATCAAAGACTTTTCCGTAAGCCAGAACAACTCATTTTCAGAGAAAATGTCTTCTCATTATTTTTGCTTTGTTTTCACTTTTAGAAATAGAATATCATTCATAATGAAATAATAATTGTCTTTCCAATTTGACATTCTTCTCTCTACAGATATCAAGCATTGTATTGCATTTTTGGTTCCCTTTGGTGTTTACTTGTCTGTGGTTTAGATATAAGGACAAATTTTCCAACCGTATTGTGGCATTCTGTGTTGTTTTACCACAAAAAGAATCCATAAAGTTTACAGGGAGGGAGGGAGGGAGGGAGGGAGGG
>VXBA01002577.1:360121-392986 GCA_013399895.1 Serilophus lunatus | reverse complement strand
TTTTTTTTTTTCTCATTTTAGAAAGTAACCAATTAAGAGCTGATTCCTGGAGAGAAAAAAAGGGAAGATAACACCTGCTTAGTAAATGGCATAAAATAGTGCTAAAGTAAGGATTTATTTAAAGTGAGAACATATGAACACAGATGTGCTTTTCTTTACTTGAATTCTTGATAATGTTTCTGAGACTTTTAGGAAACTTGCCTTTGTTGATCAGTTCATCAAAGAGTTAAAAGAACAAAATTGTGTGAGTTTTGCTTCACATCAATCATTTGCTTCAGAATTTGAAGATCACTGTTCCCTTTTAATCAGTGCATGGAATATATTCTCTTTTCTTGGAGAGGGCAATTTGTTCATTACTAATTGAAGTAGACTAATTATAAATGATTAGCATTTGAAGAAGGCTTTTAACTGCTATATAAGACCAGTTCAGTGTTTCTTTCTTTGCACTTCTCACGAGTGTAACTTAAAATACATAATTCAGTAAAGACTTCAGTATAAAATAGGATTAAGTATACTTATAAGTCTTTACCAGTCATTTCTGCTGGTCTGTAATACTAAAAAATATGATGCCAAATACACAGAACAGCAAAAGAGAGAAACCAGGTAATTCAGTATAAATATGCTTGCTTTCTACATGAGAT
Source organism: Serilophus lunatus (assembly GCA_013399895.1). NCBI lineage: Eukaryota > Metazoa > Chordata > Aves > Passeriformes > Eurylaimidae > Serilophus > Serilophus lunatus. The sequence continues at coordinate 392,345 of VXBA01002577.1, read as the reverse complement.
ATTCCTGCTATTTTTCCATGTACCATTTTACTGCAAATCCTGTTTCATGAAGAATATTAAAAAAACCTTAACCTTTTAGTTCAAAATGGAGAACAACCCAAGAGGTAATACTGATCTTGTAAATCCAAGTGGAAAGAATCACAAAAATCTCACTGAAATGAGTTGGACAGATGCTGTAGTTGCTTGGAGTATCAGGAACAGTATTGACAGGAAAATCAGTTTAGAGTAATATAATAAACTACGTACCTGCATATGTCTAGGATAGAAATAGATTTGTTAGCTCCTGTTCTCTCTCCTTGCTGCCTGCTTATGACAGTACATTCTGTACTACAGAAGGTCCTTCATAGTTTTCAACCCGTGGACATGAATGTGGCCTCTGCTTTTAGAACGACTCACATTTGCAAGGCTGGGACAGGGAGAAGAACAAAGGGAAGAAGCAAAGTGACCTTTTGCTAGAAGCCATTCTGTGAGGCCAGTTTTCTCTTGGTGAAAAGATTTTTCACTTGACTTTTCCATTTGTGTCCTGTACCTCTTATGTCAGTTCTCTAGACTCTTTGTCTTGTTGGTGAAGGTCTTAATCTCTGCTAAAAAAATCTTTAAAATTCCCCCTCTCCTTCCCTTGAGATGTGTCAGAAGCAGCCTTGGGTCTCGAACATGCTCTCAAGGACATGTAGTTAGTTATAAACAAGGAGCTGCAACCAGGGGGCCCACATGAGAACATCCCTAAACAGCATTATAAATGTGGCAGTTATGCATTTGGTTGTGCACTGCATAAATGCACCAGTGAATATCTCTGTCCAGCTGATTTGAGAGTAAAATGAGATACCTGATGCAAAGAAGTGCAGTGCACAAGAAAAGTATAGTTTTGATATGCTGTAGTAATAGACCTCAACAAAACTCATGATCTGATGGGTTTTCAGGGGCTTCATAATAAGGAATTTTTTTTATGAATGGAGGGAAGAAAGATGGAGAGATGTTTTTCACTCTGTCTTGTGAAAGGTAGAGCAGTTAAAATATAGAGGCTGATCTGGGGAGTCATTTGAAGTTCCTGCTTCTGAATTACTGGAATATGTTAGGATGGGGCTATGATATACTGAGTTTTAGAAATAAAGAAAAATAGATTGTGTTCCATACAAAAAAAGTGACCTAGTAGCAGAAGAATAAAAAGAGAGTGGTGACATAGACAAAACTTAGTAGTAGAAGAGCAGTTTCTACAGCAGATTTTTGGATAAGTGAGGGGAGACCAAATAGGTCTTGTATTTCTAAATATACATGGCAGAGAAATGTTGATCAAGTTAATGAAATATGGAAAAAACATTGTGAGTGAATATCAAAATGCATATTTTAATTTTGTTGAACTTGAAGAGTTGATAGCTAATCACTTATAAGATGTCCCAGAGAAAAGGAGGTGCCAGGTCTAGGATGCTGAGGTAGGGCTGTGAGTTGCTTTAAGATAGCAGTTAAATTTAAATTTCGAGGTAAGAGTAGCCTGAGCCTGAGATAATTTAAAGTCAGGAGAGGAGACAAAATACAAAATATTTTGTATTTCCCATGAAGAGCTGCGATAAATCTAGAAGAACCTGTTTAAGAAACACAATGGGAAAAATAATCATAGTGCAGAGTTGGAGAAGCCAAAAGGAGACTGATTTCAGGAAGAACTTAGTGGTATTGATGGGAGCTGACAGTTCAAGGCAAGATATAGAGTATTATTTCAGAATGTAAAGAGAGAGGAAAAATGGTAGTTAAAGAGTCAGGGGGTGGGACAAGCGAGTTTGTGCTGTGATGCAAGATAAAGGGAAAGTAGAGTAAAAATTAAAAGACAGACCAGCAAAATCCCAAATCTTGTGATAGGGAAAATGAAAGTAAGTAGCTGAGGAGAAAGAAAGAATTTTGTGATGAAAGCAAATGGAGAGAACAAAGTAAGTTCTAAAAATATGTCATGGTTGTTTTGTGAATCACCAGACGGAGATCTTTTTTTTACTACCCAGGATGACAAAAGTAGTTAGGTCCAGATATTACAGGACAGACCAAATCATAGCTTTGTTATCCTCACTCCATACTGCTCTGGTCCAGACTGCCTTGTTTTCTGGCTGAGACATTGTAGAGGGAAGCTAGGGGTTGAATTCCTTACAGTTAGGCTCAGGTGCATCTGAACATACATGTTTCTGCATGAGGCTCATGACGCTCAAAATGAGTGTCAGCTAAACCACTAAGGGATTTTTAAAGAGGCAGTGAGTTAAATCTGTGGGTTAAGCATGCCGTGGGCAGGTGTGCAAACATGCCCTGAGCACAAATCAGAATGAAAAGCTAAAAACCTAACCATTATCTTGTCCATTTTTCTCATTCTTCTTGCATTTAAACAGGGTTAAACTGGGACAAATGTAGAAACAAAGTTTCAGATCAAAACCAGATATTCAGTGTTTCCAAAGCCTTATTGTTCAAGGAGACAATGAACAGAAACTGCTTGGATCACATAGATGAAATCAGATATGCAAAATCGCACCTATTTAAGAACTTCGAGTCCATTTACAAATAGTCTATAGGTTTTTCTTTTCGTCTTTTTCTTCAGAATAGATCTACCATTATTGTGTGCTGTTATTAATGTTTAGTAACTGTAGGGATGCTGATCCAAACAAGAAGATGTCTGGGGATGTCCTTCCTTTCCTATCTCCTTTGTAGAAAATTACCTGGTAGAGCATATCAAGAGTAACAATATTTTTGTATTATTATATATTATCATTCCTGTCTGTATGTTTTAGCTGTATGTTATCTGCCAATACTGCCATCTTTTGCACAGGCACTCTCCACACAAAATAAAACCAAATCTAGGAAAATGGGTTATAAAACCTCCTCTTTAAATATAATACAGAAAACAACTGAAGTGTACTATGGCAAAGAGAACTGTGAGCGGTTTGCGCAGCTTATACTGCAGGTGTTCTAACAAATGCAACTAAACAGAATATAACCATTAACTATTTAAATATCCTTGCTATCATACAAAACTAAATAGTCTGTAGAATTTGTTATATGCCAGGGAATTCTTTCAGACATGAGGATTTGCCATATTTTTTTTTTTTCCAGTATCTCCTATTTTTTAAAGTTTGAGCTCAGAAATACTTACCAGCATAAAAATTCCTTACATTTCTTTCCTTCTCTTAATTTCTCTGTTCTTTTCTATCTCATATCAGAAGCAAAGTGTAACTGTATTTGCAGATTTGTCTTTTTTGTCTCCAGCTTTTCTCCACCAGCAGGCCTTTGATTTGAAATTGTAAGGCACTTAATCTTCTGCCAGCATTCTTATAAACAGATTCAACTTGTCCTTTTGCCGATGCTTCAGCATGTAGCCAATTTCCTCTCTTTTCTTGCAGTTTAGAAGACCTCAGATAATTCTTCCTCTATTCTCTCACAAATATATGAAATTCTAAGTAGTCATCTAGCTTCACATTCATGAGGCAATTTCATCACCACCAAATTGCAGACTTGGCAAAACATTGTCCATCTGCCTTTGAAATGATTTAAGAAAGGATTGAATTTCAGAGATGCTGGTACAGACAATCTAATCTACTATGTGGCTGCTTGTACTTTTACAGAACAGCCTTGTTCTTTTGCATATCCCAGCATGGAACGCTTAAACTATTGTTGAGCTTGTCTAAAGTTTTCATTCAATTCACCAGTGCTTCATATTTTATTTGATAAAAGACAAGGTCATTGGCGATTCACAGAATTTGGCCTGAAACTGCTGATTTGCAGGAAACAATGCAGTTCTGTATAGATCTTTAGAAAGGACTGGTCTGATGTCAGTATGCACTCTAATGGCACTTGGCTGCAATTTTAGGCTGCTGAAGTAGAAGTGGTGAATGCTTTTACTTGTGTTACAAACTCCTACTTAATGCCTTTGGTGATAGGTTATCTAGGAATAGAGTCATGTATTAATCCCTCAGGTTTAGTTAGATAACCCCTTCTGAAGCTTTAAGCAGCTGCTGCCTCAGATTCTTCAGTCTGAATCCGGTCAGATCATTTGTAATCCTTTTTTTCTCCCTCCCTTTCCTCTTCATTTTAGGACTTTTAGTCTGCACACTATAAGCATACTCAAAAGAATGTGAGCAGCTGCAGTTACAGGGACATGTCTAGTAAGCAGCAACGAGTGATTCACAGTGGCATTGCCTGATGTGTGGAGCTCTTAAAAAAAATAAATGTATTTACCCTATCTCTTTAGCAGTGGATTTAAATGTAGAGCAGGAAAAAATTCTAACTCACTGTCCTGTCTCAGCAATCACCATCCCTCAAACAGTGCAAATATTCCAGTGTTAACATCCAAGCACACCAAATCTGCTGTGGTCAGGGAAGATATTAAATACTAAAAAAAGAAACATACTAAGTTGCTGCCTCTCTCAAGCTGAACAGGCTCATACATCTTTTACCCTCTATGGCTTGTAGACTCTGACGTAAGAGAGGAAGAGAGGCCGTGTACTCGGAGGGAAGGCTTTTCATTATGTCAAAAATAAGTGTCTGAGAACTGAAGTGTGGCTAGTGCTGAGTGTACTTCTTTGGCAGAAGCTGATGCCATTCTGAATAGCAAAGCCTTTGAGATGTTTCAGTGGTCCTGTATTATTTATTTTGATCACATAAATGTTTATTATCCCTCTCTAAAAAAGAGATGAAGTGAATTTGAGAATGTTGCAATGTGAATAAATGGCTAGTTGATGAAAACTCTTTTGGCAACATACCTAAGCTGCAACCAACCACAGAAAATTTTGTTATATAGAGACTTTGGGGGGCAGGGGCGAGATAATACCTGTAGGCTTATTGTTTTTGTGTGACCCTTTTGTTAGTGAAATAACCCAGAAAAGAGATAGTAATCAATACAGCACTGTAGACAATCTAAATGAACTTGTTTATGTTTTAAATATAGTAGTTAAGATGTTGTCATGCTTCTCCAAATGATAACAAATGCCAAATACATACATACAAATATACACTAACCATGGAACTGCTCTAAATCACACCATAGACCTGGACAGAGCAATAATCAAAACATTTGTAGCAACAAACTTTGCGTCCTCTTGTTCCCAACATTACCTAACTCTGCTGCTGCAGGCTGAACTCAAAGATGCTGATGTGTGTAACTGTAGTCATGGGTTTATGGAAAGGATTTGAAACTGAATTTCTTTTGGAGACTTATGACCTATATTTCAGTTAGTTGTGGAAAAGCCTTGGAGTGGTTATGAGGAATTCTTGTGATTTTTTCAGCTGAAATCTTATTCTTCAGTTTGTGTTCTGTGCATTAGAATAATAGTTGTAAATACATATTTTACTGGGTTTTTAAATAGTGCAGTCTTCTAAATACTACTGAATATTTGAATTGTGATCCCTTGTTGAATTGTGCCCTTTATTTGATATGTTGTCAAATACCGTTTCAAAGTTCTTTCTAATACTTCACCAAACTGACATTCTTTTGTCTCTTCCATCATCTTTGGGTAAGCACCTACAACATAACAGTTAGAATAGCAAAGTCCCACTTTAATAACCTGTTTAAATAAGATCTTTTTCTGAGACAGAACCACTTTTCTGAGCTTTTATTAGACATTTAGCACTGTTAAAATAAGTATTTTTAAAAAATCTATAACAGTTTGGTCCTTTCAGCAAAGTAAAAAAAAAAAAAAGAAGAAAAAAAAAAGAAAAAAAAAGTCTGTATGATTAGGAGAATTGTAGCCCTAAGGTTATTCCCTCCTATCTGTTAAAATCCATTCCTACCAGACATAACAAGAGCTCAACTTCATGCCAAAATTGATTTGAAGTGCATCTTCACTCTTGACTTTCTCTGTGGTGGCTCGCTTCCCTTTTCTGTGCTTCTTTGTAATGGCATTCTTCCAAGCTGTGAGACTGAGAAGTCAGTACAAGCCCAACACTGATTTCAGCAGGGAACTGCAGAGACATTTGCCCTTTATTGTAGATGCAGAACATAAATTGAATCCAGGGAGAGCAGCATCCTAAAATTACCCCAGGAGTAATTTTTCTAGACCAGACATTTAGATGATGAGCATTGTTCCTTTTCACTAAGCTTTTCTAATATCATAGAAAGTCAAGCATGTTCCTACTGTAAATATTGTATATCCCTTTTTTAAACATGATTTTTACAAGGACCCTTTTGCGTGGCAATACAAATGCAAAATACTTAGGATCCAAATTAATTCAGAAATAGAAGATCCAGTTTCAAACTCTGTGAAATAAATAACTACTGACTATGTCTTTTGATGGAGCATAATTTATCAGATAAAACTGTAGGCCATGGTGTATTTAAGGCCACTACTTCTAATACTGGGTCTTATTACAAAAACAATTAATTGATTAATTAATTACAGTCAATCATCATCCTAATGCAGAAGCTTTTTCTCTCTCAATGTCAAAGTAAGTCTTTCTCATAGGGGTCATGCTTTCCAGAGCACTTTTTATTTTATTGGATTAGTTTGGAAAGGGAGCAGGCAGACCTCAAAGCTGCACAAGCAGACATAACAGATCACTTTCCTTCCTCTACAAAGGCAAAACTCACAGACAACACTTTCATCTGCAGCGAAAGAGATATTACAAGCCTGAACTAGAATCCTGAATTTGTTGTTGTCTTTGCCAAATTTGATATAGGATTGCATTCAGAAATAGTTCACGAGACTTTTCACAGGAGCAAAGTGGCCAGTGTTGCCAGAATGTGTTTCCATTAAAAAACAAAAATTCCTTTAGCTTCCATACATAAAGAGGTACCTGCTAATACTACGTACCAATTACTGCTCTTACAGTACATAGCAGCTGGATTTGAATGTTATGTATGACTTTTTTTGCCGTGTTCTTCCTGTCTTACAAGAACCAATGAGAAACTCAGTATGCTGTGAAAGAATTCCACTAGATAACATCTGTGGGGTTTTTTTTACCTTAGATAAGGTAATCTAGCTATTCTCCAGAATGTTTAAACCTGGCTGAAAGAGAGATTCATAGCATCACTGGATCACTAGTACATTTTTGTTAGCGTTCTGTACTTCTCCCTCAATAGGTGCTGCTATTTTTACAGTTGGAAGTCCAGCATGAGTTCAATGAGACTGAAATGAACCTAAATATGGAAACACATGATGATTATATCATGAAGTTTGTTCTCTAACTTTGGGGAAAAACAGGTAAAATATTCTTAAACCTTCATATCTTTTCATGTTCCTTCAGCGGCAGGAATGAATCCTGAAAGGAACAGGAGAACCCGCATTAACAATAAATGGCTCAATGGCTGGTGCCATTAGCAGAATTTTGGGTTCTTTGGTCATGGGACAACTTTTACTGCACCTGGCTTGCTAGACCCAGATGGGCTCCATCTATCTAAAAAAGACAAAAGGTTTCTAGCCCATGAGTTGGCAGGGCTCATTGAGAGGGCTTCAAATAGGTTTTAAGGGGAAAGGGGATGAAAGCTGTCCAGAGAGGAGTCTGAAGGTTGTAACCCAGCACAAGAGGGGAAGTCAGCAGCCCAGCTGAAGTGTATATACACTAATGAATGCAGTATGGATGACAAACAAGAGGAGCTGGAAGCCTGGGTACAGCAGAAGAGCTATGACACAGTTGCCATCATGGAAACATGGTGGGATGATTCACATGACTGGAGTGCTGCTGTGGAAGGTTACAAGCCTTTCAGGAGAGACAGGTGTGAGAGAAGAGGTTGAGGGATGGCCCTGTATATTAGGTAGGCTCTTGACACCATGGAACTTGAGATTAATGATGATTGGGTTGAGTGCCTATGTGTAAGAATCAGAGGGAAGGCCAAGACTGACATCCTGGTTGGAGTCTGTTATGTAGATATATTATTCTATAAGCACCTGGAGGGTGTCTTAAGATCACCAGCCCTTGTTCTTGTAGGAGAATTTAACCTGCTAGATATCTGCTGAGAACTCAACACAGCAGAGAGGAGGCAATCTACAAGGTTCTTTGAGTGTATGGAGGACAGCTTCTTGTCACAGCTGGTGTGCAAGCCTTCCAGGGGTGAGGCTCTGCTTGACCTGCTGTTCACAAATAGAAAAGAGTGGGTGGGAGATGGACAGCTGGAGGCTACCTAGGGTGCAGTGACCATGAAATAATAGAGTTTTCAATATACAGTGAAACAAGGAGGGGCATCAACAAAACTGCCAAATTGGACTTCCAGAGGGCAGACTTCAGCTTATTCAATGGACTAACTCAGACAGTACCTTGGGAAACAGCCCTTAAAACAAAGGGGTCCAGGAAGGCTGGATGCACTTCAAGAAAGAAATCCTGAAGGCACAGGAGCAGGCTGTGCTGAAAGATGAACTGTTTGCCTGGATGGATGAGGAGGTTTTGAAGGAACAAAGGGAAAAGAAGAGGGTGTGTCACCTTTGGAAAGAGGGGCATGGGTTACCTCAGGAAATGTTCAGGGATGTTGCTAGGTCATGTAGAAAAAAAAAGTTAAAGAGGCAAAAGCCCAGTTAGAACTTAAACTGACCACTACTGTGAAGAATAATAAAAATATTTTTATTAATATATCAATGGCAAAATAAAAGACACTCTTTATTGGACAGGAAGGGGAATGTAGTAACTAAAGATAACAAAAAGGCAGAGGTGCTTAACACCTTCTTTGCCTCAATTTTCCACAAGGTTGAAGCAGGACAACTGGCCTCTGAGCAGGTAGATGAGGTCTGGGAGCAGCGTAGCCCTACAGTAGTCCAGGAGGAGGCAGTTAGAGGCCTTCTGAGCCACTTGGATCCTCACAAGTCTATAGGATCACAATGGGATCCATCCTAGGGTGATGAGAGAGCTGGCAGATGAGCTTGCAAAGCCAATCTCCATCGTTTATCACCAGTCCTGTCTCACTGGGGAGGTCCCAGGTGACTGGAAGCTGGCCAATGTGACGCCCAGCCAACAAGAAGGGCGGGAAGGAGGATTTGGGAAGTTACAGGCCTGTCAGCCTGACCTTGGTGCCAGGCAAGATTATGGAGCAGATCGTCCTGGGTGCAATCACACAGCACATACAGGATGGCCAAGAGATCAGACCCAGCCAGCACGGATTTAGGAATGGCAGGTCCTGACAGACTAACCTGATCTCCTTTTATGCCAGGTAACCCACCTGGTGGATGTGGAAAAAGCTGTGGATGTAGACTACCTGGACTTCAGCAAAGCCTTTGACACCATCTGCCATAGCAAACTCCTGGAAAAGCTGGCAGCCCATGGCTTGGACAGGTGAATTCTGCACTGGGTTAAGAACTGGCTGATGGCCAGACCCAGAGAGGATGAATGCTACATCCAGTTGGTGGCGAGTCACTCGTGGTGTCCCCCAGGGATCAGTGTTGGGCCCAGTCATGTTCAATATCTTTGTTGGTGATCTGGATGAGGGAATTGAGTCCACCATTAGTAAGTTTGCAGATGACACCAAGTTGGGAGCAAGTGTTGAACTTTTAGAGGGTAGGAGGGTTCTGCAGAGGGACCTTGAGAGGCTGGATAGATGGGCAGGATCCAATGGCATGAGATTTTACAAGTCTAAGTGCCAGGTTCTACACTTTGGCCACAACAACCCCATGCAGCACCATAGGCTGGGGACAGAGTCGGGACAGTGGCCAAGCAGAAAGGGATCTGGACGTACTGATTGACAGGAAACTTAACATGAGCCAGCAGTGTGCCCAGGTGGCCAAGAAGGCCAGTGGCGTCCTGACCTATATCAGGAATAGTGTGGCCAGCAAGATTAGGCATTGTTTAAGCTGTACTTTGAATACTGTGTCCAGTTCTAGGTCCCTCAATTTAGGGACGATGTTGAGATGCTCAGATGTGTCCAGAGAAGGGCAACAAGGCTGGTGAGGGATCTGAAACACGAGTCCTGTGAAGAGCGACTGAGGGAGCTGGGGTTGTTTAGCCTAGAGAAGAGGAGGCTCAGGAGAGACCTTGTCACTCTCTACAACTGCCTGAAAGAAGGTTGTAGCCAGCTGAGGAGTGGTCTCTTCTCCCAGTCAACCAGAGACAGAACTAGAGGACACAGACTCAAGTGGCACTAGGGGAAATTTAGGCTTGATGTTAGGAAAAAATTCTTCACAGAAAGAGAGACTGGCTATTGGAATGGGTTGCCCACGGAGGTGGTAGAGTCACCATCCCTGGAAGTGTTTAAAAAGAAACTGGATGTGGCACTCGGTTTAATTGATGAGGTGTTGCTAGGTAATAGGTTGGACTTGATGATCTCAAAGGTCTTTTCCAACCTATTTAATTCTGTAATCCTGTATTTTAAAGAAGTCAGCATAACAGATTGAACCAGGAAACTCCTAAATGAAGTTTTAGTGGACCCATTTCTTCACCTCCAAAGTATATTTGTAGTCCAAATATTTGAAAAACTCCATTATTATGTTGGCATACAATGTTGCTAATGACAGCTTCCAAAGGAGAGCTGAATGTTTAATGCAACTCTCAAATTTTTTAAATAGAAAATGGAATCACATGAAAATGCTGAATATATTCTAAATAAATAACTGAAATTTACATATCATAGGGAAGTGCCTGCCATAGAGCAGTTGATTATAATGAGATTTATTACACAGGAAAAACATTTTTATATGCTGATTAAATTAACTTTGAAAACTTGTAGTAGTGTGCCAGTGTTGCTTATTATCATTACTTGCTTCCAAGGCTGCAAATTCATTGACTGTGTTCAGTATCAGGCCCAGAACTGGAATCATAGAATGGCTTGGATTGGAAAGGACCTTAAAGATCATATCGTTCCAACCTCCCTGCCATAGGTAGGGACACCTTTCACTAGACCAGGTTACTTAGAGCTCCATCCAACCTGGCCTTGAACACTTCCAGGGATGGGGCATCAACAACTTCTCTGGGTAACCTGTTCTAGTGCCTCACCACACTCAAAGCAAAGAGCTACTTCCTAAAGTCTGATCTAAACATACTCTCAGTCTGAAACCATTCTGCCTTATTCTGTCACTACATGCACCTAGAGATAGTCCCTCTCCATCTTTCTTGTAGGCTCCCTTTAGGTATTAGAAGGCCACAATTATATCACCCTGATCAATAACTGAACAATCCCAATTCTCTCAGCCTTTTCTCACAGGAGAGGTGCTCCAGCCCTCTAATTAACTTGGTGGTCCTTCTCTGGACTCACTCCAAGAGGTCCATGACCTTTTTGTGCTGGGGACCCCAGAGCTGGGTGGAGCACTGCAGAGTGGGGTCTCACCAGAGCAGAGTGGAGGGGCAGAATCCCCTCTCTTGGCCTGCTGCCCAGGTTACTTTGGATGCAGTTCAGGATATGTTTGGCTTTCTGGGCTGTGAGTCTACATTGCAGCTCATGTCAATCCTCTCACTCACCAGCACCCCCAAGTCCTTCTCAGCAGAGTTGCTCTTGTTTTGTTCATCCACCAGCCTGGACTGATACTGGGAACTCAGGTGCAGCATCCTGCATGTGGTCTTGTAGATTCTCCAAGTCCCATTTCTTGAGCTTGTCCAGACCACTCTGGGTAGCACTGAATCAAACTTGTTTCTGCAGAGGCAATGTGGAAGCTTCCTAGTACTTAGTTTTCTTGCAATAAGGGTTCTGTCAACAAGTCTTCTAGTTTCAACTTTTTTAGGGCTTGATTCATCTGTGTTACAAAGTTTTGCCATTGAATTTAGTCAAACTGTACTAAAAAATGCTTTAGTATCCCATGGAGTTTTCAGAGCTCAATTAAATATTTTCAAATAGCATATTACTGAAGCTAGAGTTATTCATTAATACCACATCCAGCGCCCTTTGAAATAAATGTATTTTTAAGGCTCTGAACTTCAGACCATATACTCAAAGACAAGGAGGTATGTAAATGGAATGTGATTCCCTGTCCAAGATGAACACATGCTTCTGATCATGTCTGTATGAAATATTTAGGTCCTAGTTTAAAGCATTTCAGTGCTATTTTAACATTAAGGACATGAGTTGTCAGTCAGGCTGTTTGGGCTTAGAGTTAGCCACGAAGCTGAGAACTTAGTAATCAAAAAAGTTCTCAAAGTAATGCTTCAGACTTTTCTTTTGGCTAAGAAATATTTTCAAATAATTTTTCCTCTCTGATTCTCAAATTCTGAACTCATGGTTTGTTAGGTCATTGGAATGCTCTCTTTCAAAATTACTCACTCAGAATAATAAGACTCTTTTTATAAAGTGGCCTATTATCATAAATGAATAAAGTGCAAGCTCTTTAGCAAGCGGAGAAGATTGTGCAAAGTGCAGATCTCAGTCACGTACAATATCCCCTTCAAACATGGGAAATTTTTATGGAAATTATAGTACTTCAAAAATTCTCTTTCCTTAATCTTTGCTAAAATTACTTGACTTATGTCATAGAATCATTTCTTCTAACTACCTAAGGTTATCTACTTTAAATGGTAATGAGTTTTATGTTTGAAACTTTACAGGATTGCTTGTAGGTAATTCTAGAAGAACATCTGAAAAAAGAATTTGGGGCTCTAAGCATTATAAAACAGAATGAGCAATTTAAATTAACAAGCAAGCATTTAGATTAACAATTAACGTACTGAAAAAATATCATAGGTAAACTTCATTAATGTGTTGCAGTAGAAACAGCTATTTCAACAATTTCTCAGTCATTAAAATCCTGTCTCTTAGTGTACAAAATCATGTAAATTTGTACAGGATCAAGAAAGAGAAGGAGAGGAGTGGAAGCATGTAAAACTGAAATATTTGTATCTTGAAATGGATGGAAAAGGAAAAAAAAAAAGATAAAATTATTTTTTTCCATTTTCACTTAGCTAAACACATACAGCTAGTCTTGATTAACTATGCCATGGGATAAAAAACAGATGGAAAGAAGGAAGTTTGAATTATAAATATAATACGATAGGTATCTATTTTTCAGGGCAGAGATGGGAATGACTACTAAGACAAGCCTCCTGAGTAACTGAACAAAAGTTTGATAATACTCAACTTGATCTCAAGAAACTCTGTCACTTATGCATTTTGTGGCTGGCAAAGCCAAGTACTTAGTTTTAAAAAGCTTAAAGATTAAGGTTATGGTCTTTGCCAAATGAGCAAATGAAAAAAAAACAACATTGAAAGTATGAAGCAAACTTGCTTGTTTTGAATGAAATAGGTCATAGAGTTAATCTAATGACAGCATATGTTCTGATGAACAAAAGGGATCATCCAGGCCTGCATGGCGATGCTTATAATAATTTGAGCTTTCTGCTTTTCCTTTGCTCATTAGGAATAACGATCCCAGATTCTGCAGGTAGAGGGAAAAATGTGTATTCGACTCTTTTGCTTTAAAAACTTTCTATGGAAATAGTACTTGTGAAAAGAATCATCTTTTCTCTACATGTGGTACGGTTTTATTTCCCTTACTTGTTCTCCCATTTAAAATCAACTGTTTATGCACTTTCTTCTTCAGGAAGATGCCGGAAGCTGGCTCAAATTCTATCTTCCCAGTGATTCTAGGACTTGCAACTTTTGTCTCTCCTCATTTATTATTTAGCCAAGTGTTATCTTGATTGCCATTAGGTCAGTTTTATCAACAAAAAAAGAGCCAATATTTCATATAAAAATGTAAAATTTGCTACCACAGAAGTGCATCCTGCCCCTCCAAACAAAAAAATTACTATCTAACAACATAGCAGTTGGTATAAAACTGATCGTCTTTGAGGGTGCGCTGGAACCAGATTATCTTTTCCAGGTTGTTTTTATTTTTGGTAGGATTTGATAAAGAATGTTTTCTTGCGTAGGACAGAGGAAATTTTTATTAGTACACTGATTTTGTTTGGTTGAAAGGAGTGGTTTGTTTTCATAGTTTGAGAGTGCTTGTGCTGATTTCTTTTCTGTAAAGTAAAATCTGCTGGCTTTTGCTGGAGGGGAAAACACAGGCTTTACGGCCCATTATGGAAAACATTTCAGTTCCCTAAGTTGCGATGAGACAAAAGAAGTTTGTATAGCTGAGTATATCAGATTGCACTGAATCTCCTTCATCCGTAGATTGGGTTAGGTTAGGTACGTCCCTCTTCTCATGAAATCCCAAGGCTCTGCTTAGTCTTTTGTGGCATTGAAATTCCTTCTGATCTATTATCAGATTATCCTTGAAAGAGTGCTTTATCTTTCACTCCTAGAAATAAGCAATCTGCTCTGTAGCACTCACCATTACATGGAGTCATTTATTACAGCAGAACTTTGTCATTCGATTATGCTTTTGTATAAAGCACATGGCCAAAAATCTCAATCACAGGTGTCTAAAGTTGATTAAAGAAGTTGTTGGTGTTTCAGACTTCAGAGATGCTGAGGTGCCACTGTTCACGGCAGAGAGGAGCTCACCACAGTCATTTGCGGACTTCTAATCCTTCTGCTCTCATTTTTTTCGGGCTGTGAACATTCTCCTATGGCATGTGAAATGCTTTTTCTTCTTTTGTAAGTTATATTTCTCAGCATGCACTGATCTGATAAAAGTGAGAAATATTTAGCTAAAGCTTTAACTACTTTAGCCTACTTACTGTGTTCAACACCTTGCTGTATGCCTCATTTCAACTTCTTTTGATCCATGTTTTCATGAGGAAAAACTGATTCTAGGTATTACAGGTAGAAACCTGACTAACAGTAAGAGCATTGTGGCACAGTAGAAAACTGTCAAATTCATAACCTAGTTGTTTTTATAAATTTTGTTATGCTATGTAGAAAGGGATTTAACAGCTGATCATTCCTTTCCCCAAATAAGTCATCTTTGGTTTAGAGTTAAGTGCTGTTAGCAGTTATATTTTAATTCCTTTATGTCCCAGGCAGGAACACCTCATGTTTGTATATGTAGTAAATGATGTTTATTAGGGATATACCAACATATTGACATAGTACAGTATCAGCAAAGGTAACTGACTTTGTATAGCCCAGACAGGACTGGCTTTTGTTGAACTTTGTGAAATCCACTAGCCTGGAACTGTTTGTTCTTGAAGTTAGCTTGTTCCTTTTTTAACCTACAGGCAAAGTAAAAGAATATCATAAAGCAATGAGAGGATGATGTAAAAAGGTAATTGCATCTGGTCTGTTCTTTCCCACAGGTTCAGAAGGCAGGAGCAGGACCTTCTGTGGTAGAAAGTTAGTCTTTGAGAATGTGGAGACCCTGGAAAGAGAGAACAAACTCTCAGAATAGCATTGCTCATGAAGGAAGCTTTGGACTTAGACTCCTTTTGAAGCATCGGCTGCTGTGTATTATCCAACTTTTACTACTTGCTTCTTCAAATGCTTCCAGAAGTTATTGTACGCCTTGCCCTTGCCCGCTGGCTCTGCTGTGGGGTCACTGGTTGACTAACATATGGAAGAGGCTGTCAAACACAGTACAATACTGACAAATTTGCTTAGACCACCAGGAAAAAGGGTGCAGAACTGCACAATCAGGATTTGTATTTTAAAAAAGGAATTTTTATCTTCCTTTCTATGTCAGCAATTAGGATTATGATTTGTTTGTATTTCTACTAAAAATAATATATACCCAGATGAAGTGTTGATCTTTTAGGACAACTGCCAAGTCAACAGTATTATTAAGTCTTTTCTCTGCAACATAGTAAAAAATGTGGCTTGATTTCATATAATTGTTCCTATTTTATAAAAAGTACCTTACTCCTTTTTGTCATTGTCTTGTGTAAAGCTCTCCTCATTCTAATTGTGTGTTATGCCTATCCTTTTGTGTTGAGAAAACATATTCCATTAACTGTGACTCATTCAGTGGTTACTAGTTCTTGATATCCCTGTGCTGCTGATGCGAGAGTTGTTCCTATAAAGACTCCTTCTCTTGAGTCCTAGAGTAGTGGAACTGGATGTTATCTAAACAGGTTAATTCTGGTAGATAGTAATTGATTATTCTTTCCAGAGAAGTGAAAAGTCACCTAGATTAGTGAAGTGTTCAGATTTTCACATTGTACTGGGAACAGGGCCCTGAAATTCCTTCCCGAGCATCCTGTTTGAATTTGGCAGCAAAAGACCATCATTAAAGAGGGGCAATGAAGGTGTGACAGCACCTTGGGCAAGCTACCAAGTGCATGCAAAGGTCAACTAGTGGATGAAAGAGGAGAGCAGGAATTAAATGAAAGGAGGAAAATGCCAGCATTTTGCTGACGTTTTCATTAAGAAAATCACTGCATACGTGGAATAAGTCTGACATTTACTTATGTGGAGGTAGAAATCAGTAGGCTGTGTGTACTGCATGTTTTCCCGTTCAGTCAGCATATTGTACAGCTGTGATAAAGCAGACTGTAATCATTTTGCAGTAACGGTGATACAAAATTGTTCATTGACTCAGCTTTTTCTTCATTATGTGAAATATATAATAACTGGCCATATAAGTCAATTTCTTTCATTATGCCTCTACACATATCATGGCTGCAATCATCCTTTTAAAATGATTTCTCAGATGGTGTTCCTTTCTACACAAATCACCCATCGTTCCTCTATCTTTCTCTTAAAGAGGTGTATTCACTAAATTTCTGTAACTGGGCAGCATACACCGTAAAGTCTCATTTTAGTTTTATAGCTAGAAAACTTTGCTGTAATGAGGCTTAATAAGAGAAAAAAATCATCAGGCCTGAGTGACAGGTAAATCCGTCACACACTGTGATGTGGTGTGTTTCTCCATTCAACAGCTTAACATGTACATGGAAGGGTTAAGCCTTCACTGGATTCTTCCAAATTACATCACTTTGGCAATATAAAGAGACCCTTAAAGGGTAAAACAACCTTTAGGGACACTCCTCACTTGAAAGGTGCACTGGGTTTACAGGCAGGTCCAGAACGGTCCATTATCTGGCTCTCCTGGACAGGTGGAAGGCTCATAAGGGATGCTTGCAGCCAGAATATGAATTAGAATAGCTTTAAGGTTTCTCTAATTGGTGCCAGAAGTTCAACAGGTTTCTGAAAAGACATGGAACACAAAAAGTGAAAGAAAGTGAAAAATATAAAATAAAAGTCTGACAATAAGTCTCCCCACTCTGGAACTCAGTAACAAATTTCATACTGAGTTTAAGCATAGCAGAGCAGGAGACTAGATTTAATGCTTGACGTTTAATCTTCTTGGAAGATGTTTGTAGCACTGAGCCAAAAGCCCTTGGGGTATTACAGCTGGCCTGTTTATTTCAATTTCAAGTCTTTTCAATTTTGTTCCTTCTCCTGTTTCTTTATCTGCATTGGAAGGTCCGTTTACACAAAGAATGGTATTTAAATTAATGTCCACCAAAAGACACAAACAAGGCCTTAAAACATTGATCAGTTAGACTTTATCATGTGCTGATGTGATGGAATGTGCTGTAATACTTCCATTTCACATACCACTAGAAAGGGATACAAGAGAAACGTTGATTCTGAAAAACATGTCTTTAACTATCATGAAATTATCACTGCAAAGAGGATGTCAAATCAAAGAGAGACGTTCAGCCAAAGAATAGTAGTGACCACTTAGGATGGTCTGTGCTGCCATTACTGAGTTTACTTGATTACAAGCAGCTAGGGAAAAGTGATACCCTACATTTTTTCCAGCTGTTTCTACAAATGTATAAGCATGTAGAAATTTCAGGCAAGGAGACACTAGTCATTAAAAATGCTCTGGACATGCGTAAAGTGGAATTCCTTACTCACACTTTGAAGCGGAGTCATGTTTCCATCTGGGATCCTGACTCTTCCCAAAGACTCAGTAGGTTGCCCACTTGCAATTTAAAGCCAAGAACTGTCAGAGTATTACATGCACTTTTAGTCAAATCAGATCTCCAGTGGCCCTCGGGAGTCTGTTTGCTCAACATACACAATGTATACATGATGTTTTACTTGCAGGCTCTTTGGAATACACCAGACAGGTCCTTCTCAAATCTAACCTGGATGGGGTTTTGGAGGTGTTCTTTCCAGAGACAACTCATTTTCAAATGTATGTAAGGCTTTGATATCTTTGTTTATGTGGTCTTCCCATAAGGTCTTGGCAAACCTTGCACTCTAAAATACTTTCATATGCCACATGCTATACCCATTGGCACACAATACAGACCCAGCACTGTTTTTCAAAAAATACCTTTCTGGCTGACTGTGTCAAGATTTTTATTTTGTGTGTTTCGAGCAGCAAAAATGACCCCCTTTTTTCAGGATGGGTAGCAAAGCAGCAAACAAGCCCAAACCAAACACAGCACAGTATGGGCTGCAGTTCACTTTGGGCACAGTTATTCCTTTACTGATGGAATCAAACCCCAAAAAATGTAGATGCGCTGTATGAGATGGTCTGATGACAGAGAATGTTTTTTTGTAGTGTAGATCTAGCCTTTATTTTCTTCGAGTGTTACCAAGAAAGGCCAAGGTCCTCAAAAAGGTCTGTTTAAGGTCTGACAATAGACAGAGTTTGAGTTCTAGACACAAAAACTTTTCTTTTTTGAGTTAGAGGTGTTCAATGATGTTTCCTTTCATGGTATCACATCAGTTTGCCACCAATATAGCAAAGGATCTGGCCTTATTTTATAAATAATAAAATGACCGAGGAATGTGGGAGAAAAGTTCCAGATCTTGGTCTTTAACCTTCAGATTAAATTGAAGTTAGTACTGATAATTTACTGAGTCTGATATTTCTCATTAAATAATAACAAAATGAAGAAATGAATCTTTCTATTCCTCTCAGCACAGGATGGCCTTAGCAGGTACCACAGGTCGAGCATTTACTAATATACTTTTCCAGGAGCCACTGTCTAGCTGAAGCAGGGATTTTTAACTTACTACACTGTAGTCCTATAACCAGAGCCCCTGTCATTAAAATAAAAAGGAGATCTGTCATGAAAAAATGCTGGCATTTTCTTTTGTTTTCCTGGGTAAATAGAACATTAATAGGTTGAAAATTACTAAATTAATTATCTCCTAAGAAGTTATATTTGTTAATAAATGTGTTTCCTGTAAATCAAATGAGGTACTTAGGTAAAAGACATATTCTAGGATGTACTTCTACCAGTCTTGCTGCTCCAGAAATTAGGGGTTTAGAGTCTGTCTTTTGTTTCTCTGCCTCCATAGTTGAAATGTGGTATTATTGAATGTATTCTGCTTCCTTTGCTTTTCTATTTTCAGCAGTTTCTGTGACCATGTCTCGTTGCCATTCCAGGTTAATGATCATAATTGTTATCTTGAACATGTTAGATGTTTAAGAAATGTTTAACCTACCAAAATTAACAATAGTGAAAAACTGAAAAAGTGCATTTATTACTATTTCTATAGGTTTTGAAAAAAAGTGCTGCAACTAACCATTTTCAATTAAAACATGAAAACTTTGAAAAAAGGTGGAAGCAGCTGAATTTATGATCCATAATACAACCAAGTGGGATGAATGCATTACCTATAACATATCTTTAAGAACCTAGATGCCTGTTACATTATGAGAATTTTGCTGGTATCTTTGTTACAAAAGTAGTTTCATTTGTAATAATCCAAGTGTATGAGTTGCAGCTAGTATGCATTTATACATTTTTATAGTATACATTTTTATAACAAACATCATCAGAAAGACAAAATGCCTAAAGAACTGAAATAAACTTTTTGATTGAGGAAAGTCTTGGTGATGGTGACAAGATGCTCTGGTTAGAGGCATATTAGAAATATATAAGACCAAGACGATAATTTAAGGTGGCAGAAGACTTAGTGTGACAAAATGCCTGCTGCAAGTCACTAGTGGGCTTTGAAAAAATTCCAGTTGCTGCTGGAAGAGGCTAAATTGTATCTTTAAAAGATAATAAATAGTATTTAGTAAGTTTTAATAAGGGACAATTTAAAATATTTTTTTAACCTAGGCTATAGTTGTAATATGTGATGAGAAACATTTAATTTAGCAGCTCTATATCAACAAACTTGTTTTGTTTGAGAAATTAAAGTCTTTTCTGAGGCTGTCAAACCTTCCCAAATATGAAATTGTTACCCAATTCTAATTACTAGGAACAAACAAGCAAACAAACAAAATAACCTAGCATTAAAATGCTGATTTATCTGGTAGATCTCATCCCTAAACAGAAAAAAGAGTTAGGGTGGTGCTGGAAACTGAGTTACTGTCCAGATTGTGCAGCCTGCTGTCTGATTTCCCTGAGCTTTTTAAAGAGATGTATCTCTCTGGTATAGATCCCCGTGGTCTACTTACAGGGAAATTTCATTACCATGCTGTGCGGTCCTCACGGTGCTGAAAGTAAAATATTGGATTGACAGGCCCTTGTTGTGGAGCAGGGCTTATTGATGATGGAAAGACTGATTCAATCTCTAATCCTGAAGAACGACCTGCCACCTGGAGTGATAGTATACAGATGGGTGCAATCTAAACCCTCTTTCTGCCTCAAGTTGCATTTGCCTGTAGATTAACAATGTGATTCCATATAATGAAGATGGTTGTTTGGTGCAGTGGCAATTTTCCATTACTGACATGCCATGTCAACAGTTCTGACAAAGCTGTAAGGACAATGTTTAAATGTGCTACATCTGGCTGGGATGGTTGCCAGATTATTAACAGCCCCATTAAAATTACCTGCAGAGGTCTGTGTTGGTAGAAGAGAACACAGTGCACTGTTTCCCCTGCAACTACGCATGCAGGCATAACAGCACACTCTTGGAATAATACAGTGTTATGGTGGTAATAACAGCCTTTTTACAGTTCTATTTTCGTGAGGAAATATTTTATAGTTTCATTTGTATCAACTCCAAATCCTGTGGCCTTACTCAGGCATATATCCCGTAGAAGGGAACGAACATTTCACCTTAGGGTGGAGTTCCATCAGTAAGTCTTGATTTTATCAATGATATTTTGAAGAAGTATGCATATATACAACCATTTTTAAGGAAATATATGGATATTTTAATTATCTGTTATTTTTCTTTCCTCTTGAATGACTATGTAATACTCTCAGTGAAGCATATATAATATGGAAGGGGTTTAAGGCATTTTTCTGAATAAGAGTAAAGGGCCATGCTGTCCCAGAGGACACAGCAGAAGGCATAGCACATTTTCTGGTGAGACTCCCCCATTCCTTTTGAATGCAGAGAGAGCACTTGCCAGTATAATCATAAATGAGCTTGTGATCCTAGCTCTCCATAAGCAGTTTTCGGTCTAAGTTGAAACATTCTCTTTAAGTTTTGTACCTGAATGCTGGAGAAGATTCCCACACCCTGTCTCCTACCAATTTGTGTGGTGCCTGCCATAATTTACTTCCAAGCTGTCTGTTCATGTATATACAAAGGCTCTCTGCATACTGAACAGTGCCTGCTTCCTATCTGTGTACCCTGTAAGCTGAAGTCCAGGGTTTGTGATGAGTTTACCTGGCTGTGCCTGGACCTGTGCTGCCTCACCTGTCCGCCCAGGAGAGCTGTGCTGGGGACAACATGGAAGTACCAACTACACCTTGAACCCTTCCTGTCAGTCTGGGCACTGAGTGTGACTTCAGGGTTAGTTTATAACACACAATGAGAAAAGGAGCACAAATGTGGCCATCTTAGCTTATTATGGTTATGTGATAAATGGTGTCAATAAAAAGCTGAAAGCACTTCAATCTTATTATAATTGTCTTCTCTGGGGTATTGTAGTGAGTAAGTTTCATTTCTTTGCAGTCTGAAGAAAAATACAAGTCTTTGGGCGCTTTTGTGTTAGAGGGCACAAGCTCTGGTCTGTGTCCCTCCTGCTTCATCTGCCTGAACAAGTGGAAGTATTTTCAAAACTTTGGGGCAATGCAAGGGCTCTTGACATTTATTACACATGGAACTTTCCACATGTGGTAGAAATAGCAAGCTAAGTTTAGAACAAGCAATATGACTTAATGTCTGTTATGCCATATGTTTTTCCTCCTGCTGCTGTACCAGAGAAAAGGGATGTGGAATAACCTGACCTCATTTTGACCGTGGCTGTGTTTGTAACTCCTTGGGGCTCTTACAGTCACGTGAAGAATTCTCATTCTGCTGCACCATAGAATAGGCAGATAAAATGCACCTCTATAAGAAAATCTGGAGCAAACGGAGTGTAGCTTTGCACCTGAATTCTGCATAAAAGTCTGCCATGAATACTCTAAAACATATATTACCTCTTATTTAAAAATTAATTTTTTGTACTTGATATGAGTCATAGCATACATGTAATGCCTATGTTTTTGAGTCATAAGAATGGGTTGTATGTGAACAGGGCAGGAGACTTGAGTAGTTCTGTGCAAAGACAAAAGATAAATACAGAAATTTTAATTTTACTTGGAGCTTGGTCTACACTCTGTGCTTCTGAATTAAGAAATGAAAACTGGTGAAGAGGAGTCATTCCATAGTATTCAATGACACATACATTCACACTTGGACTCTTTTTTTTTTTTTGTCTAGTGGTAGTGTAGAAGTATCACAAGCGTGTGATATGGACTGTCTGGCTTGGGAGAGGGGGAGCCAATTTCACAAATAAGATTTCTTAATTTATGTTTTACTCACATACTGAGGTAGGTGAAGGTCTTTCAGTCCAGCTTAGGAGAAGAAATGCCTAAGAAAAACAATGAAGGAATCTAATACAAAATCTAGCTTTTTCTACTGAGAAGTTCCAGCGACTGAACATCTAACTGTGCTCTGTGCACAGAGTTGACTTAAAGAGGCACCATTTAGTTGAGCTGATGGACTAGTTCCATAGTGAGTGTGCAAAAATTTATTTGTACATGATTTTGTGGACTTGTATCTGCTTATATAAGCAATATAGCTTCATACTTTCAATGTAAATATCTTTTACTTAGACTGTTGTTGGAACTAACAAATTACATTATTTAAATTGGAAAAGTAAACAAAAGTGTTATGCTGCTATTTTTTGCTATAGCTACCACTATTTTTCTCATTTTGAAATGGAACTAATACATTACAGTCTATTTCACTTTCAGATTCCAATATTTGGAATAGATTTTTTTATCTTATCTAAAACTGGAAGTACTTTGCCTTCTGATGGAGACAAAGGTATCACCATTATCCCTCTCAAATATATTTCAATTAACTGCATTTTTATGAAACTCGATTGTATAGAAATCAATATCTGAGACAAACCTGATGAAATGGTGTGTCTAGGGACAGATACATAGACCAGAGTATTGCAAGCTCAGTTTGATTTTTCATGTGGAGAATCTAAGACTATCTTACAATATTCACCCTAAATTATATGGTTAAATTAGTTGTCTGGTACTATTGTACTAGATAGATACAATAATACCTGTGTTTAGATGCTACTCATAGCAATGAGTAAATAAGATGAATTTTACCAGTCCTACTAGTACACTGTATATTTACAGCCAGATAATTCCTTTCTTTTAAAATTAATATGGTCTCTATTTCTCACAGTAGGTTAGACATAGTTTTCATTTCTTTTTCTATCTCTTCTCAGACACCAATAAATAATAATGGCTGTCTTACATTTCAGGGTCCTATTGTGGTTTCAGCTGTCTTTTTCTTTCTTTCTCCTTGAGTGAGTTTGACTCTTGGAAGTCTCTCTTCATCGCCATTTCTTTTCACTTTTTGTTACTTAGCTTTTATTTAGATTTGCATCTTAGCCTCATCTTGTTCCTTTTTGTTGACATGACCATTTTATTTGTAGTTCTGGATCAGTTCCCTCACTTACTGTCTTAGTCATTGTCTTGATGTGGAACTTATGTGAGCCTTCTTTTCTGCATGGTCTACTAGCTGCATATTTCTTTAATAATTGCCACATTTTCTGGTTTTGAAAACTGAACTCTGTCTTTTGTCCTATTTCTACAACCTTTAATGTATCTATAAAGATTTTCTCTCAGTTGATTGTCTTGCCTTCCGCTCTAAGCTTATGTTTATACTCAGGACTGAGACAGGTAAAGGACTAAAGCCAAAACTCTGATATCAGAGTTGGTATCCACATAACTATATGGCTGGTAGAATGCAAATGTGCCTGTATTTAATAATCACACACTGCCTAAAAATCCTTGCTTTCCTAGTAGCAAGTGGTTCCTAAACCCTCTAACCCTTTAGGAAAGGTTATCTCCTCAAGGGCAGCCACTCAGGCATAGCCATGTTCTTCCAGCCTACAGAAATATCATCTTTCTGGGCTGGCACTACAGAGCTGAGTAACCCTGACTTCTAGGATTTCCTAAAGTCCTTAGTACATATTTGTAAATTGGGCCACGAATTTGTAGAATACTTTGTCTAAGTATTGTACCATCTGATGTATCTTCTCTTCTGCTGTATATTGATTTTAACAGCCTTTGAACTACAGAGAATTACAGGAGAAACTCCCTCTCTTCCAGCCCTGAAACACACACCAGGTAGAAATCTTGCTCAATATGTTTTTCTTTTAATCACATTTCTTTACTTGTTTTCTCCCTGATTCCTCTGCTTGTTTTTCTCAGCAGCTGTTCTGACATCGTCCTTGCTTTGTTCTTGCCATTCTTTTCTTCCTCACTTGTTTTTTTTTTACCTTCAGATCTCTTCTCATTCTTATTAAAAAATTAAAAGAAAAATCTCATTTCACCTTTCCAGCCACTATGTGGCAAATATCAAGCTTGGATATGTAAAGTCTCAATGTTGTTATTACAAGAATAAATGTTCTCAGGAATTATGTTATTATGTAATTTCCAAGTGTTGATGGGAAGAAAAATAGTACAAGTAATGATAGGAGCCAGACATACTTTTGCATAAGTTTCCTTACCAGTTAAGTTTTTGAAAGTAATGAGCATGTTGTAGAAGATCAGTCGTTAAAAGTGCAAAACACAAAGAACTGTCAAACAACTTTGATGGCCTGATTAATAATTCAATTAAAATGGAGGCTAAGAAATGAATTTATTGCTTTACTTTAAAGACATTGGGGGGGGGGGGGTCGGTAGATATTTAGGAAACCAGATGGTGAAGTAAACTGAAAATACTGTTTACTAGCATATCTAGAATTTGTTTTCATGTAAGTAGGAAGTCTATTAAGATGAACCTCAGGCTTCATAGATAAATAATAACTTATAAGAGACTGTTGGGGTAATGTCTGAAAGGGAAAGATAAACTAACTAGCAAAGACATCTACATTATAGAGGTCAGTAACTGTTGGGATTAAGTGAGAACTGTTAATATTTAATCTGTGTTAGACTTTAAAAAGGACAATTGGCTCTTAAAGGCCTTGAAGGAACTCCGGGGTGGAGATGCAAAGGAGGTTTCTAGCAGTTCAACACTCTGTTATACAATCATCCCTGATAGCAGGGAGAGGTTTCTAATGAATTGTAAAAGATAGGTTTTGGTGAGCCTTCCTCATCAGACACACCCTTGCCTTACTCCTTTAACACTTTTTCATCTGACCTGTTTTTGTCATCTATGTAGTTAGTCTTTGAAGTTAAGGCCTCAGACTTGCATATTATAGTTTATGTTCACTAGAGTTCAAGTACATTGGACTTCTTTTTCCTTTTAACACTTGAGAAAAGAACAAAACAAAAAGTAAAACTAAACACATGTCAGCCAAGCAATGAATACAAGATCGGAAGGAATTTATTTTCAACTGAAAGGCACATATATTAGAACAACAATTTTCATTAACAACTTCCTTCCCCAGTGTTATCTCAACCCTGCTGTGATTCATGTTTCTTGGGATTCCTCCTTCTTTTCTATTGTTTCTATTGTTTCTAGCATTAAGTCCACAGCTGAGCAATTTTTATTCCCAAGGTTTGTATTTGCAGGCACTGAGCCCCATGCCGCTAGAATTCCATTATTGCCCTCTATGTTTCAGTCACTTTTCATGATATGATATAAATTCAGCAACTGTCTTTTTTGTTCCAGATGTCCACCATAATGAGGTTTAGACCTCCTGAAGTCAAACTCAGAATTACCTATGTTGCCTCTGGAGGATCACCTAAGACATCCAGGGTCAGTTATCCCTAGATCACCATCTAGACATTTTCTCAGCATTAATACATTATGATGTGTCAGGTGCATTTCTGTATGGGACCTCAGTGTGGGTTACCAGATATCTCCATTTCCCAAAATAATTTTGACAAGAATTCAGTACTTGACAAAGCTGCAATCTTTAAATAATGTTATCTATAATGGATTTAACAATTCAGGACAGAAAAATACAACTTCTGCTTTTAACACCTTTCTGGATAGACATCAAAATTTTTCTTCTATTTCTGTTCCTCTGCTCCTTTGTCCCTGGAGAAGGCCTTCTTGCCTTAGGTCTTAACATGAGCTTACCTTTCCCATGCCCTTGTTCTGTTTTAGCTGTATTCTATACACTGGCTTAGATCTAACTCTTCTTCAGAGGCTCATCTCTATTTCCTGACATTTACTGTTACATGTCCATCAGCAGTTTCAGCGTCTTCCCTGTCATTCAAGCTTACAGCTCCTATGTCAGTTTTGACACTCTCTTTCCTCTTTCTCGGGCAAGTTGTCACTCCATCATGGCACTATTCTTGGTCTAACTGAGTCTTCCCTCTTTTACTCCCATGACAGGAACCACTGTTTGGAATTTAGTTGCCTTTTGTCTCAAATGCTGCAGGTCTAATGCCAGCTTGATCCCCTGCATTTGTCCCAAGAGTATCAAGGTGACCTCTCTTACCTCTTGTACTGTTTGGCACCCCCACAGTGAACGTTTTTTGTCTCCCACAGCTTTCGCATTTCAGATATTTCAATGGAAGTTTTTTCACTATGGAATTGAGAATCGGCAGCAGAGGGCAGAGGCACTGTGACTCTCCTAAATCTGTTGAGCTAGCACAGTAAACCGAGCAAGCTTTTATTGTCCAAGAAACACAAGCAGGTTAAGCCAACCCTGAATCATCTGAGTCAGCGTGCATCACTGGCCAGGTGTTACTTTTGCAGGCAACAGCATCCTTTGTGGGATGGCTTCTCTGACTAGGAGGAATTTTGCACTGCTCTCTGGTCTTGACTTAGGCAACAGATTATTTGGGAGTTATAAGTGTTTTGAGGTTTTGATATCTTCAAAAACCTGTCAGGGAAAAACAGTATGTTTCATTGTTTCTGGCATAAACATTTTTCCTGATACTCAGGATGGAGAGTTTCAGTGTTTGTGCTGTGCTTGTGTAATAGTGCAGTTAGCAGTGTGATGGGACAGTGTGATGCAATTGTAGCTTGAAAAAGTAAAGTCTTCCTAACAAGATTTTATACTAGCCCTGTGACTTGTACTTCCCAAGCACCACAGTGCCTGATGCAATGTTAGCTGCTATGACACAGTCCAAAACTCAGAAACACTGAACTTTTGTTTATTGTTTATTAAATTGTTTCAGAAACTTGCCATAGACTATAAAAGCTTTCACAAAAATGACGGCTCAAGTTCTGTAAGGCGCAGTCTTCCAAAAGTCACGTCTTGTTGGTCTTAGAATATATTAAATTACTATTCATCTTTATTTGACTTATTTAAAAGGTTAAGAACTACAAGATTATGGATGTTCTATTTTTTTCCCATGTCTCTTCTTTATTGCCTTTTTTCTTTGTTATCTCTCCTCTTCTTAAAGTCTTAGTGTAATCCTCACCCTCTTCTACAGGGAACTAAATACAAACAGTTCCCTTGACAATAGTTAGTATAGGGCTCCATAAAGAACTGGCACAAAATTAAAGCAGCAGGGAAATTTCCAGTAAAAACATTGCATAAGCTATGCATATATGCAGAATATATTTGTAGCATAATTATGAATGTGTCACTCTTTTCATAAAACTTCAGTAAATTAGCTTGAAATATTTATTATCAATAACTAAAAGTTAACTTCAGTTAAGATCCCTTTATCTTTTTATATGTCTTCTCTTTATTTTTTTATTTCTCTGTGTGTATAAGTGTTTCATTCTTTCTGGTCATTCATTTCTATGGAAGGTGACCTGGGGTGCTGCTAGGTGAGAGATGGTGATGCACTGATAAGACTATTAACAACATTCACAACAGTCAATCGCTTTAAAATCAAGGGACTATTTTGAAGATAAGATGCTTCTGTGAAGCCATTTAGGCATGTGTAGGTGGATATGAGGGGTCCAGTGGTGTGTTCCTGGAATCTGTGACTCTGAGACTCAGCAGGGAAAGAATGATTGCTATGTATGTCAGGGCATCACTGCCCGTATCTGCGTGTAGGTTTATTGGAAGGCCATACAATTTCTGGAGTTAGGAATGAGAACACATATGATGTATAATACTGATGCAGGACAAATGAATACACAATGCATTTAAAACTCTTGTCCCTTTTTGGTTTTGGTTTTTTTTTGCCTGTGCGGCCTCTTCACTGGGGTTTATTCACACATTTCAAATGCAGCTGCACAAGTATGATCTCAGATAGGAAATCTTTGTCCACTATGGCTGCCTGGCAAACAGGAATCTGCTTCCTGGACATTTTAGATGGAAATTTGGTTTATATCTCTTCCTTACATGCTCATAGCTAAAAATACATATTCATGAGGGAGATATTCATATTAAAATTGCCACAGTCCCATTTACTGCGGCTCTTCCTAAGTACATAGGAAATGTTAATGCCAGTTTCTTCCCTCCTTGATTCCAGCCATGGTCTTGTGGCTTATCAGCTGCCATTCTCATGTAACAACCCCAGCTCAGTACCAGCTGCACAACAGGTCTATAAATCTGAATTTCTCAGTTGTTTTTTTTTTCATAAGCCACTAAGTCACCTAAGTCACTAAGACTCCAATCTCAATTTCAGTTCTTCTGAGCAAAGGGAATACATTGATTAACACTGCACTGCAATCATTCTTTCCTTCCTTTACAATGTTGCAAAAAAACCTCAATAAAAGTTAAGTACGGTTGAAAAGTCTTCTGGAATTTTATCAGTTCCAGTAGCAACAAAATTTTAGAATCATAGTTATAAAATAAAATGCAATATTCTTAACCTTTCTAAAATAACTTTAATAATGATGTAACATATATTACATATAATATATAATCTTAAATCTTTTTACGATTGCAAAGCCAGGATAAAACCAGTTTTGACAGAATTCACAGCATCCATATAAACTTGTTTCAGATGTTACGTATCCCACTGCTTTGCATTCAGTATATCACACTATTATGTTTCACAATGTACAGGCATAAAAGAAAACAAAAGATAATCAGAAACTATTAATGATAATGTGATATTAGTTTCCATTTCTCAATTAGTTTTACCTGAGAGGAGATATTTGGCTGTATTTAACTATTTTTCAACAGAAACATGGAAAATGATAAATTTACTTCTAGCCTAGGTCGGCTTGTGTACTGGAACCAATAGAAAACAGGATGGAACAGCAACAACATGCTATGCTATAGCTTAATTCTGTATTCCAGCAGAGCCTTGAAATTTGCCGTAATTTCTGTGTTCTCTGATGTTTTTGGTTTAAGAGTGAAGAATTCCTTCCTGTAGTTAAAATGAGTTTTGAATGAGCAGGTGTTAACTCAGTCAAATTTGCAAGCTAATTTAACTTCCTGGTATCTCAACTGTTGAGGCACAATGGGAAACATTTAAAAAGTGCTGGCAACAGTAAGCACCTATAGATCATTATTATTTGTTGGAGGAAATGTGATGCAGCGTTTCATCAGCTAAAGTTCCATTTTATAGTAGCAGTCAGGCACAAGGAGGTCAGTCCGAACCCAGAAAAATCTCTTCTGCAATGCTTTTGTTCTCTAACTCCATGAAAGAGCAGTTGGAAGCAAAAAATAGGCCATGTCAGATGAAAGTTGGTGTCTTGGTGTAGTTCCATTAACTTAAATGGAGTTATACTGATTTACACAAGCTAAATATCTGCCCTCAAGTCTGTTGTTTAGAAGTCATCCAGGAGTATTTTCATTCCGTTCAAGGGGATGTTCAGATGGTCTTTAAAACCCATGACACTTTAGTAGTGCCAATTCGCTACTGTGTAGTAGTGAAGTGTAAAGCTGAAAAGCAGTAACCAAGACACTTTCTTTTTAAAAATTCCACGCTTAAGAAAAATCAAATGCTATAAAATAGCTTTATATCTAAAAATAGTTCTGTCTTGGTGATTTGGAAAGTTCAGATGCTTTGGAGTTAACTGTTTATATTCAGGCTGTGGTGGGGGATTCAGCTACTAACAATGAGAATTTCTTTGCATGCTGATGATGCAAAATGTATTTTTGGTCAGTGAATGACATGTGATGAGGCAGCTCCAAATTACCCATACTATTTATCACGGCAGGAAGAGAAAACCTTTTATGATATTTCTAGATCGGTTAGAGGGATTTTTTTTTTGGCTAACACCGCCGAAGAGCTTCACTGTTTCTTAAAAGAGAAATGAAAGAATGGAACATGCATATTTCTTTTCACTTACATTAGTTAAACTATTTTGGCATTTTTAATGCAGTAAGTCTTTTTGATACATAAAGTGAAAGTATGGAAGCTGTTTGCAAGTGAGGACAACATTCTATGCTGGGAAACTTGTACAGGCAGATCTAT
Organism: Serilophus lunatus; assembly: GCA_013399895.1. Lineage (NCBI taxonomy): Eukaryota > Metazoa > Chordata > Aves > Passeriformes > Eurylaimidae > Serilophus > Serilophus lunatus. The sequence continues at coordinate 361,973 of VXBA01002577.1, read as the reverse complement.
CTGTGTCTGTATGCAGCCTCTTAGATCCATTGTGGAAATGAACTTGAAAAGCATTTATATGTGATGTTGGTAAGCTTGTTTCTGTTCCTAAACTAAATGTTGTTCAGCTCAGTTAAGTTTTTAATTGGACCTGCCTAAGCTTTTCCTTACAGGCTATTTTTGTCAATGAAAAGCATAATTTTCAAATGTTCACCACAAAATCTAACAAAAAACCCAAAACAAAACAAAAAATCCCAAACAACTTAAGAAAGTTCTGATTTTAGTCTAGACATTTAACTAAGGGAAAATTTATCCTTTCTGTTTAGGCTAATATTTAACCTCTATATTTGCTACTTATGCAGTACTAGTAAGATATTACATGATACCCCATTTTCAATCACCTTCATCTCTGTGGAGAAGACTCTCTGGCTAGACTAAGTGACAGATCATGCTCTTCCCTTGACTGATGTACAGGAGAGAATTGTTATCCCAGCATCTCAGGTTCCCCTGATAGAGTTGGACCTCAGGAAGAAACAAAACTTTTTGGATACCTTGATATGCTTCCTTTCATAGGCATTTATTCAGAGAGAATTAAAAAGCAGAGTAACTATACAAGAATAAAATGGTTTTTATCTTGGAATAGAGTATCCACATGGGGGAGTTATATCAGCATAGCTATGGCACTGTAATTATCCTGTTAAAGCGAGGCCGCTCAAATTCCTCTTCCAGCTAAACCTCTATTTGACCTGTTACCACAAATGGGAAGAAAGGGAATAAAGCAGGTTCACTGGGCCCTTCATCACCTCCCACATTACACCTTCAGATAAAAACTGTAATTCTGATGTGGATAAGAACAGCAGTGAATGAAAGAAAGTGAAATATAGAGGCTTTTTCTATGTATATATACTTTATTGAAATGAGACAAAAGATAGAATATGATGATACGGCATAGTGCCATGTTCCATGGAGATGTCTTAACAGTTCTGAACACCTGGACTAGTCTAATCAGTAGCTTGTTTTATTAGTACATTGAAATGCACTTTCTAAAGGTAGTATTTTGCAAATCCCGAATATTTAATTTTAAAATTAAAAAGACATTTGAGAGGTGAATAATAAATGAGATTTTTTTAAAAATATGCAGTTTGTTTACTTTGTTAACCGAATTTGGGTAGCAGACAATAAATCATTATTTCAAATTCATTCAGGAGATTAAATACAGTGCTCTTTCAAAGGTCTGAGTCATAATTCTTGGTCAGATTCTCTCTTAAAATTAATTTCTAGTAATAAGAAAATTAAAATAACCCTCTAATTGCATCTTATTACAGTAACTTCCCAGTCATTTGTTCTCTAAGGCTTTTACACCACATGTTATCAGTGTGTTTCATAGTGCCTCACTGCACTTTAATCTTGGTGAAATCTGGTGTCTCTACAAAAAGCTGTTGTTAGTAATGTCAGTTCCTTAGAGCAGTTTTTTTTTTCTCTTGTTAGTTTATCTAGGTTACTTTAGGTTATTCTCTTTTTCCTTGTGATACAATACTTTGGAAAAATATACAAATTTTATAAAGAAGTTGTCAATTATTGGATGGAAGTAAGAGACATTCTATAGAAGAGAGTTTATTAAAAAGGAACTCTTGACCAATTTCTCAAAGAAAGATTTGATATAAAAATTATATTAGGTGCCATATAGGGATTGACAATTCAGTATCTGTCAATAACAAGTTCTTATCACAGAATCACAGAATTAGTAGGTTGGAAGAGACCTCCAATATCATTGAGTCCAACCCTTGCCCTAACACCTCCACTAGACTAGACCATGTCACCAAATGCCACATCCAGCCTTTTTTTAAACACATCCAGGGATGGTGACTCCACC
>VXBA01002577.1:334682-359852 GCA_013399895.1 Serilophus lunatus | reverse complement strand
TCAGTACCCCCAGGTCCCTTTCTACCTGGGCACTGTCCAGCCACACTGTCCCCAGCTTGTAACGTTGCAGGGGGTTTTTGCGGCAAAAATGCAGGACTTGGCATTTAGACTTATTGAATTTCATCTGATTGGATACTGCCCAACTATCCAACTGATCCAGGTCTCTCTGAAGAGCCCTCCTTCCTTCCAATAGAGTGACACAAGCTCCCAGCTTAGAGTCGTCCGCAAATTTACTGATGAAGGACTCAATACCCTCATCCATGTCATCAATAAAAATATTGAACAACACTGGTCCCAGCACAGACCCCTGTGGGACACCACTGGTGACTGGCCTCCAGCTGGATGCAGCACCGTTCACCATCACTCTCTGGGCCTGACCATCCAGCCAGTTCCTAACTCAGCAAAGAGTCCTCCTGTCCAAGCCATAAGCTGCCAGCTTTTCCAGGAGTATGTTGTGGGAGACAGTATCAAATGCCTTGCTGAAGTCCAAATAGACAACATCCACAGCCTTACCCACATCCACCAGGCGGGTCACCCGGTCGTAAAAGGAGATCAGGTTGGTCAAATACGACCTACCCTTTGTAAACCCATGCTGACTGGGTCCGATACCCTGACCATCCTGTAAGTGCTGCGTGATAGCACTCAGTATGAACTGTTCCATTACCTTACCCAGTACTGAGGTCAGGCTAACTGGCCTGTAATTACCAGGATCCTCCTTCCTACCCTGCCAGCCTGGAGTATCAGCAGCGGGCAATAATCAGAGGGCTGAATCAGCCCAGGAGTACCATATATAGTGCCATTTGTAAAGTAGCTGCTTTCCTGAACTTCAAACTCTTAAGCATCTATCGGGATATGAAAGTGATTAGTTTGACATAGTAAGAGATTTATTTAAATGTGGAAAACCTCTAAGAGATCTATTAACGTTGTAAAAATTAAAAAGGGAGTGAATATGCCCATGCTTGTGGAGTAAAGAACATACCTCAAAGCGCTGGTGGCATCTTCCTCATTGTAATGGGGTCACCAAGAAATTGCTATAGTTTTGGGGATATGACCTATGAAAGAAAAAAAGCAGAAAAATGAGCTAGCTTTTATTTCCAAGTCTGTCACTTCTCAAAACCATTTTCATGTTAGCATTCCAGCTGTGGAATACATGGACAACTGCATAGTCTGTACCCTCAGTTCAGGGATGACAGCAATGGAGAAGCAGGGTAGTAGAAGCTTTTTCCCTCAGCCCCTTGGAGATCTTTCCAGCAGAGTGTTCCCCTAGTAGTGCTGGTCAGATAAGTCCAGTAACAGCAGCTGGTTTTACAGTTACTGAAGGAAAAATGTTCAAGTGCTTAGACCACTGCATTGACAATGGCAGGAGTTCTCAGATCAGCCACTGCATACAATCACCTAAAGAAATAACAATAATAAAAGCATATTTTCCAAATAATTATTTGGCAGCAACTGTACTTGACTGTATTCCCAGGGGAAAAAGGGAATGGCTTGAATTTAGCACTTTCAAATGGATGTAAATTAGTTTAGTACAAACATAAACTTCCCTCTGAAGTGAACCCTAGTTATTAAAAATAAATAAATCTGGAACAAACATGCTTCAGTAAAGAAGATTGACATAAGAGTAACAGTTATATTTAGAAATATTAGATTAACATCCTCTAATTTTATGAATCATGCAATTTGTTGGCTCATTCTATATATATATAAGTAATTTATCATAATATTTCCTTTTTTTAGCATCACAGAAATATGTTTTACAAAGCTTTACATAAGAGCTTAGATGCAAAATAAATGTGTGGGAAACAAACTGAACTGGGTTTACCTAGCCTTAAAGAACCACTATCCAAAAAAGGATCATATGAAATTTTAATTTATGCACAAGCTGCTAATAATCTTTTTTGAAGAGCCAGGATGAGACACTGGTTCCAGATAACATTCCAGTCCTTTTCTTCACTGGGCATGGTTACTACTGGAATGCAACCACTGGCATGTTTTTCTATTTTGCATCTAATTAGCAGATTAGAATGCAAGTTTTTATTTTGCAGGTGAGGTGTTAATGCGGGTTATATGGCACATCAGCTGTGTGCTGCCACTTGAAATGGTCCACTGGAAAATCTTGAGACAAACTACATTGAATTAGGCTCACAGCCATGAGCAGCTGCGCTAAGTACCACTGGCATCGCCTCAGACGTGCAATTCTCAGAGTGAGCCGATTGCTAGCTGCTTTTAAAATGTGTTTATGGTGGTGACAAAAACTTTCCATCATCAATTCTTCTTAGACCTCTCTGCCTCTTAGCTGAAAAATTACAGCTGCCTGCAAGGGGAGGGATGCTCAGTCCTATTAATTTTCATTGGATGAAAAGGATCTTTTTTCCTTCAGGCTAAAGGTTTAACCTTTATGAGTTTCATGAGTAACAAAGGGCAGCCAGATTTTTATTACATGGGGTAGAGCTGTACATTTGTTCAAAATAATCAGCACTAGGCAAGCTACTGCGTATCGATCCAAAACAAACCTTATTACCCATGTAAGCTGTTTCCTTCCCAAGTCTGCATTTGGCATAGGAAAACAAACTTGTTTAATCATCACTTTTCAAATGCTTACCGTATATGTCACCACAGTCCTATATAACATTTGAGATTGATGACGGGGATACTATCTGGAGATAGTATCAACAAATTTGTGTAGGATTTTTTTTCACCCTCAACAACCCCACATGTGTATTTAGAAGTTACCTTTCTGAATACACAAGCACTTCCCGCAGGTATGCCGTCTGTCTTAGCAGTCTAAAGAGGAAAGGTACAGCAACACCTTTACAATGGTATCTTTGCAGCTGTTATAAAAGTAAAGACCATAGAGGTTTTTTAATTTATAGAACAGTGTTGGTAGATCCTTTCTGATTTGCTGTGGAGGGTTTGCCAACCCTCATGGAGTTAAGAGTGGAAAGCATAATATGAGGGCCTTTTTGGAAAGAATAACTTAAGCAAGCTGATCATTGAAGGGAGGAGAGGGGAAAAGGAGGAGGACAGAAGACCGGGAAGAATATTTAGGTTTAGCTTTGGAATCCTCTTTTAGTTACAAAAGCCCAAATAGTATAGAAGCTGTCTTTTAACTTGTTACTCTGTTGAAGATGAGAAAACCTTTAGCTTGGGCATATTTACACAGATATCATGAGAGTATGATGGCTGAGGCAACAGGAGCTGAAAGATGAAGAAAAAACTTATGAGGTCATTAGTATCTTCACAATGAGAATATTGCTATGCTGAAAACACCAATAAAGGTTCACAAGCTGAAGGGGAGTTTGATCATGAAGGGGAAGTAGGATGTGAGAATTGTATTTCTTTTTTTCAGTATCTATTTTTCAGCCCTCTCAGTACTTGAGAAAGTCTTTGTTGAGTCTTGATTTGGAACTGTGGTTAAATACAAGAAGTTGCATCATAATTGTGAAGTGACTGGGGGTGGAGATATTCTTTAAGTTGATAAATGGGAAAAGGGTAGTAGCATTGGTAAGACAATGGAGGGAAGCAAGGCAAATAAGGCTCACTGTCTTTGCAGTGTAAGCATACTCTTCACAGGCCAACAATTTATTTCTATGTGCTTTTAAACTCTAGTTGTTAAAGAAGCCTTTCTTTCTCTATTTTTTGTTTATTTGTTTTGGTTTGTGCATGACTAATGTTTCTCTAAAGGATGAGAATACTTCTTAATGTCTGACAACCTTGAACTGTGGGGAATGCAGTACTACCTGTCAAGACTAACAGAATACAAAAGAAGCCAAGTTCTATTGACTGTTTGGTGTTGCAACAGAAGTTGTGAAAGATAGGAAATCTGCTGACTATCTGCTAGATATTTAAAAACTACAAAAGGGAAGAGTCACGATTTCAAAGGAATGGTCTTCTCACGTATCTGTATTCTTTTAAATTTCCTTAGAAATCAAAATTAATCATAATAAAAGAAAAGTCATTAATTCTGCTTGTAGGAGACCAAATAGCCATTTGGGAGAAAACAGATCCTACTAAATTAGTGAGCTCAGCTAGTATGTAAGTTGTGATGTTGAAGGAATTGCTGACCTCTAGCATTTCAGGTGCATCTCATTCAGAGTTAATACCCTAATATGTGTTTTTCTTGATAGAAACAATGTGGCTAGCTGAATGGGAGCTTTTAGTAAAGTCTTGAAGTGAGAGATATCATGATACATTAAGAATACAATTTATGTATTTTCATTGCTTGGTGCTTTTCACTGTAGTGGGTGAAGTAGAGAACTCAGAACTGAGACTAGTCTAGTAGTCATATTCTCCTTGAGTACAATTTTAAAACAGAATTAAACTATGCTTTCCTGCACAATATCCTTTAAAAAAATTAACAAAGTATGGAATGTATTATTTAATTTTGATAAGCAGAACTTAAATAGAATACTCATTCTTCATCACTCATCTTTTAACCCTAACTTACACTTAATAGAACAAATAGCAATCAGTTGTATAGCAAAGACACTGCATTCTTGTATTTATCTGCATAACGTAAGATAGTTCCACATGAAATCCAGTACTTTGTCTGCCATTGATGATTTAAGATGCACAGCAACATTCCTTAGGCATTTCCTCTCGAAAGAGTACAATACTTCATAGCCTCATATATTTCCAAGGAAGATGGGAATAAAGAAGATGAAAGGTAGTTAGTCTAGTTCTCTAGATTTTCAGAGTGCCTTCTAAACACAGTTCTGACTGAAATCACTCTGCTGTATACTTTTAGCTAATACAGTTTTGATGTGTTTTAGAAACAGTCTGATTTTACTCTAGTTGTATTAGTTTCTACTTCGTAATGCAAAATCCTTTTTGTTATATTTTGGATTTTCTTTTGCATTAGTTTTGGTGGGTTTTATTTATTTATTTTTTTTAGCTCTCTGAAGTATTTTAAATGTGGGTTCATCAATATATTTCATTAGTAATCTCTTTGGGTCAATGTGGTCCAAATTATTTAACCAAAAGATGAATGCAACTTTTAGTAGGTATTCTTAGGAATTTTATTTTCTGAACATCCATCTGTCACTTTTAAGAATTCTTTTTCAAGTCAAGAGTTATTTTTGGTCTTTCTAAATATGTTTAAGGCTTGCTCCTCCTCTTTTTTAATCTTTTATTGCTAGCAACATAAATCTATGGCGTTGAAAAGTTCTTATGACATTTTAGGAAATACACAGAAGAATGACAGAAAGCATCCAATGCAAAGTCAGATGTGATGATGCAGGAGGAACTCAGCCTCTGTGCTGTACTGATTCTTCTGCCACTTTTAGAATGACCCTTAGAAGAGTTAATAGGAACATATCTTGCATGGAGAGTTGCTCTTTGGTTTTTTTTTTTAGAATATGGGGGTTTTATTGTTGGGTTTTGTTTTGTTTGGAGATTCTTATGTCACTTTTTTGTCTTTTCAGATGGTTCTTCTGTTTCAAGGAGAAAGATACACCTTAGTGAGAAATATTAGCCAGTGTAAAATTTTTCAATACTTGGCTGTACAGTAACAAAAGATTTCTTACATAACTTGACTTCTACAAGCTCTTCTAAAAGTAACCTTCCTTTCACAATAATAATAGGAAGTTTTCTGTCTGATCTTGTGGCTGAAGGAGCTTATGCAAGACTGTGATGCATAAATGGGGAGTTTATCTTGGAAATGGGAAGAGGACTCTAACTTGCATTATGCCTTTCTATAAAAGATTTAAACAAATCCATCTTGAACTGACTCAGAAAACGTTGAGAGATGACGTAATTGGGATATATAAATGAATGTTTTGATGCTAAGACACTATTGAGTACTAAAGACCCTCTAACAACTCTTTAACAGTAGTGGGAAAAGGGGTAATAAGAGAAGGACTAAAAGATTAATCCATACAACCCACAATTAAAATAGAGTAATGTTTTAAATAGAAAGTATATTCTTTATGATTAGAGATGGGAGATCCTCTTTTCTCTCAAGATGTTTTCAAATCCTCCTGAGATGACATTTGCTCTTGATTTTCACCTTTCAAAAAGGTTGATATGGATTTGCAATAGGCATTAATGACTGAAGTTAATGATCTTCAGAGTGTAGCCAGTCACTGTTTCTTTCACTGGCCTGCTCGCCTGTAAACTTCATGAGCTTTAAACTCACTTATGAAATATTATTTGTGTTTTTGTCTTCTTATTTGAAATATTTATAAATACATATATAATAGATGTAAAATATTTCAGGCTGTATTAGGAATGAAAATATGAGCCTCCTTATTTCACTTGCTTTTATGTTCTCTGATTTGGGTGGTTTGAAAGCAAGGAGCTGGAGGTTACTTTTCTCTCCTTTTTTCATATTGACTAGTAGAAAGTAGGTGTTTAAAAAACTCAGTCTACCCAAGGCAGTGCTAATGCAAACCCAGATTTGTTAACCCAAGAGACCTGAGTAAGGCTAATGGAAGAAATGAGCTAGATTCTTTTTGGAAGTGAGCCTGTCATAGTATGAGACTCTCTAATCTCTATGGGCCAGTATAAAACAACAACAAAAAACCAAACCAAAACAAAACAAAATGTTTTGTGTTTGGCTTTCAGAAACCATGGAAAAAAAAAAAAGAAAATACCTGTAGGACCACATAAACTTACAGTTGTATAATTGTTCCCAGAATAAAAAAGACATAGAAAAGATAATTCTAATTATGTTTTCTTTTTCAATTGTGAAGGAAAAAAAAAGTTATTTTCAACTATTCATGCCTTTATTATAAGCCCTCTTAAAGGATAGTTGTGGTGCTGTTTAAACTACTTATGTACTATGATCTTGGCTTGACAGGCACTACCAGGCTTTCAGGACAGTGAAGCACCTGTATGTGGTGGGAACAGGAAGGCGGGCAGATGGAGGAGCACTGCGAGCTCTTCACAGTTTGTCTGCTCAAATCACATCTGAAACTTTTGAAAGGAGATAGGATTCTTTGGGGAGGAGAAAAATGGTATAGTGGAAAATCTGCTTCTGAATCTAATATAATTACTGCTGTGCATCAGGTACACATTTGTATCCCTGAATTGACTGGGAAAGGGTTTCTAATGAAAGTGAGACTATTTTATCCCAGTAGAGAGGAGAAACAGTAAGAAAATGCAGTTTACAGTAGATAAGGGTAAAGTTTTCTTTTATCTTTCCACTCTCAGTTTGTTTCTATGTTGCTCTCACATAGGTTTGTGTATTTGCTAACCTAAGGACATCTATCCAGCAGGAAAAAGTATGACTTAACTGCATTATCTTGGTGGGAGAGAGACTTCTGGCAAGAACATTTATTTCCCTAAAGCTGTTTGGGAGTTATCCTTCCTTCATACAGAAAAATATTTTACAATATTACCATTAGAAATTATCCCCAGGAAGACATGCCATATAACAGAAGCAGCACAATGAAATGGCTTCTCTGCTACAGTCGTTTACAAATTTATAAACTTTAAGCTATAGTAAGAAGTCTTGTTTTGCAGCTTTTCTTAATATGATGCAGAATATCTTTAAAAATATTCATGGAAAATATGTTATGTCCTTTCTTTTGCTCTAATCCTCTATATTACCTGTACAAAGAACAAGGATTTGCACGCCCCCCCTGCTTCTTTTTTTTTTGCTTATCTATGCTGCAGTCCTTCTGTCATTGTTTGATTCTGCTTAAATCCCTCTGTACCTAAAGGTACAGCCTTATCAATTGAAAAGCTAATGCTATATAAGAAGTGAAAAGAACACAGAAAGGTTTCCTAGCAACTACTGTGAATCCTTCTAAAGTAAGTCAGTTAAAACCATGTAGTACGTGCAGTGGGTGTAAATTAGGGAGCTAAGCTGATCCACAGATTTACAGATGCCCACTATAAAGTACAATAAAACCTGTAATAGAAGGTGAATTGCTCAAGAAGAAAATCACATCAGAGTCTTGACAACTTTATCATTATTTAAATGATCCAGCTTAAATTCTACTATGTAGTTAGTAAGACTGAGTGTCAGAGCTACAGCAAGGGTTTACAAAGCAGAGTTAATAGCATTGGGTAGTGTCGCTGCTGTGATTATGCCTTTTACTGCTCTTTCTAAAAAACAACCAGCAAACATAAACAAACAGACCCAACTCCAAGGGGCAGTTGTGGGGAAGCCATTACAAGATGTAATTATACAAACTCACATCTGCGAAAAAAAGTCTTTGTTGTTCTGTTCTGCTTTTGCACACCGTGAATTAAATTGGACATTTTTAGGTTAGTAAAATCTGTTCTTTAAAGTGTGTTGAGGCTAACAACTCTCTGTCTCCAACACACTGCTCACCTGCACTCTTTCATTTCTTCACTCAACACTTTTTTATTGTAGATGTTTTTTTAGAAAGCTCTTTGGACCGGGATTATTTAAGGAATCAAGATAAACCCCACATTTTTGTAAAAACAATATCTTTATTTCTGGAGCATGCTCACTTGACACTTGGCTTTGTTACACAACATTTGAAAAGTTTTCACTAAAAAAAGTTTGTGGCTCATACAATTAATATTTTATTATATATTTAATTAGGTTAATGGGTTGATTTTTCAATCAGGTAGTGCAATACATTTTCATTCAACTAAAATATTTTTAGTTTACACTTAATCTGAAATAAGTAATAATATGCACAATAGAAAATGTAGACCTGCAAAAACTGAGTCTAAAATACTTAAAATCTTACACTATGGGTGAAATTCCCTCCTTGTTCCTGGGCTATTTATAGAACTGAACTAGTCCTTCAGAATCTTCAAACAATAAATAATAGAGGAATACAGTGAAGTATATTTGCAAGCAAAATATACTTTCCCCATTGTTTCCTAGTAAATAAATATACCTTCTAATAAAGACAAAAAGCAAGATGGAATTCAACTCCCTACTGTAACCCTATCCTAACAGACAAAGCCATGCCTCGAGAATGCCATTTGGGAACAACATTTTGTGGTGGTGGTTTTCTTTCTGTTGCTTAAGTCATCACTCCCAAAATGAAACTCATATGTGAAACCAAGACCCAAATCACAGCCCCTCTACAGGAGTAACACGTGCATGCATGTGAAAGTTCATATTATAATAGTTTTAGTCTTTTGTTTCTTCCATTTTGCAGATTTTGATAAAGAAACCTGAAAAGTTCTGGTACATCACACACTCCAGTAGTTACCCAGTGGTTATCCTTCCCTGGTCTTTCTGATCTGAAAATCGGGTTGAAACTGTCAACACACTGACCTTTCTCACATTATTGTGTTATGTCTGCTTCTCCTTCTGACTTCTCACAGAGAGGGCAAAGACACAAATACTGAAAAGCGAAAAAAACCCAACCAAACAAACAACCCCCCCCAAGAGAAGAACAGCATCACTCTGAACACTAAGCAATTTCAGAGTTGTTTTGAAGTCTGGCAATAGTCTGAGCTGACTTTTATTTTTGAGGTTGTCATTCACCCATTTTGTAGTATGGAGAGTTAGATGACTTTCATAACTCTTCTGGAGGGCAGGTGTGAAAATTGCGAAGCAGCAGTTTTTGACGTGTACTTCTTCCTTATCCTCTCCAACCTCACTCAGCAACCATTCCACTCTTAATAGTACTATGGTAGAAATATTAATTCATTTAGTAGATTGAAGTAGAATCAGCACCCACAGGTCTTTCCTGTCAGGCAACTTTCACAGGTAAGCAGTTTAGGGCATCCCTTGCTTTTGTCTTCATGGCAACTAATATCATTCCACTAAGATTCTTCAGTACAGTACTGGAGAGGTATACTCTTTGTGGAATTTAATTTTTACACTCTCTGTAACTGAATTGTCACTCTTAGAGAGTTGTGCTAAACGTAGGGGAATAATTTGGACACACAATGTAATAACACTTCCAGATGGTATTTTCAGGATTCTGTTTTATAATGGTACAATTAATTATTCTAGTCTTTCAAAACATTTGAAACATCATTATCCACCACAGTGCCCTAAACCTGAGCCAAAGACTGCATACTTACTCCTCATATTTCTTGGATGTATGCTCTTTGCGTGCTTGCCTAAATCAGGGAATTATTGTCAAGCAAAAGCAATAAATAACTGTGAAAGTCATAGAGTATAAAAATCTATTTACTACTACCCAATACGGAAATTCTTGGTAGGCCAACGGGGATGTAGGTATATTTTCAGGATCTGACTTTCTAGTAGTCTGTCTCAAAGTCTGATACCAGCAGCAACACTATAGTCATAAGAGTAAATGAACTTACTTTACCTTCCAGCTTATATGAAATGGGCTGAAATAGCTGTAGGTATTTTCTGATACTGCTTTCTCTATATGCATGATTTTATGTTATCCTGCTGCATGATTTGCAAAGTTCATCTTTAAAGATAAAGTGCAGTATCTGTAAATCTCTAATTGGCATGGGATGTTTATTTCAGTTTATCTAAAATTTATATATGAATGTGAATAAATGTTGCTTATCTACTTTGCAGGTGTGTATATATGCACATACATAGCATTTATATTTCACTGTTTGCCAAGGCATTTATTTAGCTTTAACAGTAGATATTTCTTAGCATAGTATTTATCTAAAATTTCATGAAATTACTTCTTGAAATTTCTTAAGTTTTGAGATGTTCTGAACAGTTTCCCAGAAACATCTCTGTCAACTTCTGAAACCTATTTTCAACAAGATCTTTGTATCTGTAATTATTAATATGTCTGGGAATCCTGGGACTAGTGCAAGATATTTTATTGATAGCTAAATATTCACCGTGTAGAAAAACTACAGTACTTAACAGAACATTAAACAAAAAGCTACATTTGTAACAAAACTGCTCATCTGGACTATTTGCTTTATGTTTATGGGGATAAATTCTGACAGGTTACTTAAAATTCAATTCACCCAGTTTCCTTGTATATCGATTTGGACACTGATGTTCAGATATCACTCAGGATGAAGACATTTGGAAAACAGCTTACTTGCTTTGTCTTGAGCGTCATTGAGTGAGCATGGAAGCCCCTGCAATTCGTTTTGAGTTACTCACAATCATGCATGAAGCAATTCCCTATACATTAGATTTATAACCTGTTTAATCCTTTCTTCTCAGCACTGCTGTTCTTCAATTAGTGCCTTTTCACGCGCATTTCTTTAATCTTAATCTTATTTCATCTTCTTGTAGCCTGTGCGTTGCAGGCTCTGTTCACCGACTCTACTGTACGGTACATAAAAGATGATTTGTTTTTTCTGAGCGAAAAAGAAACCTAGTGCTATGCCCAGCTGTGGCGATATCAAATTTGTGCGCACCAGCCATCTTTCAGAATGCTTCTGTACCTCGTTTCCTGAAAAAATGACACGATATTACTACTATCAAGGATGCACAATAGTATGATTAAGGAAGGGTGAAGCTGATTCTTTTTACACATCAGATTGCACCATGCGTCTTATCATGAAATTTGTATTATCAGCACTGGTGGTAATGTAAAGAAAAAAGACTATGTTTTACTTTAAAAATCCTCCCCTCTTTTTCTTCTTTCAAAAAGGAAAAAAGTCCACTTAGAATAAGAATATATATAACTGAGAAGGAAGGAAACATCAAATTTTATAGTATAATCTCACAAAACACAGTCCTACTGCACAGTTAAAACTATCCAAGGAGAAGATGTGGGACGTTCCTTACAGGTAAAATTCTATCTGTACAAGGCTATGCATCACTGAAGTGCTACTTAAACCCTGAAGTAAGTGGGCCTCAAATAGTTTGTAGACCACCATACAACGATGGATTTCACTCCAAGAAGTATCAAGTGGTATTTTTGAATTTAAATTGATGGTCTGAGAAGCACAAGAGTCAAAATACTGTGGATTTATAAATACCTGTGTGTACAGGGTGTACATAAATAGAAATATAAATAAATATATGTTTAGAAAAACAAGGACAAACACAAAATATGAACACTAAAATGTATTTAGTAAGGTTTTACTGAAATAAAAGTCTCATGACAGGAGGGAGGTTTCCAGTTGCTTTTTTTCTTTTTTGTGGAAAATTTTGTAATTCATGCACTAAAGAGAATTGAGCACTTTCAAAATATGGGCAGCATTTTGTTTTATCAACAGTAAAGCAGTAATAATGTTGCTTTTATTTAGAACTGTGCTTAACAACTAAAATACAGTGATGTCATGCAACTATTCTGAATGGACATAGTGATTTGGGCATGAAATTCTAAAGTTACAGGAAAATGGATCTCAAAACCACGTGTCCTCTAAGAATTAAATCCTAGGTGTGCAAAAAGCCAGAATATCAGATATAAGCCTATTATACTTGTTACCTACCTTTCAGTTGGAAATTGCTGCAAGCCATAAAAAATAGTGTTGTTCACACTGCTCAAGTTTAATTCTATCAGATTTGTTGAAGCTTGAGTCTTTAATAAAGGGCATTTTTCAAGAAAGTAAACTTATCTCTCTTCCCTTCAGGGTTTTCTCCTCTCATCCTTTCCCAGTGAAACTCCACTAAAGTAAAAAGCAGGACCACAACTGTCTGCTATCAAACGGCAGTTTAAAGTTACACCATGACATTGTTTTCCAGAGATGACTGATACAGATATTAAACACGATGTCAGCTTCGAAGGATGCTCAGAAAAATTTAAGAGGGGCCCTTTAATACTGGCTGAATTAATGCATTAACACTTTGACTTTACCTTCCATAAATTCAAAAGGGCAATAGGAAAAAAACAACAAGCACAACAAAAATCAACCATACAACCAAAAATATCTATGTCTGACCTCAAAGATCAATAAATCAGAATTCCCAGTTCACTAGTTCCGGTGGGAAATTTACCATTTCTCTTTAGGCTGAGAGAAGATATCTTATATGTTTTATGTTATATCACCATAGACATAAGTAACAAATGTGGAAATATTCTATTCTGAGTTCTGCAAAAGAGAAAATGAGTAGCTTTCAGGGTATTTTGTGGATTATTGAAGTCAATGGTGATTAAAACCATGCAAAGCGGCTCAAGATTTTTAAAAAATTGCAAATGGCCATTGATTTAAAGCCTCCATACTGATTTTGTTTTCCATCCTTGAGACTTGTCTTTAAGGGTTTATGTAGAAAAATGTATGCAGATAACCATCTTTGTTCATATGCAGAAGAAATAGTAGCAAAATCCCGCATACTTGTGGCTAAATTATGTTAGTGTGAACGCACACACACCTGATGTACATTTAGGTTACTTCTCTGTACAGCTACGAAATGTGTTGGCACTCTAAGCAACTTTCCCAGATGGTGTCAGTCTCCCCATAGAGTGTATTTTTCTGTTTCTTGTTTGATTTTTTTTGTTTGTTTCATTAAACTAATTAAGAACTCCTTAAAATCCCTAGAATCTGGGTTCTCCTTCTGCTGCTACAGGTTATTCCTTTGGTTACCAAAAGGTAGTATTTCCATGTTGTCTTATGTTCTCTCTTCTTTCAAATAAATAAACTGTGCAGCCCAGAAAAAAACCAAGGTGTTCCCTTCTATACACTGGAGAAATGTAATGGTATGGTAAGCACAGCAATTGCTTCAAATATCTGAATTGAAGGACGAGCAGACCTAAAAGAACATGGAGCTTTCATATGTACCAATATCTTTGAAACCATCTTTAAAACAAGCCCAAATTATTATATCATCCTATTACTTAAATCAATACTTCCATATCTACATAAATTAACACAGTTAGTTTCCTATTATTTATATTCATTGGCATATTTCACTGTAATCCAGCTCCAGATGGAGTTCTTTTGTTGTATCAATGGAAAAGAGCTGGATTTAGGGCCCTGTGGTTGCTTCTAAGATAGACTTAGCATTTGAGTTTTATTCAATTTGATTCCCTTCTCAGAAGGTTTCTTAGTCTTTAAATTAGTCAGGAAAGACCTTCCTGCTACCAAATCACTGTTTGTTCCCTCCAGCCAATACCTCCTGGGTGTGATGGTATCAAACCAGGTTAGTGGCTTCTCCACTCCTTGGCTAAACTCTGCAGTGGGAGGCAGGACAACATGAAAATCCCAGTGTCCCTGGTTAGAATACTTTCCTGGGAAGATGGGAACCTTTCGGGAGTGGAAAGAAAAACTCCATCTCCAACTCACTATACCCCAAGAAAGATCACCCCCACCTTGACCCTCCGTGCGTTTTTCCTCGGTGTGGTCACAACTGTGGGGAAACAGGCGAGTCCTGCAGGCTCACCACACACACCCCGGTTTTGCTGCTGAGATGGGCGAGTGGCTTGTCCCATACAGGAACAGCGGGAGATGGGGAAAGGCAGACAGACAGGCTGGCTCCGAGCTCCGCTGGTGCAGGCAGGGCTCTCCTCTTTCTCTCCGGGGGCTGCTGCAGGGTCCACCTGGACACGGGAGCTGCGCTGGGTGAGGCACAGGGAGCAGCAGCAGGCAACCTGGTCCCAAGGCAGCAGCCGGGACTTCAGCATTTGCTGGGGAGAGGAGAGAGGGAGAGCATCAGGAGAAACAGGAGCAGCAAGGCAGCACTGGGCCGTCTCCCTGGAGCTGCAGCCGAAAACCTGTGAGTTCGGCTGGTCTCACAGAGGGTTTTTTTATTGTCCCGAGCAATGCGGGGGGGAAAGGCAGGTATACTCCACCCCTTCCCTGCACAGTATCTAGAACGGGAATCTGCCTGCTATCAGAGCCTATTAGCTCTCAGGCTGAAAGACGATGAAGCCTTCCACTGCCCCCCTGCTGAGAAATTAGGTTCTTAGTTTATCTTTCCTCAGTTTGTCAGCATCGTGGTGCTAATGGGAAATTTTCCCCAAAAGGAATCTAACCCATAACACCCCGTGAGATTTTCAAGATATCATAAATTTTAAATCCCATTTGAAATTGTAATGCAATCCTCCTTCATACAATCCCATTACTAGGATCAGTGGATCTGGTGGCAATTGACCTGAATTCTGCCTTTAAGAGATGCTGTGACAGAAGTATTGTGGCCCAGTGAATACTGTACCTTCATTTCTTTTCTCCTTCTGCAAGAGTTTTAAAGTTGGTTTCAAATTTTTTGGATTCTTTCTCTGGTATTTATAGTCCTAAGAGGCGAGATCTTCAAGTTCTTTGTCTGTTTGTTTGGGTGTTTGTTGTTGTTGTTGTTTGCTGTTTTTTGTTTGTTTGTTTTATGTTGATTTTTTTTTTTGCTTTTTTGTTTCTTGTTTGTTTGGGGTTTGGGGTTTGGCTTTTTTCATGTAGTTTTTGTCATTTTGACTTGCATTAGGCATTTTACTTAATGATTCTCAGGTGGAAGGGAGGCAGGCACTCCTATTTGCTTGGAGAAGCTATGGAATGAGATTAATGGTTTTCTGTTGGTTTTTTTTTTTTCACAAAAATAAACTAGATGGTTGAAATTCTAACTATTATAAATTCAAGTAACAGGAACAAAATTTTTTGAAAAACAACAAATATGTCTTCAGTTGTTGTCAACCCAAAGTGGCTGACAAAGAGGTGAATGGCCTTATACTAGCCCTTTTTACTGCCAGCCTGACAAAAGAAAATTGTTAGAGCCAGAAAACCTGGATTGCAGTGAAGCTGGAGTTTATTTTTAGATAATGTATTCTGAGTTGGTTTCTTAAAAAGGTTGATCAGTATGGAGTCAAAACTAAACAGGGATTTGAGATGTCTCCTGTTCATCTTTCGGCAGGGTTCTTAACTCATATCAAATTCTTCACTGGCACTCTGTCGGCCCAGATTTTCATTCTTAATTTGTAAAAGAGTTTTACTGCACACTTAATAAAATTAATGCCAGGGAATAATCTTTAATTAATGACAATTTTTTTCCTCCAAAATTAGAAGCACTTATCAAACAGTAACTCACTGTCATTATTGTAAAAATGAATATATTACGCAGATATTGTCATTGCAACAGAAATAATGGCCTGCTCCAAAGTGCATTAAAATCAATGAGCCTAGAACTCTATTATTCAGATTTTAAAGATTTTTCTCTGTAGCTTCTTGTTTTTTTCTGTGCTCCATTGTTCACATAACTTCACTTTTGGCTTTGGTTTTGCAAGGGTTAAAATATTGGCCCCTAGGAAAGCGTAATAAGACACAAAAAGACTGACTGGGAAGTTTCCAGTGCCTATTGTAATTTTTGTAATTTTTTTTGTGCGGCAACAGAAGGCATAATCTCTTTCCACCTCAAACCTTCTGAGTAGCATGTAATCCGTATTTAGTTTGTTAATCAATCATTGAGAAAATTTGGTACTTGGTTGGCAATCAGGTGCAGTGATTGCCTTTATCAAAGATCATCATTAGCAAGAGCCAAACCTCTCTCATGAATATGATGGATAGATTGTCATCTTAATTTGAGGGAACATTGAAAATCACTTTCAGAGAATATTTCTTCAAAAACTAATGCATTTTGGTTCCCCTTTTTATGCTGTCTTTTTATCAACTCTCTTTGGAATAGAAATGTTATTTTCATAAGTAGCTTTACAAAGAGTTTACCAAGTTGCCATTACCGTGTGCCTAGGTGTAGATTTTTTGATGTTTCCACATATTTTGCCTTTTTCTCATCTACTGATCTGAGAGCAGATAAGATGTGTGCTTTGCCTGACCAGTGGCAAATAAACTATATTGCTTTAATAGTAAATTTTAAATAATCTAAGAAATGACCCAGAGAGGTGATAATAAATATACTCAAGAAATCATTATCTCTTTATCTGTATTCTAAATGCAGAAAATAAAGATTGATAAAATTAGGGTAACAGTTGTAGGCTAAATTATCTTTTTTTTTTTTTTTCTTTATTCAGTTGCATTATTTTCCTTTTTCTAATCAGGAAAAGAGAGAAAAAAAGATCTCATTGAGATCAGGCAAGTTACAACTATACTGCAAGTCTGCGTTATTTGCAGTGTAGTTTACTTTAAAAGACGCAATATGAACACAATATACATTGAAAATGTTACTTAATACTTCTATAAGTGTTTAGGCTTAGGAAATACTCTGTTGTTGCATCCACTCAAAAGTGCTTGTTTTTCATTGATTATTGGGAAGTGACTGAACTGGCTTTATTTCATAGCACCAGAGAGTTTCAGCTCATAAGTTGTTAACTTGGCAAACTATGAAACTTCCTACTTAATATTAGAGCTAGGGGTATATGCATATGAGTTTTAAAATTTTATAAAACATGGTATTTTAGAAGTTCTTAGGAAAAAAACATTAAGATTTTGAACATGCAATTATCCTCCAACAAATCACTCAGGCTGTAGGACTGGTGGCTGTATCTCTAATGCTTCACTACCTGTCTAGTCACAGTGTTCTCCACTACATGTTTGAGGCACTGCAGCCTGTTAGGATACACCTGGAAATGTTTGTCATGTTTGGGAATAGAAGCTTACCAGGGTTGCAGCCGTGATACTGAACAACAGACAGAAAAAGCTCGAGCTTTCTTTTCTCCATTGCTGCACTCTGGATAAATAGAGGCACACTGTCTATTTTGGAGATGAGATGTGTTTGGGCTCACACTTGAAACACAGTGTGGATCCAGCCTCACAGACTCTCTCCAGAATGGGTGATCTCATCTAAGAAGCAAAGTGAAAACTCTATCGAATTATGTTAGACCCTGGAACCTGATAAAGTCAGGGCAGGTTAATTAAATCAGCAACTGCCCACAGTGTCCCTGCTCATTTGGGATTTTGCACTCACTATAACAGACATGAAGAAGTATCTCATTTTACACTACAGCTGCACCTTAGGATCACATGAAGTCCCTTCTGCCTAAACTAATCAGATTCGGAGTCAGTCTCCTGCCTCCTGATGCTCTAATCTTGTCTCCTTTTGCATCATCCATTATGGGGTACCAATGAACCATGTTGACCTGTGAGAATAATAGAGAGCAAGGGGGGTGTAGCAGGCTGGCATTTGTAGGTTAATATGTCAGGTATGCTGGATAACAGATGCCTGTAATGATCTGATCCATGATGTGATGTTACAGTCAAGAAAGGTAACAACACTGTAGAGGCAAGTTTACAGAGAGGCATCATAGATAAAGCACTGGAGGGAGTGAAAACAAACAGAAAATGCTTGTTAAGTGTACAGGGAAAAGTCTTCAAAGATCAAGGGAGAGATGAGATAACAACAAAAAGAATTTAAGATTCAAAAGACAAGGAGCTACATAAAAATAATTGTTTCATTCTGCAGCTTAGGGCAGTACTTTATTTGGCAATTATTTTCAGTCTTTTTTGAAGACTTTATCTCTTCCAACAACAAAAAGATTCTACCTGAACTCTTGGCAGCCATGTTCCCTTCACCCCTGTAATAGCAGTATGCATCTGTAATTCCTCTTCGCTCTTGTCAAGCACTGGACTTTTTGTCTTATCACAGCAACCTGTCAATACCTGCATAGCCAAAGTGATAATAAAGTTAACATTTTTAGTATAGCAATGTGTTTTAACTCAATACTCTGTGGGCTAGATTCTGATAACCTTATTTATAATGAACAGTATCTTCTGAGTGGTAGATTGCCTTATAGGATAAAGTGCTATCAATACTTGTCCCTTAAATTTTGAATTAAAGGGTCACACTTTATCAGTCAGTGAAATACCAACAGCTTAACAGTACATACCACCTGCTACCTAACTGTTTAAAACAGAAAATGAAGGATACCGTGGCCATTTGAAGAGGCAGAGGAAATTGAACTCCTTGCTGACTTGGATAGCTCTGGTCTCTCTGGACACAGCAGCAGTTATAGCTGGTGTTACAGCACCCAATGGGGATTGGATAGGTTAATTTAGCCCCAGGCCTTGGCCTCTTTCAGTTTGGGGTAATTGATTAGGCAAACCTTCTATTACTGCAAGCTAGCTGTTTCCCTTCCCTTCCTGCAGGAACAGCACCTTTGTTTTGTCTTTCCTCAATTTTTTCCTTTTGTTCGCCTCTGGAGTGCCACTGTATTTCTCTTTTCCTTTCTCTCTGTTGCTATCTTGAAAATCCTTTTTTCATACAAGCAACAGCTGTTTTTATTATTTAGCATTATTTTACTGATTTTATATCTATGTCCTCTATTTATTTTTTTCTTCTCTCTTTCCTCTACTCAGTCTTTCCAGTGGAATATGCTTTCATATTGGTTCATTGTTAGAGTAGAAAAAGGTTAAAAAAGAAGTATAATAAAGTCACAGCTGTACATATCTGTGGATTTTACCTGCTAGTAAAGTCTTGGATTCCCATAAGGTACTTTCATGGTTTATCTTTTTATGATTTATTAGAACTATTAAATGAGATTTTTCTGTTATGGAAAACCAAAATGTATTGCTTAGTATATACATTATACTCATAAAGGTAAGTGCCATTTACCTAGTGCATTAGCTGTGATTACATCCTTCCACTGTCTCTAACAGAGCCTCTATTGTGAATTTTGTAGTGGAAAACATCACAGTTACTGGGATTTTGATTACGATTAGGAAATGCATCTTCTTTGGCATAACTAGCCACTGAAGGTGCTATCTGCTAAGCTGTATCCTGAGTGGTGCTTCCTGCTTGAAGGATGAAGATTGACAGAGCAAGTGCAAGGAAAAATTCTAAGTTAAATGCATAGATAGAGTCAAAGAGACTGTGAGAGCAAGACGAGGAAAAAGGTTAGTGATGGAGTAGGGCTCGAACAGTGAGGGGTAGAATTGGACTGTGGAGCTGCAAGATGGTTTAGGAGAGATGAAAGGCATCGGAGCAGAGGGAGGAAAGAAAACGGAAAGAAATAATCAAGAAGCTGAGAGATGGAATGACAAGATTGAAAAAGAATAGGAGAAGTGGGAGAGAAAAAAGAAAGTGAGAGATTAAGGAAAAGTTGAAAAAGAAAATCCTGAAGTACAACGGACACTGTCAGCCCAAACCCCCAACTGGATCTACAGGAGTTTGTCTTTTGGTTTTTATAAAGTTCTCGTGATTAACATCAGGTTTCATGAGCTATTACTTCAGTATAAGGATACTGACCTGGGAAGGAAATAGGTAGGGGAATAGATCTCCTAGAATACAAATGCATACAGCACTGGGATAGGAAACATGAGGTTAAAATTCATCCCCCTCCAAAAAAAGGAGGGGGAAGGGGGATAAAATCAAGATAAACATCCCGAAGCCTACTTTCCATTGACTTTATGGGACAGTGAAAATACAGAATCATGTTGGGGTAGAAGTTTACTGATGCTTTTCAGGACACTTGTGCTGTTTGTGGTAATTAATTCCTGCACACTCCAGTGTCAGTACTAAACCATCTGAAGCCTGAGTTCCATTAACATGAGTTGGCAGGGCTTTGCTGGTAGCAATAAAGTATGGTTAGAAGTCCTTAATTAGACTCTCTGAAATATTGTGCCTGAATATTCATTGATTATATTATGTTTAAAACATTAGGTTTTAGATAGTTTCCTTATCTGAGAGGTAAAATGTATTGACTATTAGAGAAATATTATTTGCATAAATTATATCAAATATGTAAATCCAGACAAGATTTTGAATGTAGGAAAAAAAAAATCCAAAACATCTATATCTGGTTTTATTATCTGGAAAATGTTATGTTAATGTCAATATGAAAAAAAGAGAGTGAAAGAGATAAAAGCATTGTTCTTCTTTGGAGACATGGTTAGTGTACAATTCATCTTCCCCATTGTTTCTTGTTATATCCTATCTGTGATGTAGATTTGTTTACAGTTATACAAAATATTACACTGGCAATAAAACTTCTTTTCCCCCCCTCTCTCTCTCTCTTATTCTCCTTTAAGACTTGACAAATGCCATTTCCAGATGTATGTTTATTCTATCTAATACAGAGTGCACTTTTGAAGAACTTTGATAAAAACAAATAGCAACAGTTTGCATGTCACAGAAATGTGAGACAACCTTCACAAGTTGTCCCACAGACTGTGTTTTGTAGCAAGTTATTACTTCAACTATTGCTTAGTATATACGTTATGTTCATAAAGGTAAGTGCCATTTACCTAGTGCATTAATTTAATTAGAGTAGCTGTGATTAGTTCAAATGCCTGATGTAGCCTAGGTCTGTACTGATCAAGGCATCTGCTTAAATACATGACTCAGGGTTATGGAAGACAGTAGGACTAAGTACTAAAAATGTACTTAAGATTAAAGACTTAAATATCTTTCAGGGCTAAATTCACGCTTTAGTCAATGTAATATTATTGCTTATATTGCACTATTTTTAGACTTGCAATACATGGGGAGTTTGCTACTAAATCAGACAACACTCTGTCAGATGTTGTCCTGATTCCCTACCAGTAAAATCCAGTAAATTCCACTGATGAGAGACAGTTATGATCATCTGTAGATGCAGTCACATGCTGCAATAATGAAGAAGAAATATGGATAACATAAAGCTTTCAGGCCAGAAAACAACTGGTGAGTAACAATGAGAATGTCCACTCAGTTTGCACATTTGTCTGCAATATCTTCCATACTCATAAAAGCTTCACTGGATTTGTTTATTTATGTATTTATTTGACATTTGCACCACAATTATTGTGATAAAAATTTAAATCTCGAGTGACAAGTGTACGAATGGCACACAGATATCATCTTTAATTGGCAGCATCAGGAAGGGGAAGTTCACAAAACTTGGCTAAAAGAGGATGAATGCTTCTGGTGTCACTGAAAATCTCTCTGTACCTGTGCTCATAATCAGTCTGTGTGAAGTCTGTGTACCTCAGTGAGTACTTTGAAAGCCCACTGTGTCACTTCAATCACAGCTCCACCAGAAGTGATGTGCCATAAAACCTGTGTCAAATTCTGCCTATTTGAACTACCTGGAGCATCAGCATGGGTAAATAAAATAAGCCATCAAAGTGAGAAGCATGATTTTGTATTACAACAATTTGTTTTCAATGGAAGGCAGAGCACTGAAACAAACCCAGCTTGATTTATGTGTCAGTTTTTAAGTTCAGCATATATCTAATACTTAGACCTGAAAATTGCTGAGAACCCACAACTCCTATTGAATTGGTATTTGCTTCCAGTGTAAAAAAAATTAGAGAAGGCTATTTCTGAGAGCTAAGAGAGCTGGCACTCAGAGTAAGTGGTAGGGATTGGCTTGGCGAGTAAATATCATCATCTTCCAAAATTATTTCTGATCCAATTCTCGTAATGATGGCTAAGCTTCCAAATCAAGGCAGAGTCAGCAATACGAGCAAGTTGGAGCTCTTCCTTTTCACACTCTTAGTGCTTTTCTGCCCTCCTCTGTAGTCCTCTGATGTGCAGTATTTCTGCTTTTCCCTTCTGTGAGGCCTTTCTTACCTTACCCCTCCTGTCCCTGCCCGTGCCATACTGCCAAGCCCCTGACAAGTCACAAGGTCTCTCTGGTCCACTCCCCCAATTGCTGGCTAAGAAGTGATGCTTTCCAGCATCTCCAGGGAGACCAGCACGAGCCCTCAGTGCTCTTTGCAGATGTGGACATCGTGTACTTGAGCTTCTCATGTACTTTGGAGCTAGGCTGTAATCTCAAAGCGGCTGGGGAAGCAGCCTGTGAACATGTGCAGCCCTTAGCGCTCTCATAGTGCTTCCAGTGGCAGCAGAAGGTACTCAGGGATTAATTCTGTCCCAAACCTGCTGCTCCTGGCTTCAGCCTGAGGAGCTGTGCTTTCCTGGCTCATGCTGTGAGGTTTTCCCTGCCAGTCCTTCCTCCCCAGACACTCTTCTTTTTCTGCCTGCCATTCTCTTTTGGGCTTGCACTTACTAGGAAGGGCAAAGAGGAATGATCATCCACAGAGTTGCAAAGTAAAGAAAAGAACCCACCAGATATTGGCATGTTTTCTCTGTTTTAAGCAGTTGAATGTTTTTGGAGTCCTGGTTTTGATTAGTAGAAGTTGACAGGTGCCAACCTAAAGTGCTGAGCAGTTACATATAGAATTACACACATCAAGTATTAAGAAATTCACGGAGTATTTTAGCAAACAGCCAGGCTCTTAGTTTGACTGCTACATTTGTATCAATTATTGTCATTTTGAAAGCCCATAATAATAATAATAATAATATTTAGGAAAATGTCTCTTTCCTGAATGCACCCATGTTTGGTGACAATGGAAGTGGGATGGGGAGGTTGGTGAACCTGAAGTGTAACAGACACTCTAGTGAGGTTATTAGTTGGGCTGTGACCTTTTAAATCCTACCTTCTAAAAAAAAGTTCCGTATGAAAATGGCATTTCTTTGTTTCAGTGAAAGATTTTATTGGAAACTTTTACCCATTTAAAAGAGGGAGAAGCATAGTGAAACACCCTTTAAATCATACTTAGACAATTGCTTTCCTTATTTCTTGTGTGAGGAACAGAGTGTCATGCGTCTCAGTAAGGCCACCATGTAAGGGCATGTTGTCCATGTCTTTTAAAAGAGCTTTAACTCAAATATACTTTTGCATGCATTTCAAATTCTGTCTAAAATAGTCTGTTTGCAACCTGCATTTTCTAACCAGGAAAAAAAACACCTTTCCTTGAGTATCTCCCTGTGGTAACCCAGAGTAGGATAAGGCCTAGTGTCTTGCTAAGAAAAAACAAAAGCAATAAAAATTTTAAATGAATAGATGATAGATTCCACTCCACATTTTCCTATGGCTGAAGGGCAGAAAGAGAGTACATGGTATTCATGGAGTCACCTTAGCTTAACAAGCAACAGAAGTACAAATACTTTTAGCTGTAATTATGATTTTTGCTGGCACATCACTAAATTAGCCAAGTGACAAAATTAGCCGGTTGCTTGGCTAAAGACCAAAAAGAATTAATCTGAGCTACTAATGTTACTATCCCTGGGCAGTGCAAGGCTTTTAATAAACCACAGAATCAGAAAGAGTAAAACAGGGAACTGTAGCTTGCCACAGGCAGTGTTTAGTAGGAGTAGATCACTTCCAAACCATCTAACAGATGGGTAAAAGAAGTGCAAGCCATAAGGATGAGTAAATAGATCTGATCTTGCTTCCACTGAAACAAACAAACACAAATTTTATGGACCCCGAAATGAAAAAGCTTGTAAGGAGTCATTATAAGAATATGAATATAGGTCAAAGACTTGGAGGAAAAAGAGGAAAGATCAGTTCTTTCATAAGGTGATGTTAACTTTTCCTCTAAATAGAAATGCATGGTTGTGCACAGCCTTCTGAACATGTTCAAAACAAAACATCTTTCTGTGCATTTCATATATATATCATTTGAAGATAGACTTATAAAGACTGGTATGAATATCAAAACTTTAAACAATTTAGACATAGATCTAAGTCTAAGTCCTACCTTTGGTGATGCCTTCCACTGGTACATCAAATTGATCATGCAAATGGCCCTTAGAGATTTAATTTTCAGAACTAAGACTCTATATAAGGCTGCACAGTGTGCTTGAGGGGGCTTGGAAAGCTTGTACATCGGACAGACAGGCCATTGACAGCTTTCAATCCAACAATGTTAGTACTACTGATCTGAATAGGAAAACTGCAGCGAACTACTGAACGGAGAAAATCAAATAATGCAAAACATCAGTTAAATTAAAGTTAGTTGTGTTTAGGAATTGAGAGAGAAATGGAATTAATGGTAAAATTCTTTGTATGCAGCATCCATAGGAGAGGGGATGGAATCACAAAAGATAAAACAGCAGGATCTTTCTGTGAAGGACTGGAAATATATGATAATTATCACTGTGTTAATTTTATTTTTTGTCCAGATATAAAATTAGAAAATCCATTTATCTTGCAGTGTTGCTTCTCTTCCTCTTGCTAAATGCTACCATCATGACCAATCCTTTAGAAAGGTGACAGTAGAAACAGTGACTTCCATGGGACGCCGTTGATAATATTCACATGGCAGCAGCTGAATTGAAGTCAAACTCGTGACTCTTGGATACACAGCCAAATGCCATAGATGTGTGCATTCAGAAACGAAGGAAGAACACTAGAAAATCGTAATACATAAATATGAATAATTTAATAGAAGTGGGTTTTTTCAAAAAAACCCCCAAACCTGCAAAGAGAGACAGTTACCTTTTCTCCTCAGCTGACCTCTAGGACCAGACACCTTTTGATGCAATGTAGAGTTGTCTCAGAGTTGCTTTCTGTAATCATGTCCCCTCTCATAAGTTCAGAATAGCTCCCTGTGCCAGCGGTTGGCCAGAAATAGGTGCCAAAGACTGCCAATGTGGCTTTCTTGCTGAGAGCTTTCAGCTGGTTCCTCAATCCAGCTTTGTAAATTGGCAGCAATAAGGTGGCCACCTGGCTAGTTAAAAAA
>VXBA01002577.1:125033-334641 GCA_013399895.1 Serilophus lunatus | reverse complement strand
AAAAAAAAAAAAGGCAACACAGGCAAAATTGTTCATTACTCCTCTTTGCGAAGATTCACTCGGCCCGAGGTTTTCTAGGATAATGCTGAGCCTCACGCTTGGTTGGGCTGCTGTGGTGCATCCCTGTGCTCCTGCCTGGCTTCTGCGGGGCATCTCTGCTCCCTCTGAACTCTTTGCCCCCTGACTGGACCCGCTGCTGCTGCAACGACGCCAAGGCAGATCAGTTTGAAGCAGTTTGCAGGGGATGAAGCAGAACATGGGTGGCTGTGTGTTTTAGCTTAGAGCACTTTGACAGCCAGCTGCTGCAGCGCACTGGGGATGCTCCTCACATATCTCACAGCGGTGGAAGGCCCGTGGGAAGCAGGGGAGGTGGAGTGGCTCATTTCCTCTGTGCAGCCTGGACACAGCCCACCATGGCGTTGAGACGAGGCCACACACCGCTCGTTCCGATGCTCCTGGAGGTGTTTTAGCTGTGAAGCAGCAGGTAGTTGCTTACAGGTTGTCTGTGTTCTGCCTGTCTGTGTCAGCTTCCTCATGCTGGGCAGCTGGGGACCTGTGTGCCACAGTGCCTCGGAGCGTGAGACACCACCAGAGTGGTACACGTCAGTACCATTGTACATAGCGTACATTGTTTCTCACTCCAGTCCCTTTGTTACCTTGCCCAAATAATAAGCAGTCAAAGTATTAACAGTTTACAGAATGACAAAAAAGTGCTTGAAAATTTCTATTGCATATAGTACTTGCATCATGAGTTTGTTTTGTCATAAAAAATGTTCTCTGTCAAAGAGTGATGGGGTGTTATGTGCATTTTTTAAAACAAAATGTTGGTTTAAGAAACAGGTTGGAGACTTGTGCTGAGCATATTTAAAGCACCTATGACATAGTTTAAGAACAGGCAAAAAGATGTCCTTAACCCTATGTTAAACCAGAGAAAACACGAATGTGCCCAATAAGTGAAAGATTTTGGTTACTGTTTTTAGAGATACTTTACAGCAAAATACAAGGAGGATGCAAAACCTGAAATAGCAGAGAAACACCAGAGGGAAAAAATACAGAGGAACTATTGATCTTTTTCCCACTTACCTTCAGAAGCTTATGAATAATTATTGAGAAGAATAAGCCTGACATAGAGCTGTATATCTGAAACCCACAAAACCTTTCTAGATACTCAAAAAAGGAACATTTTAAACATTTTTAATGATTTGATTTTTTTTTAGATAATAACTTGTTTTGACTAGCAACAACTCTTCTGCTTCATACAGATCTTAGTGCAAGATAGACCTGCAGGGACTGACATGGGCTCAGCTAATCCAGGGGGATGGAACACCTCTCCTTATGAGGAAAGACTAAGAGGGTGGATTTTATTCAGCCTGAAAAAGAGAAGGCTTTGCCATTACCTAATTTTCAGCCCTCCAGTACCTGAAGGAAGCCTACAAGAAAGAGAAAGTTACTATTTGCAAGGGCATGGAATGACAGGACAAGGAGGAGTGTCTTCAGACTGGAAGAGATTTAGATTAGAAATTAGGAATAAATTCTTTATTGTGAGGGATTCTTTATTGAGAGGCACTGGGACAGGTTACCTGGAGAAGTTGTGGATGTTTCATCCTTGGAAGTGTTCAAGATGAGGTTGGATGGTGCCTTGAGTAGTTTGATCTAGTGGAAGGTGTCACTGACCATGGCAGGATGGTTGGAACTAGTTGACCTTTAAGGTCCCTTGCAATCCAGGCCATTCTGTGAATTCTGTGATTTTATGATTACCTGAAGAGACAGACTACTGGAAGATAATTTGTCTAACTTCCTTTTCTAAATCTGTAATATTTGAGGTTCCAAAATGTCCCTGGAATAAGTCCCCTGGAATCTACTCTAGCATCTTACTGTTTAATTAAGTTCTGTAATGTCTAGCTCAGCTATTTTTTGCAATTCAAATTCATTTTATTTGTTACTTTCAGACAGCAGATTCTCTTCTGCATTATAGCTAAGCACAACATTGTATTACCACCATCCCTGAAACCTTCTTTAAATAGCTGGAGACTGTTATAAATTAGACCAAGCAAATAGAATTATTTTTGTTATTGTTGTTTCTTATGCCTTTTCAGAGTTTCAATAATTGTTTTGTTTGGTTCTAGATTCTTACAGGAGTCCAATCTATATTACCCAAAAGGAAGATGAAAATGTCCAATCATTTTTTCACCTTTGAAATTTGAAATATGAGTATTCTTAATTTAATGTTAGATTTTGTCTTGATAATTGAAAAGATAAATGTAATTTTTAAAGCATTTAAAGAGTTAATATCCAATCAAAATAATACATTTTATCAAGATACAGCAATTTCCCTACCACCACCAAAGTTGAGTGTGTAAAACTGTTGGACAACAGAATTTACAATCTTAAAAAAATTTTTGCACCCTACTAACAGATTAATTATTTGAACAAGTTCAGTTTAAATATTTCATAGGAAAAAAAGCAAGATTAATAAGGAACAAACTATATTTCAAACAATACAATAAGATAACCTTGCATGAAACTCCTTGAGGCAAAGATGGCAAATATAGATACTAGAAGAAAATAGTAATTACTGTTACTTGACTTCTCCCTATCTTACCATTTTCCTAACTCCACCATATGAGCTATACCTTCCAAAACACAGTATTAACCAGATTCAGATAAATATCATAGTGAAGTTCATACTGAATTGGCTTTTGCAATGTGCTCTTGAAAGACAGATGATCTGTTTGAAAAGATGTCTTTTGTTTAAGCAGATGACAAGAAATATTTGGCTTGATCTTGGCCATAAAACAAAAGCACTTCATGCTGTCCTGTGTTAATCAAAGTTCAGCAAGAACCAGGACTGCCACATGAAAGTCTGCAGGCTGCCATTCCAGTATTAGAAAAGTGATGCTCCTTTTTAGGTGAGTCATCTGACTTGCACTGCAGAAGTTATGCATTTTCTTATCTTGCAGGAGAACATTCCCCTGTTTTCCATCTTGATTCATGATTCACTCATGATCATTTGATGATCCTAAGAGAACAACGGCCTTCTTCTTGAAGGCATTCTGGCAGTCCTGGAAGTGTTTGCAGGCACATGACAGGAATATCAACTAGGTTAGTAATATAAACAGGAAATTCAATAAGAGTGGATTTTCTAACACAGGAGTCAAGGGGCAGCTTTGTCAGTGACTTGCATAATTGAGCCTTAAGTGAACTCAAGAGAGATAGAATGGATGGGAATCACGTCTTCATTTCACTACATGGTTTAGTGCTGGTTTTCTAAGCAAGACTCTCCTATCCTTAATACCACATGATAGTAAATCTGTTTTCAAAACATTATTCTGGCTAAAGATTATCATTAAAATCTTAACCTGTGGAATAACATGGTGACTTTTTTTTCACCAAATTTTTCCTTCCTAATAATGAACCATATTAATTGGAAATAGGTACTTGTTGGAAGTAAGAAAATGTCTTTTTAGCAAATTGTACGTCCTCAGAGGTAGGCTGATTTGTTTAGAGACTGAAAGAAGAAAAGCAAATGCTATTGATCTTCTGAGACTGAAAATTAGATGGTGAATTCTCAATGTAATTTATTATGGAAACTTATTTCAGTTTTTCTGTTACCCATGTATTTGTCAAAATGGAGGCTTGTCTGGAAGAAACTGTGATAATTGGCACATTACTTCATTCTACTATTACTATCATAGTAGTAATTCATTTTTCAAATCAGTTAAGAAAAGAGCATCTGACTCCAAACAAAATTAGCAGAATTTCTGAAACATTTCTTTATATACTCATCAGAGCCTGACATACGGCACAGACATTTTCAACATACCTTGGTATATATTTGTAAACTTCATAATGAAATGTTTTGATTAAACCAACTATTAAGCAGTTATAAGAATTTTGAAAAAAGGATGCCATTTTCTAGCAAATCAAAATGCTCATTTCGTAGTAAGATGAACCATGTAGGCAAACTGACTCTCTTGAAATTGTCCCTTATTTTAGTGGGGGTGAAGAGAATCATAGCCCTTCCCTGACTGGTGATGGGCAGAGGACCAAAGTGCTCCTGGTGCAAGATTGATGCTCAGCCAGTTGGCAGCCCCAGAGCACGCAGGGACCCTGCAGAAGTGTCTGTGGCCACAACCCTGGCACATCAGTCCTGAACTTGCTATTGCTGTGGGAGTGCAGTGCTAGTGGAATTTAGGAAAGAGAGGGCTTTTTGTGTAAAAGAGCACCTTCTGGAAATGACAATTCACTCCTTAGCTGAGGACATTTTTGGCCTTGAATACAGAATTTAGCATACCAGGGAGCCATGCAAAGGTTTAGGAGGGTTTTAGCTGTGTCGTCCAGATACTTAAATATGCAGTATTTCAGCATCTGTGTAAGTATTTATGAATCTCTGTTGTTTTCATTTGTGTTCAAAAAAAAGTGGTATGTTTTCCCAGTCTACTCTAGATAACTTCCGTGGTCCTATTCATGCTTAAATTAGTAGAGAAAAATGTGTTCATTCCCAGTAATACTGGATTCTTTTTGCCCCTCCTTTTTAATTTCTATTAATACAAATGATTTGAGCATTAGTATATTGTCTTTAATTAGTTTTCATCTTTCCCCACTTGATTTAAATATTGCCAAGCTCCATTAAACTGGCTTTGTGTATGCCAGAAAATGGTCTACTAGTGAATTCCAAGTACGTGTCTTTGTCACAGTGTAAATTCAAAGGTCACAACAGGTCATCTAATTGCCTGGTACATATTCTATTAATTGCACTTTTAATGTGTGAAGATCACTAAAATTAGCAGATAAAAGGTGCTGTGTTCTGGTAAAACACCAGGCGTGCCTGAAGTGTAGTCAGACACATAAGAAAATGGTCCTAATATCTATTCAAAACCTTTTGATATGGGTCCAGCTCCCTTTAATTTTAGTTGATAGTGACTTGTTCATCTCAACTGCTGCTGCTGCTGCTGCTGTTTGTTCCTTGCTTCTCAGAGCAGAGATACTTGGAAAATCCAAGAGTCGGAAGCTGCCCTCCTCTTTTATTTGTAGGATGTGTTGGATGTTCTGTCCAAGAAAAAATGTAGGAATTCTACGGTACTTCTCAGTATTTGTCTCTCTTAATTCCTTCAGAAGGTGTGTTTATACTGTGTCATTTCTCTAAAGAAACATTGTCAGGATGAAAAATGGAAGGCCTAAGAGTTAGGAAAAAATTAAGATGCTGAAACTCTGCTTTAGCTTTATCTAGTATATGTAAAAATTGATGGTTAACAGCTGCAGAATTGGTATTTGCCTAATCCCGTGAAGTGTTGGCTTCTCTGAGTGATAAAATGCACCTCAATTTCCTAGCTTGTCTGAAAATATATTTTTCCCCTTTTTAATTAATCAGAAAACTTACTATCTTGAGCCAAAATCTCCACTCTTTCCGCAATCATTACTTCCCAATACATATGTGGAACTTATGCATCACTATTTCCAGCAATGCGTCATCTTTCCACCAGATATCATAAACCAAAGATCAGTGAAACAAAACTTTGTTTAAAGCTACTCACTCAGCATCAGACTGGAAACTGCTCACTTTTTAGGATATGTTTAGTACTCTATCATAGTTCTAAGAATTTGAATGTTTCAAATTATGAAGTTTAACCTTTGAAGACAAAGCAGAACACAACATATTACATACGGGTGCTATGAAATGACAGCTTTCAAATTGCTTTGCATTTGTAGGAATTGTTTGATGAAAAATCTGAGCAACCATTTTGGCTCTCGAAATTCTTATGTCTGGTCAGGAAAGGAAGATGGCAGGATGCACAGAAACAAAAGCATTCATTGCAATGACAATCTCTTGCAAAAGAATTCTAATTTTTCTTCAGAAATATTGGTGCAGTTTCAAAATGTCAAAACTGCTTTTATTTGCTAGAAGAAATTATGTGTTGACTAAATTAAGGTGCATTTTCCCTGAAAATTAATTTTTAATGCAGAAATTTTCAAAACTCAGTTATTTGTTTCTGTAGCTAATAAAAGACAGTAGCTGAACTGCTTTGTTATTATTGATGATGTAGGATGTGTGGTAAGCCCCAAACCTAATTCGCTAACTTATTTGTTGCATACAACTGAATGTGAAAAAAAAAAGAAAATATGGCAGCCTTGACTGTTACTAGGGGCCAAAATTTGTAAAGGGACTCCCACATAATATGACTAAAATACAATGCAAGTGGAATTTAGACACTAAATTGCAAGGAAAGAAAAGAAAAAAAGATGCAGACGATCCTTTCCACTGGAATTTTCATTCAATTCCAGATTCTGTGCTGGAACACATACACAATACCAGAAAGATCATAGACATGCAGCCGTTAAATAGCTGCATTCAGATCCCCAAAATATTTCCAAGAAGTGCATTTTCAATCCTCTTGTGAAGATATTCTCGACTGTCATCATCTTGTGCATAAATATTTGTGCTAGGAAGGCTTTTCCATAAATAAAGCTTGGAACATTATCAGGCAATAAAAAGGAGGTATGTTACATTTATAGATAAGGAGTGTTTCCAGAGAGGTTAAAACCAAACCAAACAAACCAAAAACTTTTCTGAGTATAAATGGATGTACTAATAATTTTAACTGTGTCAGGATGTCACTTTCTAAAGCAACAAATTTTATATATTTCTGTGGTGGAACAAATTTTGG
This sequence comes from Serilophus lunatus, assembly GCA_013399895.1. Taxonomy (NCBI): domain Eukaryota; kingdom Metazoa; phylum Chordata; class Aves; order Passeriformes; family Eurylaimidae; genus Serilophus; species Serilophus lunatus. The sequence goes on along the minus strand of VXBA01002577.1, from coordinate 327,976 downwards.
TTCTATAGTAAGTTTTTAGAATTGTTGACCAAAACTTAAACTGGTGTAAGTCAGTACAGATTACTGAGCAGAGTATTATCTGCATTTATTTTATAAACTATCAGTCCTCTTCGTGAAGTTATTTCTATTTTTTTTGAGATGAGAGTTCACCGTAAGATGGGTCCCAAAAGGCTTGGCACTTTTGAATATCACTTTTGAAACTATTTACATTCTTGACAATCTATAATAAAATTTTTATTCTGTTCTTTTGTGACTTTTTTATTGCTGGGTTTTGAAACATCATGTTTTATTATCTTCCAGTCCTGTTATCAATCATGAGCAATAAGATAATTGTAATGACCTGTTTTAATAAGCCTGTTACAGATTTCTATGTTGATTTGACATACCTAAGTGTAGTAAAATCGTTTATGAGGAATAAACAACTGAGTAATATCATATTCATATCCCTGGAGATGAAGTGATTGTAGATGAGAAATAAATAATTGAAGAAGACAGAGTCTGGTTATTTCAGTTGCTGAATTCCTAAGAAACAACATGAGATTGTCGTGGATGTAATCATGCACTTCAATAATAACAGAGATGCCACAGTACACTTTATTGGTAGAAAGGAGGAAGTTAACAAGTTCAGTGGTGAATGTGACAGCGATTTGACAAGATTCAATGGCAAGGTGTGCCTGGTTACGTACTGCATGGAGGATGAGGACAGATAAAACTGTCAAGGAGACCCTCCTATTGAGTCATGAGGCTCAGATAGGATCCCCTTGCTTTCTAAACTCCTTCTCAGAGAGAAGTCTGGGGGTAGCTGGATCCATTCCTTGTCCCAGACATGGTCAGTAGTTTATGTCTAAAGGACTATATATGCACAATTAATTAGCTAAGATTTCAAAGCTAAGCATGCTATTAGTCACTTATAGAGAATCTACTGTGGCAAAGAATCTCTCAGCCTCAAGGAGTAATCTTGGCAGACAGGAAAGGAGAGATCCTTGCATGAAGCTTGCTGATGTGCAGGGGAGCTCAGCAGGCCCTGGACTGTCCACTGTTTATGGAGTAACATAATTGACTATTTGCAGACCAGCAAGATGTCTGGGCCACAATTCCAGACAGCCCTTGGCTACCCTGTTGCCATCTGTTCCCCAAGTCCAGAGTAAGGTGGATGCAGCCATCACAACCCCACTGGGGGTTGTGGCTTAAGCAAGGGGACACCCACAATGTGTTAAACACTACAGGACTCTACACTTGAGATCCAGGAACTTTACAGTCTGATCACAGAATCACAGAATGCATAAGGATAGAAGGGACCACAGTGGATCATCTGCTTCAACCTCTCTGCTCAGGCAGGGTCATCCCAGCACACATGGCACAGGATTGCATCCAGATGGTATTGAATATCCCCAGTGAAGGAAACTCCACACCTTCTCTGAGCAATCTGTTCCAGTATGCAGTGACCTGCATAGTAAAGTTCTTCCTCCTATTCAGGTGGAACCCCTGTGCCTCAGTTTCTCCACTTTGCCTCTCATACTGTTTGGCACCATTGAGAAGAGCCTGGTTGCTACATAGAACCTTCCTATGTTTTAATGTATTAATATGCATTCATATGGATGTAACGTGGTATTGGAAAGATTTCTTTTTGAAAGTGTCTGAATCCTAAAGGGCCATGGGTTTCAAAGCAGGCTAAGGCCTGCTTTTTGCTCTGGCATCCATATGGCCATTCAGGTACATAATGGGCTTGACTCGTGCGAGAGTATGTATTCAGAAGTGTGCATGCCTACAGAGTCACCTTCTCAGCAATTTCATAAGTATCTAAGTGAAGATCTATTTCTTTATCAGTTTATAGCCTTCTATATTTTCATGTCTGTGGATATGGATATTGCCACTAAGACCTCGGAAGGTTGACACTTAATGTTGTCTCATGCCTCAGACAGGCACACTAGGGTGTTCTTGGAAGACTAGCACAAAGGTTGACTCTACTGTGACAACATTCAGTTGCTTTGTAATATGAGCCCGGGCTTTTTTTTATGGGCAAACGTGCCTGCAATATGACTGACCAAATAACACTGAGCCAACATTGAGGTGTTTGTGCCTTTGGGTTCCATTAGTCTGTATTAACAGCTGGCAGCATGAACTAATATTGGCTGTTTTCTCTCTTTACTTGCTCACATCCCCACTACTTGGCTGTTTGAACATTGATATTCTTCTGAGGAATTCCATTATTTTCCAAACTAAACTACATATGATGAAAATAGCCTGCTATTTGGCATTGTTACTTGGCACTTGGACTTGGTTTTTACCGCAATGGCTACACAATCAGAAGAGAAATGCTATAAAGTGACCAACCCTTACCACATCTAATGAAGGCTGTGGTGAGAAACTGGACTATTTTTGGGAAAATGTTAGATACATATTTATTAACCACACTTAAATTCTCAGAAATTGGTATTTTTTTCAGAGATTCAAAGACATCAAACTATCTTCCTGCATGCGCAGTCATACATTTCAAGTGAATGTTTTCTATCTTTCCAAACTGTGCCAAAAATGATGTATTTAGAATTTGATTTTTATTTTATATGATAATTTATAAGGAAATTCATTATATAAATTATATTGGTAAAAGTACGCTGCCTGTCACACAGGACTTAACTATATCCAGTATTCTGAAGAGAAGGAGGCTCCCTTTGCCCTGTACTCCAGCCAGCCCAAAATTGTAAAATCATATTATTAGCTCACACTTGTAGTCATATAGTATGATGATATAGTCATGCAGTTTCAAATTTTAAAATACATTAACTGTGAAATTAAATAAAGACATTAGCTGTGAAATATTTTTAATATACCATGTTTTCACTGCTGCTGTGATGAGACCATATTTGTACTCTTGTCTTTAAATTCTTTAATAAAAAACTTTATTTTCACTCATTTAGGAGAAAATGATTATGGTGGTTGAACCACTTTTATCGTCTCAGAGCGTGCAATAAAGACAACGGAAAGCTGAACAAAATTAGCAGCAAGTGAACAGTTTATTACAGGGGGTTTAAAATAGGGAAGAAGGAATACCCCATAGGGACCCCAAAATTACACAGAGAAACGCTTGCCACGCAGGAAAAAAAAAAACACAAAAGGGAAAAAAAGGACAAAAACAGGAAGGGAACTGCTCTCTCAGCTAGATGACTCGCTGAGAAAACAGGGGGAGGGGTAGGGAAGCCGTCTCTCTCCCTCCCTCTCTGCTGGTATCACTCCCCAGCCCTTCCAGGTCCTCTGAAAAACAAAACAAGACGTGAAAAACGCCCCCTTCCCACCGCCTCCCCAAAGGGCTACTTGCTTTTCAAGCTGGGAATTGCTCCTGTGCCGACAGAAATGGGTGGGGTGATGCCACGGGGCCTCAGAGTGAGGAGGAGAGGAGCGGTGGGCTGCGCCCCCGGATCGAAAGCTGAAAAGAGTGGGAGGGCGGCTGTCCTCGGCACTTTAAGCCCTCCAGTTCTCACACAGATCTCGCTGCCTCCTTCCGGGCCAAACCGTCTCCCCATTGGTCAGCGGGGCCGAGCCCCGCCTTGTTTCCTGCGATTTCCCACAAAAACCCATGTGCTCCGGGCCTGGGCGCCATCTTTGTTTTCATGCCCACGGGCACTTCAGGGATGCCCTGGCGTCAATATGGTGCCAGTGCTAGAGCCCTGCTGCTGTCCGCCAGCAGCTGCCGCGCTCACGTTCCTGGCTGGGGCTGCTCCGGGGATGCCGCATCTGCTGCGCCGCCCCGCTGCCACCAGTGGGCATGCTGGGGCTCTCCCGCAGCCGCTCCCCCAGGCCGCCGCCCGCCCCGAGGCCGGAGCCACCGCGCGGCCCGAGACAGCCCCGAGTCGCGCGCCGATGGCTGTGAATCGGCACACCGCCTCTCCATCGCGAGGGGATCGGCACCGGCCACCGCCACCCCGGCCCCGAGGGGGCTGGGACTGGCGCCGGCCCCAGACCCGTTCTGTCGGGGGAGCAGGGGGAGCCCGGGGGAAACGAGAAGCTGCCGCCACCATCCCCACCACCGCCCCGGTCCCAGCTCGGTTGGGGGGTGCGGGGGAGCGGCCCACCGAAAGCAGCCCCACTTCCCCCCCTTCCCCCGTCCTCCACCAGCTCCAGGGAGAGTGGGCTGGAGTGGGAGCAGTCCCTTAAAGGGAAAGCTGAATTTTACACAGGTGAGTAAGCTCTTCTTACACTCCCTTCCCCCTGCCAAAAGCCTAAGGACCCCCTCAAGCCCTGAAGCCCCCTTTCAAACTGCCACAATGATCATGGCAAAAAGTCTTAATTAGGACAAAACTATAAAAAATAAACACCAAGACCCAAGAAGCTACAGATAATTAAGGCCTGTAATCTACCAGGAAGTAGACCTTTCAGTTCTTTTACAATATATTTACCCAGTTTCAGCAAACAAGAGACTTAGATGCGGAGAAGTCACTTCCCAAAACACAAGGGTACCTGTATCTCTTACTAAGGGAGAGGGAAATCAGTCAAAGTGATTATTTTAGCAGTTTGATGAACAGCAGCTGGTGCATTATAAACCCACGGTACTATTTTAATAAGCAATAATTTAAGAGTATTCGTTTGTATAATTTAAGAGTATTAGTTCACTAAGTTGTTTTGTGGTAAAATGGTGGCTGCAAGAGACTTGGAAATTTGAGCACACACTCACCTCTGTTCAGCTAGAGATTTGTGAAGGCTCTCCAAGCCCTTTGGCTGCATAAACAATTTGAAATTTAGCTCAAACCAAAGGGATAATAAAATATTTGAAATGTAAATATTTCCTTTACTGAAAAATTCTCATTTATTTTCTATATATATCTTTCCATTTTATCTTTGACCTATCTGTATGTATTTCAGATATCTTTTGGCATTCCATACTAATCTTCAGGAACACTGAGGAAACAAAATTATTATGAACCTTTCAGAGACAGAAAAAAATAGTCTGTAATAAACATACACTGTGTATGTCCTTTTTATAAGCTACCGTCAGAAATATTTATGCGTTATGTACTTGTTCCAAGAAATTAGAGTACTGTGTGTATTCTAGAGATAGCATGTAGAGGAATCTCCCCAGTATGTTTTATTTATTTTGCATGTTGGCATATATTCTAATAATAGACAGAACTTGGGGATTATTTTTTTAATATTAATGTTATCCTATACATGAAAATACACAAAAAGAAAGGTCTTAACTGGAATAAGCCAAACACTTTGACTACTGTATTGACATTCATGCTTGAGAAAGTTCAGGCCTGGAAGCTCTTGCAAAGCAAGTTAAAAGGCCAATCCCAGCCTCTGACCCAAAAGGGAACATTTCAGTTCAGGCTCAATCAATTGAAAATGCAGGGCAAAATATGCCTTTAGATGACAGAGTTTGATTTACAAGATACACAAATATTTTCCATCAAGATGAGCAAATCCAGGTTTGTATTTTGACTGTATATGTAGAATATCTATAATTTATTTATGATCTATTAAGGAGATTGTTTCCAGCGTGTAAGAAATCCTAATTAGGACCACTGTTTTTAAACAGGAATCTCACAATTTCTTTTATATCCTGTCATCAAAGGGACTAAGGAGAAAGCTTTTTTTCTTGTTTTTGTGGGGTTTAGTTTGCTTTTTCTCCTTGCTGTCTATCGAATGTCAAGAGGCCATACACTTTCTATTTCACAGTTGTGTCTTTGAAGTCTCTAAAGAATTTCAGAATTCTCCTGGAGAGTTTATTTTGTGAAATACTTATTTCCCTCATGAATTCATGAGGGAAAACACCCAAGGGGCTGTTGATGCCAAACCATCTGCAAGGGCTGTTGTCTTACTCTGAGGACAGGGGAAACAGCATTAAATAATGTTTGGGAATTTAATGGATGCCCCAGGATCTCATGAAGAGACATTGCCATGAAGAGTCATTCCCTTTCACCCTTCTGGCATACATGTCCTGGCTGCTGCTCCTGGCTTGAGATGGAAGAGCAGGCGGCCATAAACACCTGGAGACACAGTGACATAAGGATCAGGATCAGTAATAGTAGATACCACTGAAAAAAAAATGATAGACAATTGTGTAAAAGACAAGGAAAATAATATTCAGAAGGACCAGCATATTAAAATATGTTAATAGAATGAAGACAGTGAAACAGATATTGTACAGAGTGGCCCAAAGCCAGCACAGCTGACTGCTACAGGGTTACTTGGACCTGTTTGATCAACATAATTATTCCCATGAAACCCACCCTTGGGCAGAAAAGGGTAGCAGGGTACAGTACATATGCTGTGAAATATATAAGCCTTCACCATTTTTGTAACAACATCATCAATTACGCTTTGATTTATCCTGAGACCAAAATGAGTGGCCAGGACTGAGTGATAGATACCAAGGCAGGATTTGCATGCAGCTTTCCCTTTGTTAAGGTTTTTCAAATTTTCAAATTTACAAGACAACATACTCCGTGATTTCAACTTTATTTCCTGATCTTATTAAGCAATATAATAAACATGACAAACAGAGGCTCCATTACCTTTTACCCAGACTAGTCTATCATATCATTCAACTTATTCACCATTCAAGTGAATAAGATTTCATGAGATTTCATAACTTATAACCCATGACTCTTGATATCATACATCTATGAGCAAAAGAAAAGAACTGGTTACCTAGCCAACGGTGAAAGTGCTAATCCTTCCTCCTCCATCATGGTGCAGGTATCCCCAGTATCACACTGGGAAGCAGTAAAACTTCAGCTTCAAAAGCTTTTTGGGTAAGATCATAGAATTATAGAATGGTTTGGGTTGAAAGGGACCTTTACAGGTCATCTAGTCCAACCCTCTGCAATGAACAGGGGCATCTTCAACAAGATGTTTTTACTCTCTAGATTGAAGGCTTAGTCTATATCATTTCTGTAAGTTGGTGGATTCTGAGGAAACTGTCAGACAAAATGTTATGACTGCATCAGACAGCAATTTGCAGGTGATCATGACTGAACAATGGCCCTTCAGCTGTTTTTGGCCACCTGTCCTGCTTACCTGTGTTCTCGCTTTGACCTAATGCTGCTGGCTATCAGTATAATATCAAGTCATGAGAATGAGCCAGTTTAGTCAAAATCTGGGCAGCAGTTAAGTAAGCTGTCACACCCTGGACCATTTTGTACACTGTGCGCAGATGCCTCAGCATCCCTGGCAATGGGCAGCAGAGGCCAGTCGTGGAGTGTGTGCCATTCAGAACTGCTGCTCTACATCCTCAGCACTGGTTGGTGTGAAAATGTAACGTGATATAATCGAGGCAAATCAATTTGAAGAAGGGAGGGATGTAGTAGCCTGGTTATGCTCGCTTGAGATGGTTTTCTTTTATCCCATTTGAACATTTCTGTCTTAGACTCCTAACAGAAATACATATGCAAAACGTGTTTACTTGAAACCCGTGACCTCGTTTGTACTGCTCTCTCCTCATAAAATTGCCTTTCTCAGGGACAGGAGTATTAATGAAGGTAAATATACTGTCATACTCTCCCTGTATAGCTGTATAATTTATTCTTTTACATTACAGAGAATCAGCAAGTTTTTGAACACTATGGATACCAGGGCAGTGCCCAAGCAACCAGTGTGGAAGACTGTGTTCTTTCAGATAAATTAGTAAAAGTAATGGGGTGGATCCATCTTATTATAGGAAAATGTATTAAGGCAGATTAATGCTGTTAGGCTGAATAACACCATAAAGTTGGGAGACATTCCCAGGATCAGGCTAATGGGCTGCCAGCTCCAGTGAGGAGTGTGGGGTGCATCTTTCAGCAGTGAATACCAAGGGAAATAAAAGTACTGCTGAGACTGAAAGGCACCCTAATATAAGGACTGAAGTGTCTGCTGCACTTGAAAGTATCTTTATTTTTCCAAGGGAAGCTTTCTTTGGCATACTTCATTTCAAAAGCATGAAAATAAAATCGAATTAATTTACTGGTACAGCTTTCTGGGAAATAAAGGCTTGAAAAGCTTCTTTTTAGTTATTGAGGGTGAAACCAAAAGGGTTTTGGGTCAAATTTCACTCCTTTCATAGTCTTTTATTTCTTCAACATACATTTGATTTCTGCATAGATTTGGTAATAGCTAAGCTATTTTACTTGAGTGCTGCCATGCCATTTTCTATACTGGTCCCGCCAGAAGAATATTGAACGTTGACTGTTTTCCTTTAAGGCTTTAAGGTGTATTTTAAGGAGCGCCTCCAGGGGGTTTTGTTTCTTCTTATACCTGAAAAAAAAAATCTTGCATGTGCATCCTTTCTTTCTTCCTCTTTACATTAATCAAAAATGAACAAAGGATGATGTGGACGTTGAGTTACAGTCATACATAAACCATACATCTGTCTCAAGCTATTGCTGTGAAAGCTCTGTTGAAGATGGTATTTATTGAAAGCCCCTTTTGTATATCAGCACTGTGGAAGTCACCAGGGATACAGCAAAGTACCAGCACTTCTTAGTTGTTTTGACTGTTTAGGTTCCATGGCTGCACACGCATCCCGTGGGCTGGTGGCAGAGACCTCCAGAAGGTCCATCACACATGCATATCCCTAAGGGATCACAGTGCTGCAGGTCCCTCCATGAGGATTTGGAAGGTCTTTCAGGAATGGCAAATAAGTTCTACTAACTTCCTGGGCTTCCAGAAATACTAATCAGCAGTTCTAGTCTGCAGCACATTTATTACACCCTGACGTGCTGGAGACAGCCTGTTACAAATAGAGCTGCCTTGTGAAAAATGCTGTTCCACTGTTTTATAATAAAGTGCACCAATTAGATGCATTCATTAGGACAAACTGCTTGTCTTTTCTTATATTAGATCTTTTAAAAGGCCCAATGCATTTCATAGCTCATTCCACTCTGTATTATTATTAATTGAACAGAGCACATTACAAAGTTTTAATTCAATAACTGTAAATACATAATGAATAATATTTCCTTGGAGGCTTCCAGGGTTGTAGCAGTCCTCTTTGCAGCTTTGCATACTCAGAGTAAGATATATTATTTTGAAGTCCCCTCTTCCTTGCTGTGAGTTCCCCACAGGTATTGCAGGGACATCAATAGAGCAAGGAACAGAGCGAGTGCAGTAAAAGACAAATGTGTCATTTGTTAAAAGGCAAATTAGGAGCCAAGACTAAACTACAGCCTTTCAACTTTTTCTTATTGAAAAAGGTCACATGCACCAGTTCTTCACGTTGTCTTGCAGATCCCTGGATGCCAAAAGGAAAGCAATGTTTTAATTTTAGCAGCATGAGGATTCCTAACTGCAGCATATTATTTATAAAGGAGAAATGGCAAACACTAAATGAAGACAAAAGGAAACATTCTGTTCCTCTCTGGGGGAGCACAACATTATTATACAAGGTTGTGATTGGGCATAGTAAGATGAATTGAGCTGCTGTTCCTACTGACAAGAACATTACTTCTTAGATTGCTACTAATACAAGAAGTAGCTGGCACTCCTTGGTTATACTTAGGTAACAGACACAATCTCGGCAAAAGAAGCTTGAACTTGATGATAACGGTACAGGTTTTTATAAAAAAGAAGACTCTGAGGCACATTGCATATTAATATTTTCATATGGAATAAGTGTTTTCAGTAATTTATGCATGGAGAGTACTCAAAGTGCTCAACTGCACTAATTAGTTTGAAGAGAACTAGTGTATTAATACAGTCCTATGACCACTAATGAATCCCTGTAACTTCCAATTCCAAGTTTTTTTATGGTCAATCATCATGAAAAAAATTGTCAGAGAGGGAGATGAGGTCTCTTTGTAGATATCCTTGTAGCCATATCTGTTCACCTGATGAAAGTTATAGCAACATAATTTATTTTCAGAAATTCAGGTTTTCACTCTTATTTAATGATAGCTGTTTTTCTAAGGTGTAGGCCTTTACCACCTAAGGAGATGTGATCTCATAATGCTTGTTTGCTAAGACATGACCCCATGACAACCGAAAACACTAGGAGAAAGTTTAAAGAGGAGTTTTGCACCTGTTGTCATTTTGGCCTGAAAATATCCATTTAGTAGGATCAGTTCACAGTAAAGTGAAGAAGTAAAAAGTGTATCAAAACCAAGAAAAACAAAAAATGTCAAAGCATAGTAGCTACTGAAAAGCTGCAAACCTTGAAAATGTTTTACACAATGGATAGTAAATCTTAAATTTGCCATCAGTTACATACCCACGGTATCATGAAAAGCATGATATTGCTAAGCAGTGTTAGGACTCTGTGGATATCTAGGTTTATCATCAGTTTCATTCATTAATTCCCACCTTAATTCATTACATTTCTATTAACATGATGGTGAGGGTATGTAACACGCCTGGAGATAGGGATGGGGGAGCTACAGAACTACACTTTTTGTAAGTAAAGTATTTCTTGAAAGTCTTGGAAACACAAAGCACAGTGATGTGCCCTTTTACTTGGCAGAGTAAGATCGAATATTTATCCCTTTTGATTGAAGTGGTTCTAGCCTTTACCTATGCCAATTGGGGAAATTCACAAATTGCATTACTTTGAAGGTTTCGTTGTTGAGGGCAAATTCCATAAAATTCTTTCTGTTGATAAAATTAGGGTCACTTAGTGCACATAGTCATTTTTTAAAAGCAGCAACTTGATGCTTGAAGATGACATTTAGACACCTAACTGGAATCCCAAAATCCAGCTCAACTACTGCTTAAATCCAGAGACACTTGACCTCCTTAACTGCCTCCTTTTTAATCAGAAGAATCCCCAGATACTGATAGATTAACTTTAAGCATATCTAATTAAAACTTTGTAGAAGTCTAAGCAGATTTACGGCATGTGGTTGCATTTTTTAAAAGATGCCTTATCCAAGACAGCTTTACCACAAATGCAATAATAGTAACTATTTTCATTTAAGGACATAAGGAAGAACCAGAACATAAACTCTGCTGTATGTGCTTCCACACGTTTGTTCAGGCATGATCTTAAAAAAGGTAATGACTAAAAAAATATTCTCAGGATGCCTGAGCACCAGCTTCAATTCAGCCCCTCTAGAAGAATAGAGCAGACCTCTTCCTTCAGCTAGGTTTTATAAGAAACTATACTGTGTATCTTAAGGACAGTAAACAAGTCCCTCCCTACCTCCAGTAGAGTTTTACAGGATCATCCTGTCTCAGTAAACGGGAAAATACATCTGAATTTTAAGGAGAGAGTATGGGATGATACAATGTTTTCCAAGAGCATTTTCTGTTGAAAAGCAGACTAAAAACGCCAGTCAGAATGGTAGCAGGCCATTTAAAACAATCTTTGCATTAATAATCTTGGAATTATGCTGTATCAGCAGATATAAAAAAAATGAAGCATCTGATGTTGTGGATCTCAGGCCTGGTCTTCAGGTCATACATACCAGTATTCTCCTAAGGGGAAAAAAAAATGAGTGCCTATGTTTGGGTGCTTAATAATTCAAGCTGGAATGTAGGAAACTCAGCTTTCAGCATCTGCTCCAATTTTAAATGAACAAAATGAAATTAAATGCTTGAATGAAAGCTCTCCAATAGGGAAAGCAAAGACTAGATTCTGATTGCCATATTTCAGGTAAAAATTTATTCCTAAGCTTTAAGTAACCCTTGATCTCCAAAGCCATCTCTCTGCACAATTACATGTCTGTGAAACGGTTCCATGTGCGCTGGGGTTTTTTTATTAATAAACAGTAAAAATACAGTTTAAAATGCTTAGAAAACTTTTAAATGGAAAAAGTATCTTACAGTGGACCTGGTCTGTTTCTAACTACAAGATGGTTCAAATGTCATATAACATTAAAAGGACTATGCAATACCTCAGTTGTTTTTAATATACAAAAATATTTAAAGCCATTATAAAGTAATGTTCTAATATTGAAAGTCTTCAACAGACAGATTCAAGTATAAGACCTGCCAAGACAGTCTGAATCTCTTAGATGGCAATGTCCTTTCCCCAAAAAACCCAAAGAATTTTTTTTAATATGAAATTTTTCAGAAATGCTTTCAAACGCTTTAATTAAAAGGGTTTATTAATATCCAGGTGTCATTTATTTAACTGTGTAAGGGTGAACATTTGAATTTCAAACTCAATGTAACACACTCTTCTCCCTCTGGCTTTCACAGTGAATTGAACACTTAACTCCCTTCAGCAATTTTGGAAATCTCAATTTGTAGCAATTATGATGAGAAGCCATTATTTGATAGAAAGAAAAAAAGAAGAGTTAGTTTAGTTGAGGAAATGTATCTAGATTCCTTTTAAAATAATGAGCACACACAAATAAAAGGAGAATTCTTGCCAGAATTCTACAACTCCCTTTTTCAATTTGCATATTAAATTGTACATCTACCAGTTTCTGCTAATTCAGCAAAATAAGAACTTCTCCTAAAAGTAATTGTGTTATTAGTCTACCCTGACAGTAATGATCCTAGGGTGAAGGTAGCAAGTAACCGTAATTCTAACTGTGTCTTCGTTTTAATAATTAGTTGTAAAATTATGTTGTGCCTCCTCTGTTCACGAGAACTTTTCTCTCATCTGCACTACATTTGGGCCATATTTAAACTAAAAGGCGGATTTCTGCTAAAAAGGCAGATTTTTTGAGATTCTTTTTGTTAATACTTGTTCAGCATGTCTGAAGCCAATATTCTCACAATTTTCAGTTGTAAATTGCTTTACCAATTTTCATTTTCATTAAAGTTTTCCATATTACTCTGCTTTATGCAATATAGAATTAGAAATAATGTCCTTGTTTATGAAAGCTTTAACCAATTATGAGAACAAGGACACTGGAAAAGAAATAACAAAACCTTGACCTAATAAGGAATAAGTGACTAATTTTCCTTCTTCACCTGTATCTTCCACAAAAAGAGTATTTTATAAAAATCTAAAAAAGAATGGTAGAATACTTGTGATATAGTTTTAAAGAAGTTGTATCTTGCTTTTGCTTTCAGATATCTTTTGGCATTTACCTAGGTCAAATTGTATTTATATATATTGAATGTTATTAATATTAAAATATTTTCAGTTATGCCTAGAAAAGAGAAAAAGAGTCTCTTGGTCATCTATATTGGTTAAAAAATAACTTATCACCTGTGTAAATTTAGATGGAATGTTGTCTAGAAAATCTAAGTAATATGGAACCTACTGGACTCTCTCAAAAAACAGCCAGCTGTTGTTTATTGGAGATATTGACAAAGGCTCCAAAAAGCAGTCCTGTATGACAGATCTTTTATGTTAAACAGAAATAAAGCGTTTCCTTTATACATTCTTTTTTTGTCAGCTAGAAAGATGCTGAACTTGTGTAAATGTAGAACCCAGAGAAGAGAAAAAACCCAACAGAATAAATTGTTGAGGCTGCTTTGGTGAATACAGTGAGACAGGGAAAATTAATTCCTTTTCATCATGATGGCTTCTTTCCTGCTATACATTGTTGCATTTTAAGAGTCACTCCACACTACTCAAAAAAAAAACCAAAAAAACAAACCACCAAACCACAAACTTGCTGTTATCAATTAGAATGTAAACTCATTATTTTAAAACAAATGAAAAAAAAAGTAGGAAGATCACTGTCAACAGTGTAGTAGTCTTTGTGTCTTCCCACCTGTCATTACCATAATTTATTTATTCCAGGTCATGCAGGCATTAAGCACTAATTATTTGCTTTGTTTAGACAAGTCCCTCCATTTAGAACTACAGCAATTAGAGATTTTTAGAGAGGAAATGTAATTGTTTCATTTATAACTTTTCTACATTTAGATCTAGAAATGTTGTGCTCCTAAGTTGCATTTTTTGCCTAATGTATTTTATTTACTACATATCAGGTTGACATAATTTCTTTTTACACCAAATACTGATTAAAAACCTGTTCTCCACTACAGAGTTTTTTTTCACACTTGAAACGTTTACAAATACTGAGTTCAGGGAATAATTCCCATTTAATATCTTCAAAGTGATGCTGAGGCTGGAGATCTTTTCTGTGGACATGCACAAGCTGTCCAATGTCAAAGAGAAAGAAATATAATTCAGTTTTCTATGCTTGTAGTCTTAATTTTTCTTTTCATGAAGAAACTGGAGCTATATATTATTCTTTTACTATCCTGGGGAATATCAACCTTGAGGTCTGCACTGAAAGTCGAGGGGAATAGAGAAGTGTACAGATCAAAATAGTTGTCAAAAATTAAATGGAAGATCACTTGAAAAACCCAAAAACGATCTTAGAGAGTGAACTCAAACTGTTCAGTGAGCAGGATGGTGGAGGGAGCATTTGTCAAATCAGCATTCTGAAATGAGCAGCAATGATAAGAAGTACTGTGCATTACTAGGAGTACTTATATGAGCTTGACTGGCTACAAGAATTATTTATTATGATCCATCTTTTTTTTCCACAACACCCACAAGTTAAGAATTAGCAAATGTTGTCCCGGCACTGCCAGAAGCAGATTCACAGTGACCCAAATATGTCACCAGAAAGGTTTTCTGGAAATTCTTTTGTTTTCCCTGTGGTGTCTTAATATATTGGAAACACAAGTGTTCTGTTAATTCTTTACCCATTCTTTTTCATTGTTACAAAATATTCATGTTACATTACTTTACAAAGTAGTGTTCATTCTGCACCAATTAGTCCAAACTTTCAGATTGATGGATGGTGTATAGATTGAAAAGTTGAGTTAGACAAGATCAAATTTATTCTGTTGCATAAAGGGATGTTAATTGCATTTATTCATTTATTAAAACATTAGAGAATCCTGAAGTCAGAAATATGAATTACCATGGCTGAGTCCAAAGGCTACAGCAATGTGTATAAGGCTGTGTGTTTATCTGTGTCTTGGAGTGTACATTTTGCTTTTGTATTTGTGACCCGTAGTTTGGCTCTAGGGAAATATCACAAAAAGAGAGATTACCCCAATCTGCTCTAGAATATGTACAGGTTACACAAGTCACAGTTTTAAACCCAAGCAACAAATAGATTGATTACATTTTGTCACATGAAATTCTTCCCTATTGTACACTCAGAATCTCTAGCAAGTGCATCCAGATGAAAGTCATAGGTGCCTCTGAAAAAACCCAAACCTCCCATGTAGCTCATAGAAAGTCCCTCCAGTATGTCTTCAAAACTTCTGTACAGGTACTAAAAAAGAAGTTCCTCCTGACTATTTGCTTGCTGATATAAATCAAAAATAACTTCCATGTGATAGAAGACATAATTAACAATATGTCTTTGGGAGAAGCCAGTCTTGGTACTGTATTTGAACTGAATTTGAAACTCCTAAATTTATATTATTCTTGTATTTTTTTGTTTTGCTTTGCAGTCAGGTTGCAGATCTGGTTTGCAGGTTGGTTGACACAGTTAAGAAGTTTGATACATTTTGGAAGGAGAGCTCTAATATTTTAAAATTGTATGGTCACATTGAAGATGATTCAGTGTGGTGCGCTCATAATCAATTGATAAATTGCAAAAGTATCAGAAGTTCTTGAATATTTCTGTTTAAAAGAGACTATCAAACACCAAACAGCTTACAGGTAATACAAACTGAATTTTTACAAGTATTCTTTTCTTCTGTCAGCTTCCAAACCTCTCTTACGGTTGTCTCCAAATTTCTTTGTTGCAATATTTATAAACCTGCTCTCATGTGTCTTTTAAGGAAGTGTGAATTAGCCAAATAATGAAGCTAAAATAATAATCTGTTTGATAGCTGTTTGAATAGAAAATCAAAAAATTGCTGTTATCCAGCAGCACGCCATATAATGCCTTCTTTTACCTAAAGGTACTCATTTTATTACTTGTAAAGATAAAGACTAATTAAATGTTACACAGCCTTTCAGTAATTCAAAAGCTCCACTAATGAGGAGTACCATCCTGTTATAAGGCAGATAGGTCTGAGGAATTAAGAGAGCCCATGGAAGCACAACAAAGGGCACCGAGTGCCACCAAAGCAGGTCACAGCAGGTCAGCATGACCAGCCACTGTTACTGGGGGAGCACCCAGCAAGAGTATTCAGGAACACAGCAATTCAAGCTGTGCATCTTATATAAGTGTTGAGGAACCTGTGAGAGTCCTTCAGCTCTAGTGTGGGAAATCACATAGGACTGTCATGGATGGAGCTCTCAGAAAGCCCGTGTACCTCTAACTCTGCAAACATATTTGCATGGATAAACCTTTGTGTCTTCTGATATGTGCTGCTTTGGACTGTGATCAGGAGGCATATATCTGACCACTCTTTCTGATGGATTTTGAGTTCAATACTCATGACACACCGAAGTTGCCATGGGGCAAAGTGGAAAGTAAAGCTACAAATCCCATTGGGTTTCTTATCTTCCTGCCCAGATGAATATACTCTGTATATCTATGTAGCTGTATATCAGAGCTACTTTCCTTTTCCTTCCATGTTTTTTACGGAAAGTCAAGACTGAAGGCAAATCAGATTGTGAGTGCAGACCCAGGCACAAATGTGTGTCAGATCCTGTATATATATATATGTATGCCCATGTGTGTACTGTGTGTCTTTGCGTACGTAGTATGTACTCATACACATTTTACATGCCAGTGCATATTTACATGTTTTCCAGTTTTCTGAATGACTATAAGAAGTGGATTAACATGGGACCTCTCTGTGTGTTCCCTCTGTGCTCGTTTTCCCTTGGATTAGCTAAATCTCTTGGGATGGCAATGAGATTGAAAAGCTCTGTATTTGGAAAAGTTTCTCAGCATTGTCTGGAGTGGAGCCCTAAATCAGTGGAAGAGCTTAAGTATCTCCTCCTTTCAGGTGCACAAGGCAGGGAATAGAAGTGGAGCTGCCCTGGCTGTCCCTGAATGCGTTTTTTGCCTCTCTTTGTTTGGGAAAGAGACAGTCCTCAGGTCTCTGGCTCCTCACATGTGGGGAAAAACACTGGTGGAAAAGGGGTGAGTGTCTCATTTTTGAAGACATAATCGATAAAGTCAGGGATTAGGTTGTCCCACCCATGGTGAAGTCTAAGGTCACAAGTTTAGCTGAAAACTGTGGATTTTTTTTCTTTTTTGGTATTTCTTAGAATTAAGTGATTGAAACACAGGGTTTTTTGTTTAATTTTATATTTTGGTGATTAAGTGCAATCAAGGTTGTTCAAGCTCAGCCCTGAGTTTTGTTAAGTAGAAGTGAATGAAGGGTTAATACCTCATCCTTGCAGTTTGGAATGACATTTGAGCATGCAAAGAACGTTCATTTAAATGTGAACCTTTTCAAATTATATTTTCTGTGAACTGGTGCCAACTCGATTACAGAAACTGCTTTTGTACTGATCTGGTTAATAAGCTGCCTGTTTGTTTTAAATCTAATACAAATGCTTAAATGTAGTGACATGCATATATTGCATATGTTCATTTGCTTTAAGTATTGGGGGTTCTGTCATTCTTAAATAGTCTGCTTTGGGAAATATTGTGAAGAAATTAAAAATGACCTTTACTTAAGAGCTCTTTCGAAGGATTACACACAGATGGAATATGCAAAACTGATTTTTTTTTTTTTTTTAATAAGCTGAAGGATCTTACTGTTGGGCCCTGCAAAGGACTAAACTTTATTTAGACTCTCCTCATTATATCTCTAGAGTAATAGGAAATAGCTGAACTGGTAATGAGAATCAAAGTCAGCATAAAAATTCTGATATCTATTTCCCTACATGAAGGATCAGTGATGCTTGCTGATTCCCAGTTTGATAAGTTGCATGGTCCTCATGATGTTCATCACTGGTGCTATGGGTCTCATTCAGAGGGATACTGGCAGTAGAGCAGCTTGGTGGCATCTGGATGTGATAAGAGATCACCTAGCAATGTCACGGCAGGTGACACATCTGTATGTTCGCCACATAAAAAAAAATTACCTCTGCATAATCTTGTCAGGAAACAAAAAGGCTGAGGATATCATTCATATGGAAGCTGAAAAAAAGATCTTTATAAAAAAAACAAAGTCATAGGAAAATCAGTCTTGCTTTCAAACCCTTTCTAAAGGAGACAAAGAAATACTTTTTAATAAAATAAAGAATAAAAAGAATCCTTGTTGTTTCTCAGTAACAAATACATCAATAACCTATAATTAAGTCAGCTTTAGTTGTCTTGTGCCATTCCAGTGTATAAAGAATGTTAAAAATATTTGAACTTCTAAAAGCCGTGGGTACTGAAATATCTTCTGTTTCACCCTTTGGAGCTGACAGGACGCGGTGAGAATTTTTGTAAAGAAAATGGTATATGATTACATAGGAGTTCCTCGAATTGTTTTTTTTCCCTGAAAATACTAATTATTGAAAATGTGTGATATGAGATGAGGATGGTCTTTGATTAATTATTGCATAGATATGATGGAAAGAGATACATACAGACATCCTGTATTGCTTATTTTAGCCTACCATTGCATTGATTATACCAGTAAATGGATATAGAAATAGCTTTTCTTCAACTTTGTCAGCTAAATGCAAATATGGCAAAAAAACTTCTCCAAAGAGTTAGTTTCATATTTCTGTGAACTGCTTAACTCCAATTTCCTCGTTCGGTATTTCTTTGCCAGAAATAAAGTGGATCCCATCAACAAGAGGAGATATCAATCTTGAAAAGCTGAGACCTTCGGGAACTGAGTGGAATAATGGATTGAATGTCATCTCTGTATGCAAAGTTGACATAATCTGTCAATCTTCAGGAAACTTGTGAGGTGGGTGTGTGTTTATATACCTGTGTGCCTAAGGTGACTGCGCTGGGGCAGTCGTTAGCTTAAGTGACAGCACATTTGGGTCATTAATCTACCCTCCCATTCTTATGGTGCCTATCAGATTTCAAGGCAACTGGAAGAAGAGTCACATGTTTCCTTTGAAAAGAGCTGGAGTAGTTTAAGTACTTTGAGAGCCACAGCTCCCATGCAGAAGTGTTTGCTTCTGTAAAATAGTCATCTCGGTGTGCTTTCTTGAACTGCAATGCCAAAAATCTTCATTTTTTTTACACCTTTCTGACTTGACTTCACTCATGCAGATAAGCACTTCTGACTTTCCATTTTGCCATCTTAGTTTTTGGTTTGTACCTTCCAACTTGGGATGGTTATGCCCAACGTGAGCAATAGCACTGTTAGTCCCTCTTGCATGCCTGGGAAAAACCTATCTGTCAGTGTCCTGAGTAAAAATGGGAATCAGAGACACATGGTGAAGTGGAAAACTTCAGAGAGCTTTAAGAGAAGAGGATTTTCAGGAAAGTGTTCTTTCTGTTGAGAAGACCTCAGCTGAGAATCAGCTCCACTTCCCAGATGAATGTATTCTGAAACAGAATAGTGTGAATCTTGCTGCTGATCTTAACAAGTGTTTTCCTCCCTACTGCCAAGCACTGGAGAGACTGTGATAGGCATTGAGAAAGGACATTCTTAGCTCATGGCTTCAATGAGGTGTACAGATACTGCTACAGTAGTAAGTGTGTTGTAAATTGAGCAGATTGAACAGCATGTGGTAGAAACTAGTGTAGAGCAAAGCCACTGGTTTCACTTCTGAGACTGTCAGTGGCCTGCTAGTTCCTCTGTGGGACTCTGCTCTTATGACTTAGGGGAGGCCTGTACTTTGCCAAAGATCATCCTTCTTTTTTCATCCTGTTAAGGGCCACAGAAGAGGTTGTGGTCCTATGCAGCAAAACGTGATTATCCTACCTTTCAGCATGTCTGGCAGTATTTCACATCTGACTGTAAAGAGAGCAGAGAAGGAAGAGGGTAAGTGACTCCCCCATTCTGCTGTGGCAGGGAACGCTTATTTTGTTGCCTCC
This sequence comes from Serilophus lunatus, assembly GCA_013399895.1. Lineage (NCBI taxonomy): Eukaryota > Metazoa > Chordata > Aves > Passeriformes > Eurylaimidae > Serilophus > Serilophus lunatus. The sequence goes on along the minus strand of VXBA01002577.1, from coordinate 308,231 downwards.
TTGCATACTTTACTCCTTTCCTCTGTCTTTAATCCCTAGCTGTGCTATCTGACCTGAGCCAGTCAGCTTTCCTTATCCCTGATTTCCTCCTGATGGCTCTTTATTATTTGAGTTGTCTAATAATTGATTATATTATGTTAGAATGATGGATAGTTGTAGGCAGATGAAAAGCAGCTAAATATTTGTTACTGCTTTCATAGCATCCAAGCACAGCCTACTGCAAGCTTCACCGGAGCCACAGCAAGGGCTTCTCTGAGCTGATAAAGGAGGTCCTTGCTTCCAAAGGAGAACATTTATAGGAGAACTTCCTTATTCTCCAAGTAAAAATAAAAGTCTTAAAAAATACAAATAAATAGATTTTATATTATTAGCCTTATTATTTTCCGCAGGTTTATTTTGCAGTAACATTTCTCTGTAATCGGACCCCCTCAATATATTATGATTTATCATTCTCAAGAGAATTTCTTCATTCATTGCAGCTTTTAACATTAAATTTCTTGCACAAAGAAATTTAGCATTATGAATAAGTAGAAAAGTGTAATGATCCTCTTTGGTACCCGAGAACAGAAGAAGAATTCTCAGATAAAGAATTAGAAAAGTAGATTTTATTTTTTTTTAATTACTAATGATTCATAATGTATTAATGACGATTCTCACATGCACTAGTGTCCTTAAACTTCAAGACTGAAGGTATTTATAATTCCAGAGCACATCAAAGGGTTATTAGACTGCAGTTGAATATCTGAATATTAGCACAAGGACAGGAAGCTAATGGATTCTAGAGGAATATCCTGATTCATTCACATCTCAGTTCAGCAACTTATACTATCACTCAGGTCCTGGATAGTTTTCCACAGCTGGTAGACAGCAAACCCAGACAGAACTCCATTAACATCGATCATTTATTTCATTGCAAACTTAACTTCTTTAGTTTAAATTGCAGATTAGATTGATTTGAACCAACCTGACAAAATTTGCCGTGAAGTAAATTATGGACTTTCATCTCTTCAACTTCAAAGCTCATCTGTGAAAATTGAGCAGGTGGGAAAGAGTAGCTCTTCTGGAATTAGTCTGTTTCAATAGAAGGTTTGGGTCTAAACTGTCTCCATGTGAGTGCGCCAAGATCTTGCTTTCCCAGAGGATGAGTTAGGCTGTGGACCCTTACACCCAAGTGTCTGCTCCACAGATATGGAGTTGGACCATGACACATATCCCTCATTTTAGACCCGCCTCCACAAATCTGAGACATATGCTGAAACAGAAAGAAAACCAAAATATTATATTTTATTTCTGAAAAGAATTATTTTTAAATGCTCCTTCTGAATGTACATTTTAAAAATAATTAAGAATACTAAAGTTTTCCAAGCATTTCAGGTACTTAGGAGCAAGTATTTTACCTAACTGTTTGGGGTTTGCTTTTTATTTAGCCCAGAAATTACTAGTTGCTTTCTAAACTATTTTTAGTGTTCAGTATCTGACTCGCTAAAGACAAAGACAAAAGTCTTAATGGATTTACTGAAGGCCAAAAACTTTTTAGGCTGTATTTAAAATAATGAGGTCTATTAAAAAAAGATAATTTTGTACAACTTTTTAACCATCTTAAATAGTGAAAGAAAATAATCAGGTTCTAAACTAAGAAAAATATTTGAAACAAGATTAACAGCAAATTTTATTTTATTTTTCACCCAATTGCACAAAGTGTCTAAAAATATAAAGACAAGGGTTAAAACTCTTAAAGGAATAAGTTAACAATACAGAACATGTTACCTGAAGAATATCAAACATCTAAAAGAATTGCTAATAGGTAAATCAGAGAAATGACTGTTCTCTAACCTAGTCTGTTGATATTCTCAAAGGAGGCCATCATTATGTAATTATTTTCTTGATAAAGACAGCATCATCAACCACTTTTTTATGAATTTTATGACATGCTAATTTCCCATCTGTCCCAAGTAATATAGACTCTACACTTTAGTTCATTCACCATAGTTTAACAGCAAAATTGCAAGAACTAAATGTCTGTTCAGTCCTTCTGAAGGTTAGGTATTGATGAAAATGTTCATGTTGTTAAGACTGGATGGACTGTTCCCTCTCAAACATATCTCTGGCATTTGTTATCAATGCCTTCATGTTGACAATCATTAACAAAAAGCACTTTCTTGCTTTGGAAATCCAGGCCCAGATGCTTACAGGATTTGTAATACTTATCCTTAGCAACTTCAGCAGGTGCAAACAGATGGCTGACATTTCTGTTAGGCCATAAAATGCAGAATAGTACTGTCCTGCTACGCCTAACTGGAATCAATTAAGTATGAATCAGGATATAAGGCTATGAATCACAAGTCATTTGTTTCCTGTAAATTGCATAGCTTGTTGCAGGATTTTTTGATCTTTCATTTCATGGAAGTCTGAGGGATGGCAGGAAAAGCAACAAAAGATGGAGGTACTTGAAGAACTTTGAACTTAAATTGTAAAGAACTTAAATTGTAAAGTGGGCTTCCCTGTTAAAATCTCTGAGAGTAAATCTAGTTTTGGAGGTTATTGCCATATATCACCTCTGATGTCATGTTCCTTCTCATTTGACCTCCTGAACTCCATTCTAGACATGCTGGATCAATTACTTATGCTGTGCTTATACGGCTAAACCTGGACCAAAACAAATAATGGTAACCTTTCTTGAAATTATTTTTCTGAGCTTGATCCTTTCACTAACACCTAAAAATAGTTGTATCAGGACAACTAATAGATACAAAAACAGCAGAAGTAGCTTCAAGGGGTGTTTAAGAACTCTTTAGCTAGCTTGGAAACTCAGAGCCTAATATTTAGACAGAACAAAATTGCTTGTAAACGGAGGCAACTAAGTGGAAAAAGGACAGAGGGCAGAAAAAACGTCAAATGTGAAATACAAAATTAAAACAAACAGAAAAAGATTATTAAGAATCTAAAAAAAACCAACTCCAGACTCCTCTGTTTTTCTTCCTAGGTTTGATTTGTGTAGTGAAATGTAAAAGGAAGGTGTAAATATGATAATAGAAATTTCATTTCACATCATGTTCCTGTTTTATGTCTTCAGTTTTCTCTGAGTCAACCACACTTCTTTGCTAATTACTGCCACAAAGCCGAATAAATGGCAAAGGGAAATAAGCAACATTTGTATATAGGGTGTGTGTAGTGACATTATCTCAAAAGAATACGTTGATGTGACGATGTTTTAAATATGAGCTGGCAACTGCTAGTGAGCTTGTACTGCCTGTTTTTAACCTTTAATTTGTGAGAACGCTGTGAATAAAGATTAACTTCCTTTACTTAATATTTATTTTTTTCAGTGCCTAAAAAATTGGAGCTGTCATCATTAATGTTTTGAAAAGTAGTTCTGTTTTTGAGGACTTTCTTTTGGTTCCTGCTTGTCACATAATTTACTCTTCCAGTGTGGAAGAATGGAGGACCATGCAGACCTTTTTTCATGCTACCTCAGCAAGGAGGATTTCACTGAGTAAAATGAAAATTAACAGATATTCATATTCAAAGACTATTGACATACCTTTCAGATATCCTTGAGCTACCACAGTCTCTGACCTCTAGAAATATAAGTGATGAGAACACCTTGAATCCAGAGGAAGTGATCAAATCCATAAAAGTTGATGCTGAGCACACGTGTTTAGATCTATATTTGTCAAACATCCTGTGACTCAAAGACATTCTACTAAGTGTTCTCATTTGCCTTCTCCACTCCCACCCGTCCTGTGCCTCAAACCACAGGAAGCTTGGGAACTGCATCCATGACATGAAAAATGTAGGTTTAATGGCTGTCGTCTTTGCAACCTAAAAGAGAAGCTCAGCCCCATAAATGCAGAGCACTTTACTTTTCTCAGTATCCCTTCAATAATCCCACATTAACTCTGATGGATACTTTGCCATTCACTGGTGTAGGGTATAGAAGCACAATTTGTCATGCACTCACTTATTCGTTCATGTAATTAATAAAATTTTCAGGTTAATTATTAAATGCCATTGGTTTTTCCCTAACTTCCAAGAGGGGAGTGTTAAAAATTTTTGTATTCAACAGAGAAAATGTTAAAAATAAGCAAAACCTAGATTTGTTCAAAGAATCTTTTTGTTTTTATCCAAAGGGAAAAATCAATTATTCACACAACCAAGGTATTTTTGCTTTTCCAAGACTTCCTTACAAAACAAATAAAATATGGATCTGTATAAGCAACTAGTCCAAGTCAATATTCACAGAGAAAAATTCATGGTTTATGGTGTATGTGAATTGATGTCAGTTAAAACCAAGGAATCTTTACATATTCCCAAGAAGAAACACCACATATGGTTTCAGTATATAGTTTCTATGCTGTTAAAAAAATAATCCAACTTTTTCTTATGATCTTTTTTTAGGAGAAGTAAACTGTTGAAGCTACATTTGTCAAACTTAATCCAATGCTGGAAGCACACAATGAATGCATATAGAGACTGATAGTCTGCCTCTCACGAATACTTTTAAATATGTATTCCATTTACCTTCCCCAAAGTTAGAAAAAGCAATAAAAATTAAACGATTAATTTCTTGTTACTAGGTGGGCAGCTTTGCAATCAAATTTGGAAATAATTTATCTGATGGAGCTGGCAAGATACATCCCTGAGGTGACATGAAGGGATTGGGGAACTTTGAAAGAAAGTTATCTAAATGTGAAGTAAAGATGGAAGATGGGAAAAAGAAATGGAGATAAAAATAATTTAAATGTCTGAGGACAAGGAAAACAGAAAGCAAATTCATTGCTGTGTACTCTAGTATCACCGAAGGACTCAAGTAATATGATCAGAGTGAGTTTTCTGAAACTAAAAGAAAACATCAATTTAAATTTGTCTCTGGCAGAGAAAACATGCTCGTGGGATGGGGGGTATTCTCCATAAGTTGTTGTTGAATGGCAGCGTTCAAATAATACATTTAATCAGACAAGGTGTCTTATTTGTGAGTTCCTGTAAAGAAGAGTCATATTCTGCAGAGAACATGCTACTTTGTTTTTACCTGGTGGAGCAAACTTTTAGCTTTCCAAAAAGAAAACATGGGATACTCATGGAAAGCATTCATACAATGTCCCTAAGCGTGAGTCTTTTTTTGTGTCTGTGCTTCTGCCATTGGAGTTTTTATCTGCTGTTGTTCATGTGCAATCTTAGTTTTCTTCTTTGCTATTATAAGGTTGCTGATTGTTATATGACCTTCATTGGGTATTTACTGTGCCTTTTACTGGTAACAGTAATTATCTGAGAATATGTGCATCATTGGAGAGATAAAGAAATATACTTCCAGAAAATTCTTCAGTGAGAATGATTTTTAAAGCTCTGTCATGACTCTCTTGGATTTAACCACTGAAAAAGGTGTCTGGGATATCTGAACATTTCAGAAGGTGAGAAAGCCACTATTAAAAACAGACTAGTTAAGATGGCTAAAAATCAGCCTGGTGGGTACAGCAGACTGGAGAGCGTTTGTTGAGGGTCATTTCAAGACTTTGGCAGTGCACTCACAGTGCTCTGGAGGTACCATCGGAGTCAGAAACCTTCTAAAGCAACTCTTTGCTCCAAATGAGTACATAGTAAGGTACTGCCCATGAGATGTGATCAAATTGTGGTAAACAGCTCAGTGATGTGGTTATTTATACTCAAGAGGAAGTGAAGGTATTTATGAATGACTACTAAGTCAAATACTCTGGTTCTCACAAAAGGCTTCTAATTTCTTGTGACTTACCATAAAGTAGGGATGAAGAGAATCAAGAAATTAAAGAATCCCTTCAGAGTGAGAGAAAGGTAGGTTGAAAGTAGAGTTAGATTGTCCATGGGGAGCACACTACCTGTCTCTCTTGGGAGTCGAAGTGGCTTTCATGGGCATCCTGGTTCTTTGGGACTCAGCTTTACTGTGTGCTGGACACTCATCCAATTACTACTTTGATTTATATCACTAAATGCTTGAGACTTGCAATCTCAAAAATGAAGTTGCAGAAACTGCATGACATAAATCTGCTAGAAGAACAATACATTTCTGATGTGAATAACAGATTTCAGTTCTATCAATACTGATATCAATGCAGGAAAAAAGAAGATTTAAATGCAATTTTGGAGATAGAAAACTTTCGGGTGTCAGCAAATGTGTTAGAGAGAGAACAAAGCTAAAGAGAAGGAAAAAAGCTCATTCTGGATACTGGAGATGATTGAAGGAAATAAAGGAAGGAAAGCAGGACTGAAGGCTAAATCAAAGAGAGATTAACCATGCAAAACTCAACTAGCCACAAATGAGTGCAGCAGATAAGGTGAATAGAGGAAAAATTAGAAGGCAACAAGAGAGACTAAAAAATTATGTTTGATGTCACTGACAGCAAAAAAAGGCTGAGATCCTGACAAGCAGAAAAGTGATTGCCAGAGAGATGAAAGAATTCAGTGAAGCATATGAAAATAAAAAACTGTTAGAAGGTATTTGTTCAAAATGTAAAAGAGAACTCTCTCTGGTAAAACTCAACCATCTTGACTCAAATTTAAAAGCTGAAAGCTTTGAAAAGCAGCAAGTCCAAGTAATTTCCTGAGTGTGTGAAGAGGTTGGTTCTGACTCCATTGGAATTTGGCAAAGGGCATTCGATTTGTGTGTACAGCCCACAAAAAAAAAATTCTTGTACTTGACATATTCAACTGAATAAATTAGACCTATGATTTTTCCTCTTCTAGTTAACCTTATTGTATTGTACAATAAAAAATTATAAAATCAAGATTTAAGAATATATGTAACAAAATAACAAAACATTAGTAAGAACTCAAGGTAGTGTATATTCAGTTTAGCTTTAGTCACATCAGTGGGAAAGACAGTGATCAGAATAACAAAAAATATAGGAAAGGAGACATGAACCAAGATCATCACAGGTTGAAATCAGACAGCTAGAGAAACCATAAGAAATTCCTAGCTGTATAAGCTACCTTAGATAGGATAAAACAGCCTTAATTATAAGGAACTCCATTTACTTTGGGTTTATAGATAGCAAATTAGTAATATATGCTAATATGTGTGCTAATATATATTAATATGCTACCATCCAAACAGCAGCTCGTTCACCTTTCTATCTTCAGCCAAATATCATCCTTCAGTTTAATTCAGTTTTGCCACATATTAGTGTATCAGAAACTGTAATAATACCCAAATGTTTGGTAGATTCTATATTCTGCTAATGCAGGATTTCTGTGTTCTTATATGTTTGGGGTGATTTTTTGTTTGTTTGTTTTTGTTTGTTTGTTTGGGTTTTTTTGCCTTCTTGTGTATATTTGCAATGATAAATTCATTCTCATTGAACTTTAATGTTTTCAATTTTCTAAATGGATGTTAGGCTGTATTTCCTAGGACCTTTAGTCCCCTTTCTGCACATTGCAATACTGCTGAAATTCTTCAGTGAGTTGCTAGATTTGTTTGAGATACTCATCACTGGACCTGCAGTCCTATTTACCAGTTCTCACAGAATTGTTGGCTTGAGATTTCCCTATTCCATTACCCTAGGACATTCAACTACTTATTCTTTTTAGCATGGTAATTTCCATTTCCATAACTTTGTTTCCACTGTCTCTTACACTCTCACCCCTAACTCAGTTGTCCACACTTAAAACTGAAGCAATACATTCATTTATTTCAAGAGTATTGAAACCTGTCTGCACAGGTCCAGACAACAGAGAGTCTAGTTTCATATGTTATCCCTCTGTGCCTCTCACAGTCTTTCATACCATTAGCCTTCAACAGATTCTACACCATCACTTCTTGCTTTGATTTTTCTGTTCAGGGCACACTGTTAAGTACTCCACTGGAACCTGTCCTCCAACATATCTCTGGTACTGTGACTCTGTTACTTTCAGCCTAGTGCATTTCAACATTAATACTGTTTCATCATCCTACTCCCAAGGTACCTGGAATTTCTATAAAAACATTATTAGCTTTTTTATATTATGACAATTTTTTCTCTCTGTTTCACTAAGAATATGTTTTCTATATTTCAGATGACATACGCATTTTCTATGGCAAAGGAAAACAACAGGACTTTGAGGGAACACATAACTTTGCTGGTCAGTTTGGGTTAATCTTTTGTCAGTGTCAACAACAGCCTCCAGTTTCTTTAGCCCACTTATGTGGAAATTGAATCCACATGATTTCTGCTGTCAGACTCTTCAGATCACGTGATGTGATCTTCTGTATAATTTCTGCTATGATGTTTTTAACAGACTTTTCCCCCTTCAATGTAAGAAGAATTATCTAATGGTTTCTGTTAGTGCTTGTTTTGAAATTATGGACTGCATTGTTATTCAATCTGTCAAACTGTGTTTATTTGATATGAAATAATACTTTGCACTTTGGTAGTATCTTCTGCTTGATTAAGTCAACTTGGTTTACAAATATAGATTAAGCTTCCCAAAGGTCTTTCTGATAGCAAAATGTAATTATTTACGTTAACATATGGGTTAAAGCAGACCCATAGAGAAGCCACAGAAGATCTGTGTCTAAAACTCAGTCCTCTGGTTTATCTGTGAAACGTTATTTCCTCTCTGGTTTAACTTGACATAGCTGTGTAAAACTTCCTCCAGTCCACATCAGTGTCAGTGCTTGGGTAACCTGCTGAGATGAATTTCATATTAAAAAAATTACTTCTGAATTATTCCTTTGGAGTTTGATAAGCTTTCTCTTAAGATCAGATTTATTCACTATTCATGTTTGAGCACTACTGCCTTTATTAGAAAAATCTGCCCACACTCCTAGAAAACAGGACCAGAACCTGGAGGTTTTCAAGGTCTCTGGATGTACAGACTTGAGCTGTAAATACATAAAAGAAAAATCTTCACCTCATAGTTATAAATATAATCTAAAAAACAATATAAAAAAAAGTTAGAGAAAGTTATAAAATTTGAATAACACACACATGAAATTCTGTGTATGATATTGAGCAAAATGTCTGCTACATGTGATAGTTTCCTTGACCCTATCCCCATACAAGGCTCTGTTCCTCTGAACTGGCAGATAAAAAAAACAAGTAAAAGCTTTGTGAACCCATAGCCCTGTTCTTGAAAATCTTTTCATAATGAAAACCTTCTACTCCTTGAATGCTTAATTATCCAATCAAAAGTCTGTATAAGTCAAAATAATAGATTGCAGATGTTCATGGCAGGTGAGTGTGTGTGTTTTATTTTAATTGATTTTTTCATCTAAAAGTGATAAATTCAATATAATAAATATATAAGTGTGATGACATATTCTGTATTTAAAAAATAAACAATTTAAGGGCAAAATAAAAATCCTATCACACTAATGAAGGAGTACACCAGGTAAAACACATGAAAGTACTTTGAAGATTATGCTAGGACTCAGAACAGGCCTCCCCTCTGAGTAAGAGTGAAAAGTGTCAGTCATTTTTTTAAAAGGTATATGCAAAGGATTTTGGTGTGAAAAATTTAGATGAGAGCACCTAGTGAGGTTTATTACCTTCAGATTTATGCAGATGGTGAGTGGGTTTGTTTCAGAGTGAAGACTTACATGCCAAAAGTTCTCATACATCCTGGTTTTGGCACCTAGGAGCATTTTTAGGGTATGGCTCTTATGGCTGGAATCTAAAATTCTTACTTATGTTGCACTGCAAACTACGTTCCAGACTTTCACCTCTTTTCTGCTTTGTACATAACGTAATTTCACTCATTCAGTGGTATTTTCCTGTTGCTGGATAGTTACCTTCCACTCCTTGTGGTCTTCATTAAGACCACCATTTGTGGTCTTAATAAATTTAGGTCAAATACTTTGAAGTTAGGTGCTGCTCACTGTGAGTAGTAGTATCACAAAATGGTTCATGCAGCGCAAAAATCATTAGAATATTTTTAAAAATTATGCAAGTAGCTCCACTGTTAAAAAAAAAAAAAAAAAAAAAGTGGAGATGTTTTGTATCTCTGAATTCTTTTTCTTAGTAAGAAATCACCTTTTGACTATTTATGATTTTTATTTGCTCTCAGACATTTATTTTTCTCCCTTCTAGTCCAGTTGTTTGGGAAATAACTTCATCAAGGTTTTCTGCAGAAATACAATTAGTAAGAAATGCATTAAATAATGACATATGGAATTTACCCAGACGTTGTCTACCAATGTTTAAGTTTCCTGTGTCTCTGCGGAGAGTGTTACCTACATCTGATTAAGGAAGTTTATTAGTCTTGCATCTTGTCTTCTTTACTATACTGACTTTAAATTTGTAATCACTGTGTAGTTAGTGGGTGATCTACTCTGTTGATAAACAGAAGAGGAAAAAGGCTACACACTGAGAACTAGTTTCCCCTTCAGTTTTGTCTTTCAGCTGAAGATGGATTTATTATCCATAGCCTTTGGTATCTTTTGTAAGACTAGTCTTTTGGTAAGACTAGAATAGTAAAATATATGTCCGTGCTTCATTACTGTGCCTTTAATGCCTCTTCAGAATCTCTCTAATGTATTGGAATATTAATCTAGCTTGGTGTCATATTTCTTTAAACATCTATTTACTTGTTTCACCTGGCATTATTGACCTCAGTACTTCCATTTTATGAGTGTTGGTATGTAGATACAGAAGAAATTTGTCCTTTGTGTTTGTATAACCAATTTTTGTGGATCATCCATAATAATCTATATCATCAATAATATGATCGTATCCCCATTGGCTATTTTTCATTGTTACATAATTTGGATACATTTTCATGTTGATGTATTTGCTCATCTTGAATTAAAAAAATAATAAATACTGCGGAATCATAAGATGATAGTCTGTGAACTTGAAAATAAAAAGAGAGGTTTTGTTTTACATATGGTATATTTCTGTTTTTTGGACGGTTTTCCAGATAACCATCTGTACCGGAGAAAAGATGGCAAGCAACTGATTTCTCATATTTTGTTGCCAAGATTCATTAATATCTGCTTAGTATGGCACATTGCCTAATCAGAGGCTGGTTAGACTCACCATTCCAGGTTTCAAACACGAATGTGTTTGGAGTTTGCCTTTGGGCAGGCCCTTTGGCATCGATCTAACAAGTTTCTGCACATATGATTATACTTTCTCTAGAACTGTATCTGCTAAAATGAAAAACAAAAAAAATTAAAACAAGGAAGCAGGTGAGGAAAAGGGAAAGAACTAAGACAATGTAGGAGAACATAGCCAGTTCTGACTGCCAGCAAAAGCAAAGTGCCTCCGATCAGTGGAAATCTAGGGAGATTATTTGGGCTAGAATATAAAAGTGTGAGTAACAGGTGATAATTAGTAATAGCACCAAGAGAGAACAGAATCAATCACCTGAAATTAAGGCATATGTCACCTAGTAAACTTAGTAAGTGAATAAGGTACTCCAATTGTTTGATCAAAACTCTGCTAAAATCAGTGTCAAGATTCCCTAGAATCTTCAGCAGGCTTCAAGTTCTTCACAAAAAGAACCAATCTATGTGTACTTCTTTCTATCTGACTATCTCTATATCTGACTGAGAGAGAAAAACAAACTCACAACAGCATGAGTAAAATTGAAGGGATCTAGCAAAGACCAAAATTATAAATAACAGCAAAAATCTAGCATAAAAAATAAACATTATTAATTTATTAACCAACTTTACTAACCAACTTTACTAAGCAAATAAATATACTGGTCTGTACATAACTGTATATTTTATACTTATGTAATGCTTTCTTCATTTTTTACTTAGATTGTGGCCCATTTTAAGGAATATCCTCTCCAGTTCTTGGTATGTACAGATCTTGATCTTCTTAAGAAGTCTGATGGACTGAAATTGGTATGGCCTCTGTGAGACATATTTGATAATAATTACTATTTCCATAGTTATTTTTGCCACATATAATAGTATGTAATTCCTGTTATATAATAGCGAATAAAAAGAATGCTATATTTTTATATTTTTTATTTTGATACTGTGATGGGAAAATCATGATGTGCATCCTTTCAATTAAGGGGATTATTTTGTTTTGATAAAGGGGGAGTATTTCTGTAGAAAATATAAAATGAAGGTTGAATGGGAAAAAAGATTAGAAAATTCACATAAACTGAAAAACTCATCTCTGCATTCTGAATATGTAAAATAAAAATGCACAACATACTTAGTTTGACAGACTTTCTAGAATGTTTACTATGTCTTATTTTCTTTTAATTTATCCTGAACGTCTTTCAGAATTCATACAAGAACTCACATATTTTTGTTTAAGGACACTGATTCCTTTTGATTGTGCTGCAACAATTCCTGTATTGCTTTTCCAACAATTTCACCCCCGAGTTTGCAAGAATACCAATTAATAATATACAATGGATTATCAAAGAGGTAAAAAGGCAGTGAGCCATATCAACTTTCAGGGATGACTGTGTGTTTCAGAGAAACTTAGGCTTCTTATCATCCTTGGGATGTCACAGCAGCTGCAATAAAAACAACAAAGCAACAAAAACCTAACCCGACCAACAACATAACAGTAATTTTTTCCTTCTTAGTGGCTTGAAAGCACCATCTTTGACACCTTTTGTCACCTTTTGTCATCAGAGAAGCAATTAAAAATTGCTATCTGTCAATATTTGATGATTTACTCCTTTTGATCACTCCTCAAGTGTCTCTGATTGTCTCTGACCTTCAACATCCATTCCTTTCATATCCATTGCAGTGCTTAAGAACACTCCTGTACTTAGCCTGTCCTAACACTTAAAACTATACTTCACTTGTAGTAAACTATGATGAAAAATCACTAAAGCAATCCTTTTGTTCACTGCAGTGACATTTCCTCTAATTAAATTTTCATCTCAGAAGGTATTTGGGCCTCTCTAGTCCATCTGGGATATGTTTGCCCTGAGCATTGCCTCAGGCCAAATGTATTTTTGTTGATATGCTGAACAGCATGCTGTCCTCAGTGACTGTGGGTATTCCCCACTGGTGGTTTATTTAGAAGATTATTTTACCAGTTTCAAAGTACTTTNTTTTTTTTTTTTTTTAAAGTGAGCGAGTGCTGAGTGCCCCCCTGATGCCCTCTCTTCTGTGAATCTATGTGATGTTTGTTATGTTCATTTCAAGGTGTTTTTTCAACAGGCTGTATGTTGTCACATGATGTGAGACAGGGGACTACACTTGCACAGAGCTCAACAGCCACTTGAGGGACTTTCTCTTCATAATATTTTTCTGTGGTTTGAGCATCAGCCTCAATGAAAGTAATTAGGGGTGACTGATTTAGGAAGGGAATTCTTTCTTATGTTATAAAGAACAATAAAATATTATGTGTAGCCAGAGGCTTTGCAGTCCTCATTTTATTACTCCATGCCTGGCAGTAAAAACTGGTTTGCACCTCTTTTTACAATTCTTATGCCACCTTTCCCAGCACGTGCCGTAGAAGCCGAATTGCAAAAGGTCATTTTTGAAAACACCCACAAACTACTACAGTGAAAGATATAGTTTATTGACTTAAAAAGAGAAAGGCATGGATCACTGCAAAATGTAATGGAAGTTTTCTCATTTCCATTTGGGTAATAGAGGCCAATGGGATGAGTGTTTCCACATAGAGTTTCCATCACGGATGTTTTTCTAATTCTTTTAAGATAATAGAGTCTCATACTAAATAGAAGACTGCATGAGTTCTTTTAGTGTAATTGTTGATTTGACTGTTATACAGCTCTGATATAATTTAAGAATATCATATTTCAGCAAAAGTTGAGGCTTCATTTTCAAGGGAATCTGATTATTCAGTAATTAACATTCCGAAACAGTTTTATCATACTGAGAGACCTGGGCAAAGGTAGCAGCCTCCATTACCAGAAACTGTCACTTTGCAAATTACTTCTCAAAGTTTTTAGAAACCTATACAGTCTTCTCTCTTCTCCCCACCCCTTCGACTTTTACACTAAAATAAATGCAAAGGCAACTTACTGAAAGAAAGGACGTGAAGAAAATAGGAACAAGCCACCTGTGGATTATTGACATTTCTGTGGTTAAAATTCAATAATTCTAAAAAATCATGCTGTTTAGAAAGAAAAACTATGGTTTCCAAAGTTGAATAGTTTGACTTTCCCTTGCTTTTTAAGTCAAAACTGGTAACTCATAAGGAGTTCCTGTGTTTACTAGGTTAAAAACATTAGTATTGCACAATGACAGTAATAGACCATTTAAGATACAGTGAGTGGTTTGCATGTCCTGGTTGGATTGCATCTATCTTACTGTTGCACACCTGAACAAAGTGTACTGTCACTTCCACTTCCACAAATAGAGTGAAAAATTGGAACTTAGAAGTGTCAAATTGGAAAAATGATAGTACTTTATGGTGACTTTACACAGATGCAAATGAAACAAAGGAAAAAAAAGAAAGATGGTAGAGAGTGTGATGTATTGTTCTGGTTTCCATTTCTGGTTTTGTATTACGAAGCTCAATTCTCTATGGCATCTGTATAAAGCAGAATTTCTCTTAGCATATCATCTGTATTACACTGAATTGACCTCAAAATGAAATCAAAATCTGGTAGTGGCAGGTAAATCCACTGATTGACCACACCTACACCAAAACTCTTGAAGAGCTAGGGATATTTGGTCAGGAAGACAAAGAATTTACATCTAAAGGAATGTTATGAAATAATTGCACTGACTGCCTTGGTAGTTTTGGATAAATACTCTTAAGGGTTGAAATACCATCTCAGTAAGTTCTAAGAAGATTATGTTTTCTTTTAGGCTTTTCTAAAACTGATGCATGGATCTCTGATTACACTTTCTATCTCTGAAATGCTCGATTATGCAAGAGGTAGTTAAATTACATTGTAGAATATATACAGATATTTATTGGTTCTGGAAATTTTTCCATTTGAGAGTTTTCAATAGTTCAAGGTACTCAGACTAGACAGGAAAAATCTCTGTTTATTACTCTATTTTCTCATTTTCTTCCTAAAATTGCATTAGTATAGACTTCCATTCCATCCTTGGTAACTATTGTTTTACCTGCCCCACATGACATAACTAACTCATGAATGACAAATCTGAAGGGAAATGGGTCTGAGGCCCTTTTTTCCTTCCTTTTTGCACGTGAAAAGGACAGAATTTTTTCTTCAGCACACATGGAAATGGCCACAAATCAACTTCAGCATTAGGCAGAAAAGGAACAGTTGCAAAAGCAATGTAAACCCAGGTGCATTATGAACTTATTTGAACTTTAAAGAATAGCAGTAGCTGTATCTCACAAGTAAAAACTATCTGTCAGCACTGTTAGGTTTAATTTTTTATCTGGGGAGTTCAACCTACCTGTTAGGTATCAAGGGAGCTGTCTGTACTGACAACAAGAACCCTCCAGTTCCCTAAACAGAGACCAACCTCCTGTCTCTTTTCTTATAAAATAAGTAAATTTACATTAATGAAAAATTATATAAAATTTCTTAATGCCATTCTAGCAATAACTTTTTAAGCCATATAATCCTATCTTGAGGCAAAATATTTGTTCAGATAAAAAATAATGGCAAACCTGAAGAGACTTGCGCAAAAAGCAAAGAAAAATATATTATGACTGTTTTAAACTAAATGTTCCATTCGGGCAGTTTCACCACCTCTTATAAAGGACTCTTCTAATAATGTTGCTGATAAGATTTTTTAGGAAAGCCTTGAGGAAGTCTAAATACCTGAGGAATCTACATAAGAAGATATGTCATCCTTTTAGGAGCTCGTTAAAAGGGAGTAAGGGAAAGGCCTCTTTAACTGGCTCAATG
Source organism: Serilophus lunatus (assembly GCA_013399895.1). Taxonomy (NCBI): domain Eukaryota; kingdom Metazoa; phylum Chordata; class Aves; order Passeriformes; family Eurylaimidae; genus Serilophus; species Serilophus lunatus. The sequence goes on along the minus strand of VXBA01002577.1, from coordinate 292,493 downwards.
CAGCCCAGGTAGGAACGCACCTGGCACTGGATGCAGACAACAGCTGTCTCACCAGCATCCATAATCTGTACTGGTGGCTTCCTGGCTGTACCTGTGTGCCCTGAATGCAAAAAGCATCTGTTTCACATTTATTCATTTACTCAGATGGCATTATCTACATTACTTGCTACCTTTGGACACAAGACTCTCATTTATAATTCATAGTACACAGATGCTTACAGAGAGTAGAAGCTTTGGCTACATTACCTGTCACTCTTAGTATATTTTGTATTCATGGTGGGTAAATATACAAGTATAAAGCTGCCATATTGTGTATGACTATCTATAATGCATTAGCAAACAGTTGTTTGATCATTTATACTGTCATTCTTTGTGGTTGAAATGATGTTAGAATGAAAAATGAAACAAAGTGTGGGTTCACTCTCCCTAATTTCTTCTTTCTCGCTTTATGTATGGCATTGCTACTTTCTAAGTTTTTTTGGAAAATGAATGTGATTTTGTCTCATTTGCTTTCTCTTTCTCTTTCTCTTCTCTTCTCTTTGTATGATTATCATTCAGGACTCGGTCAGCTATTCAATACGTTCACCAGTGCAGCTGGATTCAGAAGATGCTTCCTATTCTTTACTTTCATAGGCTCATAAATCCAGCCTGCTGAGAATATTAAAAGGAGGAAAATACTCAGGCAGAAATAAAGCATATCAGAAAGAGAGAGCGAATGTAACTGGAGAAACATTTACTCAGGATTACATATTAAGCAATTTGGTCTTTAGTACTGAAGGAATATATAGAGAAAATATATAAACTGTACTTACCTAGGGCCCTCTGAATTCATCAAATTCTGTTAAAACCAGCCATTTTTGAACAAGGAGAACATTCTGTATACCATGTATTGTTTCTAAAAGTTATTTTTAGTGTAGTAAATATTAAAGAATGTCATTGTCCCTTGCATGAGCTCTCACTCATTTTTTAGGAAGCTTTGCCAGAGATGCTTGACTTAAGAACCCATTAAAATGAAAATGTGCTCAGGAACCTTGCAGGAATAGTGCTTGAAGACATGGGCGCCAAGCATGCTTGGCAGCCTGGAAAGCTTACAGAGCTCTCTGAACAGGAATGCCATCACATTAAAGAATTAGCATAGCCCCAGGCACCGGTCTTTTTTTTCCTCTTTTTTTTTTTTTTTCTTTTTTTCCAGTAGATGTGAATGACATTTTGTATCTGAGCCACTGTTTAAAATATTCCTTATCCACACATAAGTTTTTTATGACTACATTAAAAAGCAAAAGGTTGGTTTGTTCCTGTTGACATTTGTTCCTATTCCTCTCTCTCTTTGAGCACTACATCTCAAATAAAGCTGAGATGTTCATCTCTCCCTCCACAACTCTCTGACTCTCTTCAAATATTACTACTGTCTCCTCCTCAGACTTTTTCAGCTAGGCAGAAACTGTTCTGTCATTCTTCCTAAAGTCTATCAGATGCCACAAATTCAACAAACTCCCACAAAATTCCCTGTAAGGTCTTTTAGTTTCTCAGCTGTGCCTCTAAATTCATTCTGAAAATGCAGATTAAATATATTAATAAATACAGAAAGAATCTGAGTATCAGTATATGAAAACCTAAAATTAACTTCTCTTATCACTAGCCCTAGTTTGTGGGAATTGGAGTTGGGGAAAATTGGAGAAATAATCACTCAGCAGCCTCATCAATCAAACCAGCAGCTTAGGCTGCTAATTATTCCCTGGTGCAGATACCTGAGAGTTGAGAATTAGAAATATTTGGCTCTTCTGACCACTCACCAAGGAAACTCAGGTTATTGATTCCACTACCTGGAAATAATCCACCTAACTCTCAGTTTCCTTCTCTTGGGAAATCTTCTTGCATAAAGTTCTCTGACAAAGAACATTTAACCAAAAAATATAGTCGCTGACAGCTAAACTTCATAATATCCTAATGGACTCCATTTTGCCAGTTACTTTTTGTATAGGAAAAAAAAATGTAAAAACACAAAACTTGTCTTTTCTTCCCATTAGTCAAATCCTCTATGTTGAAGCAGCCTATATCTTTGTTCCTTTGTGTGCCAGCTGCACACAGCCTGAAAGACTAAGACAGGAAGTTGCAGTTGTTTCTGGTTTCCTGTATCCAAGTGGTACAACTTGAAATTGCTCCATCCATCAGGCTCCTGCAGATTGTCCCTTCCGTCTTTATTAATCACAGTGAACTAATCTCACTGCACTGATGGTGTTTAAGTGGAACAAGAACAGTGATGACTTGGGTTTGGTGGCTTGTTTCTCAATGAAAATCAGGAACAAGTAGTGTCTGAACTCTCCAGTGTTTGGGGGTAGTTACTCTCAAGTGTTTTGCAGAGACATGTCAGGAGAAAAAGGAGGTATCCTGTTTCCATGGAAGAGCTTCCAACAATTTGTCCCTGACAAACTCCAGATATAGATTCCCAATTTAGACACTGTGAACAGCTAAGAACAGAGAGTGAGCGAATTAGGTCAGGGAGCTGCTAAACCATTTTGAAGTGAGATCTCAAAAAATATGATTTTTGGGCTAGATTCCTTGTAGAGGTCAAATATTGTCTTTATGACTATCAATCCACAATTAAAAATTTTGTTTGATTTCTATGTTATTCTTCAGGGAGTACTGTCAAGATTTTACCAAACTCAGTTCAAATTTTCAGAAACTAAATCCTAAATATCTGAAGTTCATTGCTGAATGACTTTGGAAAGTTTGTATCAGTTATTAACTTAAGGTTATTAATAAATAACATTATTAACATTGTTAACATTATTGATCTTTTAAAGCATGTGGAAAAACTTCACTGCTAGTCCCTAAAAATATCTGCGCTGGAGGTATGTTTTTCTCCTGATCTCAGTGGATTCCTGTTGAAAACTCAGAATCTAGTAACAAAACTCTCAGGGCACAGAGCCTGAGAATCCTCAAACATCACTGCAGTCTTCAGCTCAAATCCATAAACACTCAGTAAAGACAGTTACAACAGATTTCACACTTTCATAAAAAAAAAAAAAAAAAAACAAAAAACAAACCACAGTGCACAATTTTTTATTTTTTTTTTTAGGAAAGCCCTTATTGCCTTACTGTTCTAAGGCCACTTTGGTCCAAGGATTTGTTATATTGGCTGACAACTGCACTGAAGCCTATAACGAGAGTCTCCTTTCGCTCTAACAAGCAAATTCCCTGTTTTCTGAGAATCCTTTCTAGGAAGGCAGTGCTGAATGTGTATCAGACTTGAAAAGAAAGCTATCTATGCTGCCATTTTTGCTTTTTATTTTTCTAATTTGGGACTCAGTTCACATCCAGCTAGAAGAAGCAATTCTGCATGTTGAAAATACTGCAGCTGGTTTCCTCCAGTGCTTCCCCTATTCATAGCAAGGGAGGCAATGGTGGGCTTACGCAAGATTGTCTTAAATGGGAAATCAATACTGGTTCCTCAGTTCCTACAAAAGAGCTGAACTGGGCTGGATTGGCTCCAAGCAGAAAAAAGGAGTTAAGTGGAAAAAACTGGCTGTCAGTGGGATAGGTACTCTGCTGCATACTAGGCTGGCTGGGTCTCTGCCACTGAACTCATCACAAGAAGTCTGAGATAACCTGGCTTACCTCCTGCCATCTGTTTTTCAATGGATGAGAAATATTGGAAAAATAAAAGTTGGAGGCTTTTTTTTTCCCTAGGCTTATATTACTTTATAAATGCATAAATGTTTCTGTTCAGCATCAGTATGAATTTGTACCTCGTACTGTACTATCGGTTACAAAAGGGATTGGAAACTTGTTCTGCAGATGAAAAGTGGAATCACTGGTGTGATTCCTTGTTCTACAGCTAAAGAGAAATATGTGATCTAATTAGCAATTCTATCAGACATTGCTCAGTGATTGGAACTTAGTTTCACAGTGTCTCACTTGACAAGACTTTCTATTTAAACTCTTGTATTTAAATTTTCTATGAAATAAATCTCAATAAAATTCACATTTCTGAAATCTCTGCCCCTATGCCATTTTATTTAAATATGCTTAAAAGAAAAAAACAACAATGATAGTGGAAACACTATAATGAATTATGTTTTGCTGAAGGGTCAGTCCATCAACTTGGTTATTCTTTAACCTCTGCTATTGCTGCGCCAAATTCAGAGACATAGGTTGTGCACTGCCATTTCTGTCATCGTTTAGCAACAAAAAAAGAATGGGAGAACGATTTTTTAGCTGAAGGTCCTTCCTTTATCGAAGTCCGATTCCTGAGGAACCTGCTGTTCCCCAGGTAGTCCTAGAGCCAGAGAAGCAAAAAGTGAATGTTATAGGAGAAACAACAAAGGTACAAAAATGACTTTTTATTTCAAATATATTTGTGATTTGAGATCCACAAACCTTTATAGTACCATTATAATCAGTAAAATTAGCAATGATTACAGGCAGGAAGACAGCAAAAGGATTCTTTCAATGTCAGGCACACTTGGATGCATAACTGGAAGCACCCCATGTAGATACAAGGAAGAAAGACTGGTTCTAAACCGGGAATGTAGCTGAGGTTAAAGCATATTTTATACTAAGTTCACTGACATTTAAAATACTTGATGAAATCACCAGTGTTTCTGTTTTTTAGGCAAATGGAAAATACTTTTCTCCTAAGGTCTATAGTTAAATCTTGAGAACAGTCCTATCCTGCCTAAGTGAAATACTGCAAACTTTCTTGCGCATTTTCATGATCCCACTCTTCTCATATAGTAAAAATGGTTATTCATGCTCTTTCCAGTCTTGCTTTTACATGGCTTATACAATTTTAAGAGCTCTCTCACCTTAGAGATTCTAAGGTTTTGTCTAGTATGACAAAGCTCTGCTCACAGTACTAACAAAGTCATCAATGATGGAATTTTGAGCCAGACTTGCTTTGTTTATGCAATTTGGTTTCGTAGTCATTGTGATTAGTTATGTGATCAAGGTAAATAACCATTACCTTCCAGTGTATTGACAACGGTATGATTATTTGTGTATTTCAAATGTTTCCTGCATGGCAACATAAGAATGCATACACTGTGAGCTTTGGAAGGAATGGATAAATGTGTTGACACTCAGAAAAGGGTAAGAATTAAACAAAGGTGGGACAAAAGGGTAAAGGAAGGGGTTTATGTCTTAGAAACTCATGTTTTGCCACCTTAAATGCATGGGTAAAAGAGAAGGAAACAGCAATTTATCATCTCTGAATATCAGTCATGATACACAAGAATTATTTTTTCATTTTGCTGCAATTATATNATGCCTTCAGTTACCATCTAATACTTGAAATTATACTGAAGTGTGTTATGGTACTGTGTGTCTGACTGTAAATTGAAAACCTGTGTCTTCAGTTTCTAGACGCCAGTTCTCCAGTTCTCTACATAATTCTCCCCATATTACAGAAATTATTTGCTACAGTGATTAGAAGTGAGGAAAAGTAGTCTTGCAGAGTTTTCTGAGTTGAGGTTCTGTATTTCTTCTTATGTTCAAATTGAATAATCTGTATTGTTTCTTGCTGTGTATTGACTCAAATGTGAGTTGACACGTCCCTCATGTATTTTGAATGCTAAGCCAAAATCTTTCAAAGAAAGAAAATGTCCTCAATATTAGCAAAAAGACTTCAGTTTCCCTCAACTCCATCTATTCTACTGGCACATAGCTTCTTTTCTCTGACATCTATTACAGAGTATTTACATTAATAATACGAGCTTGGGTGTGCTCCCTATGAAAACCACTTTGTCCAACAGTTGAAGGTAAACATAAATATCCCCAGATATGAAATTATATATATATATATATATACTTCCATATGCAGAATGTGTTCTGTTTTCTGGTTCAGTATTCACCACATTCAGGTGAATGGTGGTGCAAAGTCTCAAATACAAGACAATTTGTGAAATCATCGGATGGTTTCTCTAGCTTTACATGTGAAAACCAATCACCAACAGGGAGTACTTTGTGCTAAGTAACAAGCCTTATTTTTCTTAATGGCCTATGCTATTAGAGAGCTAAGCCATGCTGTGATAAATGCACCAGGTGAAGTGATGAATATTCTGTGCAGACTTTGTTTCCTCTTTTATGGTTGATAATAAAACTCCATTCTGTAATCACAGAGCTTTTTTTTTCTTTTTCAAATCATAGTGTGTCATCTACACAATCTGTTTTTGAAATATATTTTTATTCTATTAGAATGATTACCAGAGATCACGGGAAATTTTTTTCTCTGCCTTTAGGATCCTGTCCACTCTTCAGAAGCCAGGCATTTTACTTTCATGTGGCTTTCTGCCACAAAAGCATTGAACAGTGATGCTGAGTACTTTTTTGTCCTGGTGTCTGGTTTCACTTATTGTATTGAATCAGTAGCTGTCGTTACTTTGATCCACTCCATCTGTTCTTGCATTTCTTCAGGTATTTCTTAGTGATTTGAAGAGATCCTTGAAAGTGTACTATGAAGTGAAGTCTCAAGGCTTCCTGCAGTCCAGTTTCTAGTAAGTGAATCTTTAAAATCTCCAAACTGTATGTGTTTGCCAGAGCTCTTAGTATAATTATGTGTTTATCCATTTTGCATATTTGGCACATTTTTGCATTTATTATTACAGAGATAAGTATAGAGATGCTGTAAATCAGGCTAGTTTTGCATATGACCTCAAGCTCTCTCTGTTGCTGTCTGCAGATAATTTACTCCTGTGTTCCTGCACCTGGCTCTGTGTAGAATGCAAAGATCACAGACTACCAAATTCACTTGGTTTGAGAATGTTGTTGAAAATTGGATCTTAGTTGAATTATTCAGGGTCTAGATTGTGCTAATGTTTTAATAATGTAATCCTTTGCTGGCATATTTTAAGATTTCATTTTTATTTACAAATTAGTATCAGGAAATATGGCTATCAATAAAATTTCTAAAAATATTAATGGACACTGTGTGCACATGGAATTATTTTACACAGGCTTCTATCTGAAACTCATTTGCTTTCCATTCCAGTCCATTCCTGCTTACTTAGAGGACTGAGGTACAAGTTTTTGATTTTCTAACTTTATTTACCTGCTTTTCATTTAGCCTGGTAAGCCAGGAAGGAGCCAAATGTTTACTTCACCAGAAACTTCCTACACTTGAAAGATTGCTTGTTGACTTCCTTCATTTCTGTCTTTCTTTTCTAGCTTTTCTTTGTGAAGTCAAAGCTTCTTGTGTGTGTAGCAAAGGAAATCAAATTGTACTTAATTCTGAGAATCAAAGGCTTCCCTGGCTCACAGCTGCCAACCAGCTGGGCCTCCTCAGAGTTTTCACTCACAAAAAACTCTGAGAGGATTTATTTTCAAGCAAGAGTAAAGCAAGAGGAAACAAATATACCTGAAAGTACAAGAAGTAGCTTTGTATTTTGGGAAGAGGAGGCAAGTATTGTCTTCTAAGGACAAGAACATATACATGGTCTGAAATGTCATTAGCATAAACTTTACCATATTTCAGGGTAAAGATCAGGGTACACTCTGCTCAGTTATATTAATTTCATGAGTACATACATGCACCTTAAATCACTAGCATTTCAATGACTGAAAAACAAAGAGGCAGATAAAGAGAAAAAAACTCACTTAAGTTTGAATATAAATCAACGTTTTGAAAAGACTATAAACTATTTTTGTATTTTAGGCAGCAGAACACTTTCAGTCATCAAAGAGAATAGGAAAAGGTGAAGAATAAAACCCCACACTAAATAAAAAATAAAAAGAAATAAACAATTACAAGAATAATAACACAGAATGATAAGGACCTTGTGAAATTCCATGCCATACTTATAGATTGTATTTGCCAGTTTCATACATTATGATGAGAAAAGCCATAGATGAAAATATATCTTATAATTAGAGCCAAAATGATTGCCATCAAATTTTAGAATAGGAAAAGTAGCGAAAATGATAGAGGAAAAATTCAGTATAATATTGAAAGCTGAACTATTGTTACTGCTTTAATAAAGTATGAAATGAAAGGCTGTGATCTGACCCATGGGCTAGTGACTGGTACCTTTTGAAGGAGATAATGTGTTAGTAACATGAAGAATAAATTATTAATTTTCATTAAAGATAGATGAACCTGAATGAGAAGTCCGGGGAACATGGACCTAAACTGCTCTCTGTGAATCTGGTCCTAGGTCCTGCAACTCTCCCAGTGAGCAAGCTGCACAGCATAGGGGCTTTGAAATTTTGACATTGTACAATTTGCATATTACAAATCTGACTGATTTGTGTGTGTGTGTCAAGGGGTGAAAGGCTGCAGTCTTCGTGGAAAGACTTTAATTTTTCTGTTCAGCAAAGCACTGTAAACATTTTCCTACTAGATCACTGTTCCATATATATTTTGGTCACCATGACAGGATTCTGCAGAGCATGCTGGAAGGCATTCTCTGTTTATCTGCAAAACATGCCTTTGGTTGAATTGGAAGATTCACACTGTGGGTACAAATGGAACTGTTCTTTATTTCTCCAGTTCTCTCTTACTACCATTGTTGATGGCCCTGTTCATAACAGTTGCTCTTCAAGGTTTGCAATGCTTTGTGATATCTTTGCCATTAGGTTTCTCTTTAAATTTCAAGTTATACAAATGCTCGTTCTGAGTTTCCGTGGTTTATATCCCATAAAACTGTGAAAGTGTCTGATGTGGGACAGAACGGAAGGGCTAAAATACAGAAATGTTTTTCTTTGCTGACAGCGATGAACTCCTTTACAGATACACACACCCCCCACATGTATCAGTAGCTACTGAAATTAATCTGAATGGCTTTGATCGATTAGATCTCTGCCATTTTGACTTATGTTTAAAATATAAGCAGTTGTACTGTTTACATAAATACTGCATAATTAGCCCATTAGATGGAAATCTACATTCCATTTATGAAGGCTTTGATTATTTTGCTTTATGAATCCACCTCTATTTCTCAATCAACCTAAGCAAAAGATATGAAGACCCATTGATGTTCACTTCAATAAACTACATCTCAGATCAGTGGTTTACCTTCTAGCCCTCACTCTGTGCCAGCATGTGGGCCTCAGTGGGGCTGATTACTGATTAGGGAACAAGAAACATATGCTCCAAATCACAGTCCAGTTTCCTGAAAATGTTTGAACACTGACAGCAAATACAAGTGTATCTACTAACGTGTGCATAAGCTTTTCCAGTTCTCTCAGGACATTAACTGCCAGGTCTTTGGTCTACATTAGAGCTAACCAGATATTGAATTATTAGTGGAGTTTGAACCATCTGAATCACATAGAGTTTTGAAACTTTTAAAACAAGTATGAAACTTTGTGAAGGACATAAATGTACTACCGAAAAATGAACATTTGTTTGCCTAATGTGACGTGTATTACATGTGTGGGTATGACAAGAAACAGAAATGCTTTTCAACTTCAAGAGCATTCCCTGTGGGAGCAATGGCTCTGATTTCACTGGGCTTCCAGTGTGTTTTTCTTTCCCAAATAAGCAAAGAGGAACAAACTCAGTATTTCCCTGGAACGCGGACACTACTTTGTGTCCAAAGTAATACATTAAATATGGGACATATGTTAGTGTGTAATTAGCAATAGCAGTAATATTAAAACATGTATGTTTTAGGAGCACTAGGAAGAGCACATGTCTATCTACCTTCATAAGTAAAGTGAAACTATTATGTCCACTAAAACAATTAAATCTGTTATGACTAAATAAAAGAGAAAGTAGAACGCTGTTATTAATGGAGGTGGTAGGAAGCTTAACTCTGCCCTCTACTCTTGAGGCAGCTGTGGCCAGCCATCTCTTTTCCATTACAGAAGCAACTGTAATGAAGCATCAAGGTAAGTGATGTTTGGGTTACATTTCCTTCATGAAGACATTGATACTTGTACTAAAAGCTTATGACAAGGAATTATCACAGCTCTAGTTATTTTTTCCTAATGGTTAATGCACTCACTGATAAAGCACTTGACTGGATTTCTGGTATGAAATTGTCTGGTTTGGGGTTCCAGGTGTTTAAGCTTCTCACATCTGTGCTTGCGGAAGAAAAAAGTGATCTACGTATCTGGTCTCTTACAAACATGTCAGTACTCAGGTTCTTTACCAGCTCTTTTAGTGCTAAAGTCCACATTGCGGACTCTGGTAACACTTCCAAAAACTGTCCTCAGCTTTTCAAAATTGACTAAGTTTCCATGCCATATGGCGTGTATGATAAACTCTACAGATGCTGATATCATTCCATAGCTTATGAGAAATTCAAAACCTAATCGAAAACAGAAGCTGCGAGTGTCTCTTAGAAGTATTTCCAAGGTGGGCATTCCCCTGCCTATGTCATCAGTATGGCCTGACAGAAGACAGCTGGCTTGAGCGAGACAGGAAAAAAGAGAACATATTTGTGTCCTACACCATTTCAGATTCATGGACTCTTACCACAGACTGTGATATAGAAAGTGATCAGCCAGGGAATCCAAATAGTGATACTTACATACCAAGTACCAAGTTTGTGACTTCACAAATCGCCCTATTGAAATCACTGCTACGTCAAATACTGCTAATTTTTTACTTCCATTAATAAAACCTGTAACACAGATTAGGATCACTATATTTGTCTTTGAAACCAACATGGTAGCTCTCTTTGTGGACAGGCATGACTTTCTAAACAAGTGTCAAGTGGTCAGAAAGTATTCGAAGAAAAAGGTGTCTTCTATTTAAATGTGTTTAATGGGAAAAATGCCTTTTAACTATAATTTTTACTTTGCTTCAAGAAATATTATTCACAGTGAATTTTGGACTTAAATAATAATATTCAAGAATTGTTTTGTAATTATTAACATGTTAATTTATTAAACATGACTGCAATTAATCAAAACATTTTCAACCCTTTTGTTACACACTTTTTACTTGACAGAGTGCGACTCCATCAGCATCATGTTTAGTCCTTTGCAAACAGAACTTCTGGTGAGCTCTGAGAGTTTGGTATGGGCCTCACAGTTCAGTGTTGAATTCCCTACACAGACAAAGCACTAGAAAATAACCCCCCCTAAAAGCCCCTGAAACTCCAAGCCCTAAGGCACTGGCCTGACCACTATCTTTAGCAATGACCATGGGCACAGAATGAAGGGCTTAGATGCAAAACTGTTTTTTCCAGCTGCTTCAAAATTGTTCAAGAAAGATCAGAAAACAAATGACAAATGATATTAGAAAATACAGGTCTGACAGCAGGCAGATTAGATTCCATTTGCAAAGCCTCATAGTGTCAAAGTTCCTGCTATATTAAATATTGGTGGAAATTGATTGTAAAAATGCTTTTATTTCTGGAAATTCCAGCGCTTGGTTGTCAATACAGGATCAAAACACACAGCTCAATCTCCTCTCATGGACAGACCTCTTTCCTTACAATAGCAATTTTTCATTTGCTAAGGATTTTTTTTGGAAATAATTTCAATCAGAGTGATATTGAATATAACAAATAATTTTTAACAAATTTTTATTGGACATGTATAGATATTTAGGCACATGATGTGGTTCTTGGGGCCATCCTGTGCAGAGCTGAGAGATTGATTTCAAGGATCCATGTGAGTCCCTTCCCACTCAGGATATTCTATGGTTCTCTGACTTTCAAATTCTAACGGATTCAATAGTTAAATATAATACAAATTAAATTTATATATTAAATTGCATATAACTCATAGATAAAGCAGATAGACTTGGTCCTTATAGAATGATTTGGATAAAGCAGGTAGACTTGGTACTTATAGAATGATTTGGGTTGGAATGGACCTTTAAAGATAATCTGGTCCAAGCCCCCATGCAGTGAACAAGGGCATCTTCAACTAGATCAGGAAACTAAAACTCAAAAAGCAACACTACAGTAAGCAAACAATACACATTTCATTTTTCACCTCTTCCTTGGCTATCACTTTTACCACACATTTTCAATTCCTATGGACACTTCTCAATAGGAATAGAACTTGTTTCACAGATATGATACACCTTCTTTCTAAAATAATGCTCTGAACTAGATAAAAGCTTTGCATTATAAATGTACAAAGCATTCTGCCAGGGTGTGTAATAAATCTGCCTTCAAATATCACTCTGATGTATAATGAATAACAAAAAAGAATAGAATCATTTTAAAAGAAATAGGCATTTTCCACTTTACTGTATTTAAAATTTTTCCTAACCCTTCAAATGAATGACCAGTTCCCAACTAGAGCTAGAAAAATGGGTAAACGTTGCTCTTAACTTCCAAAATTTAACAGTGTTCTTTAAATAACAAAGATTAGCCACACTTAAAAAAAGAGAAAAAAGTGCTTTCTTTTTCTGAGTACAATGACTATACTCATCTCATGGTGAAGTCATCCCTCTATCTGATAGTTCATTCACTGCCATTCCTTTCAAAATGTCACACTTTCAAAATACAAGAAAACAAAAAACCTGAAGTGACACCATGATGGCTTTCAGATACTTTACTCTTGAGGCATCTTTTATCTTTTTTTTCATACTGTACATTTCTGGGGGTTTTATTTCTGAAGCTATTTGCAGGCAGGTTTATCGTTCATGTTGGAAAAGACATATAATTAAAAAAATGAACCTTAACTTTTTTTTTAATGTTGAAAAGTTGCATTTTATATTCACAAACATGAGTTTAGAGAAGTATTATATTAAAAGGAAAAAGGAAGGCTTTGTTTTCATAATATAGTATGATTTTTTTTTCCTGCAGCAGAGTAAGATAGGATTTCAGAGGGAGTTTGAACAGGAACTATGGGATTCAGGTAATCAAAGCTATTTAATTTTAGAAAGTTGGAAATCAGCATGATCTGATTTTTTTTTTTTTTGTTATCATCTACACTGTTCTTATACACAAAATCTAAAGCCATAAATGTCATAGCCCATTATTCCATTTTATGAAACAAAATACTGATAAAAATGCACTTCAATCAAACATCCAGTCTATTGAAAATTGGACACATTTCATGTAGCCAGACTCATATTACAACCAGAAGCCAGGAAACAGTGATACAGAAGAATTATAGCATGGTTTTTACCCCTTATGTAAGTAATTCTTATGTGCATGAGCAGCCTTGTTAATATTGATGGAGTTACTCATGTGAATAATGACTTTTGTGTAAGTCAGGGCTGCTGAATCAGATCATATATGACTTGCCTATGTAGGGAATCTATTACAAAATCAAAAATAGCAGCAAGTTTACTGCTTATTTTTGTGCTTCTATTCCAGGATTAAAATTCCTGCCATGGTGATAAAATGCAGAAATAGGGAATGGGGAAAATAAAAGAGTATAAGGAAATACTCAAACTGCAGGAGCAGTCTCATTTTCTCTCATTGAAACTTTTTTTATTAATAAAGAATTCTGATGATACTTTTTTGAAAGCTGGGCTTTTGGGCCTAATTTTTGAGAGTTTTTTAAGTTAGCTTAAGTAACTCTGTCACTCTAGCAAATCGTGAATTTGGCATGGAAAATTTCTGCCCGGAGAACAGCGGGGCAAAAAGTAAAACAATACCTTGATTTCTCAAAATATGGTTAGAACTTTCTGAAAATACATCATTAGCTTCTCACAAGCTAAAGTAGCCTACATTTCTCGCACAATAACAAGCAATTTTCCCTTATCAAACAGGTGCTGTTTCTGCAGAGCCTTTCTCATGCTTCTGTGATCAACAGCTTTGTCTAGTATCAAAATAATAGTGCAAGTTCTCAAAAGATTTGTCTAGTATCAAAATAATAGTGCAAGTTCTCAAAATAAAGGGATATGATCTGGTGCTTTGGCCTGATCCAATGGAATGGTTAACAACAAGTGTATCTGCCAATAAAATGCTGACATGCCGGCTTCTAAAAAGTATAAAAAGCTGTAAGTTCTCTCATTAAAAAATGGCTTCCTGGACGAACCCTGTCTTGGTCGATTTCTAAGATTGCCAGCATTTACTATGACAGAGAATAACAGAAAACAAAATCTGCAGAAGTTACTGAGATCTTAATGAAAAAAATCCTTGACTGCATTTTATTTTGTTACTGTTTTTGTTTGTTTCCCATTTTTCCTGTTAATATAATTAGTCATATGGATTTCTCCTTTTTCAACATTGGTAGAGAGAAAAACTAAAATAATTTGTTATTCTAATATAATATACAAATCATTGTATGCATTAAAATATGCATGTCCTCTTCTTCAAAAGGAAGGTTTTGAATGATTCATGAAAAAAGTAATTTACATCAATAAAAAAACAGCTTTGTGAAATTCACAGGAAAACATATTTTGTAATGAGCAGAATGGCCAGAAGAACTGACATTTTCATTGCCTCCATTCCCCCTTTTTTTTTTTCTCCACGTTCTTCTCCCTTCTCCCCAACAATTCTGAGAGTGTATGCTTAATCTTTTATCTTTAATTTTGTATTGTCTATATCTAATATGCATGGAAGTTCTGTGTGCATCATAATCCACAAAAATGTGACATAAAAATTGCAACTCCAGCAACATACGTAAAAAGGTCGAACAGAAGAGATAAACCATATTTTCTATTTGAAAATGTGCAGGATTTCTACAATTATTAATTTGACATACAAGGTAAACCAAGCAAATGAAAGTCTAAAGCCCTGGGACTGATGCAGTTAGCCGATCTATTCATAAAAATTGCCAAGTTATGAAAGAAAAGCATGTGTCATCCCTTTGTGTCCTTCAGTTATTCTAAACAGCCCTAATATCCTTGTCTATTTGCATAATTATAATTCATCAAAGAATGCAGTTGCTTCTAAGCCATACAGTCTTTCCCGTCACTACAGTTATTATTTCACCTTCTCAAAAACAGAAATTAAACTGCTACCATGTACATCAGTGATCATTTAATTTAGCCCTCAGTAACCATACTGTCATATCATACACCAATATTCTCTTCCTTCTTTTTACTTCTTGTTTCATATGAATTCATCAGTACAAAACTTTGCTTTTACTGGATTATCTTCTTACAAGAACGGGAACCATGACATCCCAAAGCAAATTCAGGCAATTCAGTAGAAACATTTGTATTTGAAAAGAGGACCAAAAAAATCACCAGCTTTTCTCTGTGCATAAAGAATAAGTCAGCAGCTAATAAAACAGAATGTGAATTAATATGTATTATTGACCGATTTATTACTGATCTCCAAAGTATCTTTAATTCATAGCATTTGTTTCCTATGCAGAGCCCATAAGGTAAACTCCTTAACAGGAGATTCTTAATTATGCACATGTTTCAGGTGCCTAGAATAGTATCCATTTGATTGCATTCTGTAGTCTAATTGTAGTTAACGGATGCCCTTAATAGCATCTCCTGACTGCTAATTTTGCCTTATGGTAGTTTGCTTGTAATCTTAGCAAACAAAATCAGTGACTCTTTCTGATTAATTCTGAATAATGCTCTTTGCATAGTATATTTGGAGAAATTCATTACATGAGTACTTCTTTGTCTGAATACAATATTCTAAATAAATTAGCATATATATCTGTATTTACTGTGAAACTATAATATATTTAAATAAAATGGGAGACATCTAAAATGCCAAGGAATTTTTCATGTGCCTACTTGTTGCATATTCCTTGCAAAAGGTTATCACGTTCACTACAGAAATACTTTGCTCCCTCCCCTGATCAGAGCAAGAGGCTGAAGCAGTGGGGTTTGAGCTTGTAGACTGTTGTCTACACAAATTACTCTAAACACTATACAAGTGAGATGTCCCAAAGAGTAAAGATTTAAAAGATTCATTTCTTAGACTTCGGAGGGTGGTTTGGAGTTTATTTATTTACTTTTTAACTCAAGTCAGCTTTACATCTCTCATAGGCTGGGCCATTTTTCATGCTTTGACAGCATAGAGAGCAGCACGGTAAATAAGCAATGTGAAATTATATTTGCACAAATGAAAAATCAGGACCAAAATGGCTGATGGGTCTGGTTCTGATCATTTACACCAGTGTTACAGCTCTGCAGCCCAAGTTTAATTAGCAGAGTTAATCATGATTGATCAGACTCATGGAAAAAGGGGGATGTCACATTCTCTCTTGCCATGAGTAAGTCTTGGAGCCAGTGAGATGGTAGAGATATGTGATCAGCTCCCTGATTTTAAGAGCAGGCCTGACTCCAATGAAATTGGAAGCCTCTGCCAAGGAGCTTAGTGTTGTCAGGTCCTGGGCATTGTGCCACTGGAAAATAGCCATGTTGGATATCTGTTTTGCTGTCCAAGCTCACCCCACGTGTTGGAAGGAGGCATGGAAATGTAGAGCTCAGCTGTAGTGCAGATGCATCGACTCAGACGCACACTCTCTGGAGATCTTGTTTCTGGGTTATAGCACAAAGGGACTGAAAAAACAGCTTCTGAATCTGTTACTCTAAAATGGGGAAGTTTATTAATGGAAAAGGAAAAACAAAATTAGACAAAAGTAGGTGCTCAGAGTACAGAACTGGAGATACCTGTGCAAAAATTATCTGTGCAGTTTAAATAGGAAGACAGTTTAAAACTTGATGGAGAGCTGGAATCAGACCTTAAACCATTCTATTTGCTCCAATTAATAAGTACCATTGGGATCTTTTGTAAGTAATGTATGCTATTTGTATTTCTTCATAATTAGTAACAGTAAAAGAAATTGATATCCCTTTTGTTTAACTTAAATTTTCATTGTTTTAATCAGATTCACCTAAGTTTATGTGATTTTAGAAGAATATTTTTTTTACATTCTTTTATTTCTTTAATTATAGGTTTACTGTGTTTTAATTGAAAATATTAGACCTGCAAACAACCCTTCTACTTTAAAATGTTTGGTATTTTAATACCTTATAAACCCTTTCCAATTCTTTCCTTAGTAGATGATTGCTTGAATTAAATGAATAGTTTTTGTTTTATACAAACTAACATTTTTCTAATTAAAGAAAATTGAAAACTTCCCAGCCAGTTCTAAATTTAAGCATCTTTGCTTTACTCTGCTTGCACGTTTTTTGTGTCTGTCTTCTCCAAACACAGTACAAAATTAGTTTACAGAAAGAAATACTGGAAAAAGCAAATAGTGATATAATGGTGGAAAATAATCATCAAGTCAACATTTCAGACTCCAGTGACTATTACGCACAGCATAAATCTGAGACTCAGAAGTAAACAAATAGAGCTGGTTTTTGTGATCTACACACCTGATTAACCCAACTTTAAAGTCCTAACATTTCACAGAAGATTGCTTGTGAAGTCAAGCAAGTTACAACTTCAGAATTATTTTAAAAACGTATCACCAGAACACCTACCTCCTTGTATTACTTATCTGATCATTTATGTGGGAGAAAAGTCAAAAAGAAGGGAAGTTGTGACTGCGTTGTTTAAATATCATCGATGTTGTGAGGTGTACTTCCCACCAACAGGTTGTTCACATGAGTAGGATAAAAAAGTTAGCTTAGATACCTCGTTTATCATCAGGTTTTATAAGCAGATTTACACACTGTGTACTCTAGATTGCATGTTTATTTGTATGTTGCATCCCACAGCCAATCCAAATTTGCATCAACAGAGAGGAAAGAAGAACACACAGAATGTAAAATTGCCTATAAAGCATTATGATTTGGTGAGGAAGGTTACTGGCCACACAACCTGCTTGCTGCTTCAACTAATTAAAAAATTAGCTTTAGACATGGGCCCAGATATTCCAGGCTCATGATATTCAGACCCATCTTTTTTTACTTGAACGATTGGTGCAGGCCAATGTTTAGCCTCACAGACAAACATACAGCTCCCATCCTTACAAAGAGAAAACAAATGATCTGCATTTACAGTAGGCTTTAAATTTTCCAGAAAGACTCAACCTGATATAAAAAGTCAGGAAAGGAAGGATATTTTGTGTATTTACAGAAGCTTTTGACATAGTAGTTTCTCTTCGCAATAAAGCAATCCCCATCCTTTGATCATACTTGGAAATGAAAAATTCTACCAGTATGCTATCAGCATTCTTAATATTGAATCACTGCATTGTATTGGCAGCCCTATTTACAGTGTCATGAAGTATTTGGGGGGTGGGGTGGGGGAACGAGGGAAAGACATTTTTATGGAGACAAAACAAGCACCTGTATACTCTAAGGGGCTTGGCATCCTGTATGAAATTATGCATATGCCTCCTAAGGTAAGGAGTGTATGAAAAAATTACTGTTAGTAGAATTACCACCTCCAACCATGATGCAAAGGTTGAAGCAGTAATTGTCTCCTGAATGAAAAAAAAGACTCTGGGTGAGCCAGAAAGGAGGGAGAGTGAGTTGTAAAATAAAGGGGATGAGTCAGCACTGAGAAGCTGGAAATGGAGGACAATAAGCAATCAGTTTATGTTTTCTCTAGACAAAAAAAATCTTACTTTTTCAGTAGTAGAAATGTTGGTTATTCCCAGAAAGGAGGACATGTTATTCTGAGGCAAATCCATCTGCCATAACCTCTCCTGGAGCTACTTAGATCTCTGCTGGTGAAAGTCCAGTATGACTTTACTGCCAGGATCACAACTTGTATATGACAAGCTAAGAGATTTGGTCCTCAAAGAAGTAAAAAGACACCTTTTGTAATTTTCAGGAGGATGTAATTGTGTGACACTTGGTGATTGTCAGTAGAGTTACTGTGTACACCTAAATACTCTTGGAAAACCACATAACCATAAATCCTTAGGCATCCTACTACCTGAAAACAGTTGGTTTCAAACCCTAGAGAAATTTAAGAGAGAGATTTAAGCAAGCTCAGTGAGCAGCTTAGAAATCAGAAGGAAAAAAATAAAAGGTCACTAACTTTCTTAGCAGGTTAACTTTTTCCTGATCATATTATGGCACATCTTATTGCACAGCTGTTTCTGAAATAGCTAACTATAACTGATGCACAGGGAAAAAAAAAAAAAAGATTGACTCAGAAGAAACATACTCTAAAAAATTCAGGACAAGATATTTAGGCTAATAACATTTCTGAACAGCTTGTTTGGGAGAAACGTACTTGTACACATTTGGCAAGCATGCTATATTGCATCTACAGGAAAAAAAGAGTAAGAACAAGCAAAGCGTTACTTGATACTAAATAAGATCAGATGCTGTTCTTGAATAATGCATTCAGCTACACTTGTTTCAATTCAGAACTGAAAAATAATTATTAATATGTTATATTTAAAATATGAAATATTTAACCAAAGTTAAACAAAGATACGTTAGCAATGAAAGACTGATTTCGCAAAGCTGTTGAAAAGAAAACCATCAGAGAAAATAAACAAACTACCAAAAACAAATAGAAGAAGGACAATGCAGAACAGTTCACTGAGAATGCAGGCAACAGAGCACGAAACAGTTGTACACCAGATTGAATGTATTTCAGCCTACAGTGTCTACAGACACTTGTTTTGATTTAGGACATTGTTCTTTCAAGTATTATTCCAGTAAGTAATCTCTACATTACAAGAGCCTGAAGCTCATCTGGGACAGCAGTCATCATTCTGGTAGATAAGGACAACCAAAATTTAGGCTAATATCAGGAATGAGGACTGCCATTGATAAGGAGCACATTGGCGTGTCATTCCAGTTAAAATGCCAATGAGGGCAGGAAGGGCCAGTCTGCTAAAAAAAGAGAAATACTTAGTTTTTATTCTTCTGCTAGGGGAGAAAAAACTTGCTTTCTAGGCCTTTGTGTAATTTCCTACTTCATAAATGTTTTTTGCATAGAAAATAATAAATGTGAAGTACCACCAAAATTTCACTAAGTTATTTCAACTTTAAGATTAGAGGAATATGCAAATTAAAGATACTATTTTTCTTTTAAAGCTGAATGTTCCTGCTTAGCCAGCCGTGAGGAAATATCTCTCAACATTATCAGTCATATAGAAAACCCTGACGTGCCAGACTGTGTTCTATTCATCACTGCTATAAAAACTTGAAACTAGCACAGAGATTTAGGTTTTAGCTCTACTCTGTGCAGGACTGCACATTTTTCCATTCTTAACTATCATTTATTTTATGCAATATAATTGAGATAAATTTATCACACTGCCATAGCCACCTGTTGGCTGACCTGTGCAGGCCCTGTAGTCATGACAAGTTAAGGGAGCCTTAAAAACAACATATTTTGAAAGCTTTCTAAATAAATTTACCTAAGAAAATTCTTAATAGCTACTTTTCAAATTAACCTTGAATGTCTATTTTAGGGTAGAATCTGTGTATGATCCAAATCTCCAAGTTATTTGTCTTTTTTTATATGGAAAAGAAGAAAGATAGCTTTGCTTGTTTGCAGTAGATGAAATTAAGAATTAATTAGTGTTTCAGTGATATAAATCAGCTTCTTCATGTATTTTCAGATACAAGGTGATTTGCATAGCCCTTCACATTTTTTAAATAGGAAGTTTAGGAAATTCATCGCCTTCTTTCTTTAGAAAATCTGCATTTTGATTTCCTCTTAAAACAGTTATTTGTAAATCAATACACATATCTATCAAGTTACTCAGTGTCCTATTGTATCTTATTCAGAGATTTTCCAGAGAGTAGCGTGATGATGTCCACATCCAACCTCAACAATTCTATGGTTGTCCTGATTCAGCTGCGAGTACTGAGCTGAATACAGGTATATCCAGGACCGGGAAATTTGAAATGGAGCCAAGAAAGGTCAGAGTTCACATTGGTTGAGTTGACTCTTGATTTTCCTGTTTTAAGCAGTGAAAACTTAGGATTGACTGCTAGTATCACAACACAAACTCTTAATCATAAGTCAGAAAATACTTGAGATACAGTTGGTATTAAGGACAGTATTCAAACTTCAGCATTCTGAGTTGAACAATACATTAATGACCATATTTCTCTTTGGCATCAGACAGTTAATTTGACAAAACCAAGCCTTTAACATGAGAGACTTACTACAGCATAAATTTTAACAGTGTTCTTGTTCATATTTCTGGATATGCTGTGGGATATATATTTTTTGCTCCTAACGTAATTTATTTTTCTATCTTCGTGCTATTTGAGGCCACTTTCTTAATACTGAAATGTGCCTTTTCTAATCTATGAATTCAGAACTGTGCGTTGTTTTCTTTATTCCTTTTTCTGTAGCTGCTTTTCTTGCATTTCATTCCCTTGCTGGAGAGAGGGATTTAAAGTGACAGACAACACAGCACTTGGATCAATTGTTTCTACAGTGTACATACTTTCTGCCCATGTTTCAGACATGCTCTTGCTTTTTTTTTTCTCCTTTTAGGCAGTTCAAACCCCTTTTAATTCTTAAGAAAAAGCATTAGGCATAATGTTTTTTTTAACCATGATATGTTATGGTGTCTTCTTCAAATTGTATTTTTTCCTTGTGTAGATAGATACTGGAGTGTTGGGAGCAATTAACATAACTCAGAGAACTAATTTCCTGTGGTTCTTTAACTCTGTATTTATGGCTTTCAAAAGAGTAGCTCTGTACTCTAAGGATTAGTACAGTCTATAAATTTTAGTTGTCTGACTTTTTTTTTTTTTTTTAAGGAATTAAGATAAGAAAAATTCATTTGTGGCTGGAAATTACATTAAAAAAAACAACCCACTTTTTAAAAAGAAAGGTTTTTCCTTCTTTTTCCTGCTTAAAAAAGAACAATAAAAAAGGATGTTTTTATGTTATGCTAGAGGAGTGCTCAGCCATCTCCTTGGCAGCTGGGTCTGTAACACACCACTCTGCTTACTGAATATTTTGAGCCAGACTTGCATGACCCAGAAGCAAGTGATGCCCCATTCCCACAACTGCAGCATGACCTGTTGCATTGCCATTGATCAGGGCGATGATTCACTTAAAATGGACAAAAGATTCAGTTTTTTCCCCAAAAGAGCTTTTTCCAACATGACAGGTCTCTGAGACACCTGCTTAGTGGAAAATGTGTCTGCTTATTGCGGGTGGGGTTGGACTATAATCTCTAAAGTTGCTTCCAACACAAACAATTTGGTGATTTTGTGATGGAGCCCCTTACAGGGGCAGATGCCAGTGCACAAGCCATGGGTGCTGACCATCAAAACCCATGGACGCTCCAGAGTGAAAGGAACTGCCAGGTACCTCCACGAGCGCTTTGTCAGACCAGTTTCATTGGGATTTTCCAACCAAGGTTGGCCCATTTAGGGACAATTAGGCCTCACCTGGTGCCAGGCTCTGTGGCATTCAGGGCTCATAATGGGCTTTATCAGCCCTTGTTGGGTACATCTGGAATGTGATCTGAATCACCCAGACAGAGCCTCTCTTGGAGGGCTTCCCTGGTCCCTCCCGAGGGAAAAGTTTTATCCCGTGGGAAGGAGAGGTACCAGGAATTTTACCATCTGGCATAAAGGTGCCCAGCTAACTGAATCTGGATTTAAGGGGTGTGGGGTTTTTATTTTTTATTGTTAAATTGAATGCTGTGGTATTTTCTACAAACTTCTTTTGCACCTCAGCCTGGGGCCCACTAAAAATGGTGGAAAAGGTCCTTCTGAGCTGCAAAGGACCTTGAAAAAAAATGGAGTTGAAATTCTGCCTTGAAACACTGACTTTTTCTTTAATTTTTGCACAAATTATGTACAAAGCCCTAAGGAAACCCAAGCCAACATTCTTCTGAAGCCCCATATCTTACTATGGAAATTGCTTAAAACTGAACAAAAATAACCTGAAAATTAACTTATTTCTTTCAATTCTCTAACTGAATCCATATTTGGGAGACTGGCTGGTTGGTTTATCATCTCTTAGAGCCCCTTTCAGTCTAATCTGTTTAATTTGCTTCACCTCTGGCATCTTGAACTGCCATCAACAAGATAGCTGTTCTCTGCTACAGGAGTTATGTAAATCCAAGGAATACGATTGCCGTGGTCAGGATTTGTTGCAAATATGGTGCTTAGACCATATTCTTCTCCTCCTGATGTCTTTACATTCTATAGCAAGTAAAACAACTACTCACAGAGGAGTATAAAACAAATTTTAATGCACTTTTTCTGTCTTCTAATATAACCTGGTAATGAAAATACTAAAAGATTGCTAATACTAGGGGATTTAAATGTGCTTTGCAACTAGTGATCAGAGTTTATAGTTAGGACACCTCTTTCCTTATTACAGTTGTAAAATGAGTTCCTGAGTAATTTTTGTTCTCCTCCACTATTGGATTTGTGGTCTCAGAATCTTGATGACCCTTTCAAAGTAAATGCAGCTTGTAGAGGTGGGACATGTAGTATGTTTAAACACAAAAAGGGTGAAATTGAAGTAAGAGCATTAACTTGCATGTGTTTGTTTTGGAAACTTCTGTTTGAGTGCTGAAATACTCTGAGCAATTGACAAAAATATTTATAATTGCCTGCAGCACATACTGATACACACTGTATCATGATGTCTTCCACTTTGTTGAGAGGAAGGGAAACAACCAACCCATTGCTATTCAGGGAAGAAGTTGCAACTTCCATGGATTTCTGAAGAGCTCATGAGGTCATTGACAAAATAATTTGACATTCTAACAACATCTTCTAGTGTAATCACATTTTTTTGTTATCAACATGACTTTACACATAGAGCAGTAAAACGTTCTGTTACAGGATAAATACATTCCATCATTCAGTCCCTGTGGAAAAACTTGGCTTGCAATAAAAGAATTTTTTACCTTGTGAACTACGTGCATCTACACTGAGAGTACAAAGTGGATAAAATCCTATCAGCTCCAACGGTAAAAGGGAAAGGGAGTTAAGGATTTTTACAGGACTCTCAAATCCTGTGATTCTCCATGCTATGTATGTAGGTGCATGGGTGGTACTGATCATAGAAATAACTAAGAGACTTCAGGGACACACAGCAGTGTAGGATGCTTTTATATTTTATTCAGTTATTTATTTATATTTATACAGTTATATATTTATACAGTTATTCAGCCTATACCCTGCTAGAGAACCACAACACAGTAGTGCATTCAATAGGATAGATTCTTTAAAGAATTAGTGGCAAATTGGCTACTTGCTGAATGGAGGAAGATGTTTTGGCCTGTTATACACATGCCATGCTGGAGAGATATTCTTAGACTTTTTGGCATCACTGAATTATTTTGGATTTTTCCAAGGAAATGATTCAGATTGTCATTTGGCTCTAACAGAACTCAGGACTTTGTTGTGGTTTTTTTGTTTCTTGTTTTAATTTTTGTTTGTTTGGGTTGTTTATTTGGCTTGTTTGTTTGTTTCCTATAGTTATGGAAACTAGAAACTTCATATCCTCTGTGTTAAAAACTGATTTAATCAGTTAAACTCCCTTTTCCTATTTCTCTTGTATATGTTTATTGCTTTGTATGCAGTCAGAAGACACAGGAGTCATGAATTAAAACTTGGTACACCAGCTTGAGGATATGGATAGTGCCAGTAGAAATTACATTGTGGAAACTGAAGGTGGTTCCTCAGCCCACAATCCATGCACCAGGTGCTGTAGCTCAGTGTCTGTGGAGACTTATGTAAGAAGTGTGTCAGTGAGACAGATTTGGCAGGAATCCTCTTGAAAGTCAAACAAAGAAGGTGGAGGGAGGTGTGGAAGCAAACAAGAATTTCTACCAGTAGTTATGTGGCCCAGCAAGAATCAATTAGATTTCTTGTTTACTCTCAGATGTTTTGAGGTTGGTGAGGGCAAAATAGGCAAGGTATGCAAGACTTAAGTTCTTGCTTATTGTGTTAATGATTTTAAACCCTATGATGCAAACTAGATATTTAAAATAATGTTAGGATATGAAGGAGAAGGCAAAAAGGGATTGCTTTAAGGAATTAATCTGGCCTAAGTGCAGCCCAAGATGATAGAATATGAGGTGTATTAATGTCACTTTTGTCCTTATGGAGTATTAGAAACTTTCTGTGTCTGAAATAGAGTCAATTTTGCCTTGCAGACCCCATATCCATGCTTAGAATGGTGATGCTAAAGAATGCTTTACAGGGTCCTGTATTTTAAGTAAAGAGTGAAGGAAGATACTTGCTGTGGCTGTAGGATTTGCTGTCTGTGTCTTCTGCTGACAGTGTTCCACTTTATATAGATGGAAACGTTTACTGGAGCAATGAGATAAATGAAATTATGAATGGCATAAGTTGACCTGAAACTATGGTTTTACTGAGTAAACTTTTTTTGAAAAAAGTTGTCTAATCTCACTAGAAATATGGCTGTGGTAGATCCAGGCAGTTAGAACTTCCTATGCCCGCTGTTTCCATTGGAATTTCCCTTGTGATAAATTGCCATAAAATGGGAATTAAAAGGAGGAGAGTCGGGGGTATTTTTTATTTACCCTGGTTGGAGAATTAACTCATGCCAAATTGTGAGATTTGGATTAGGTTTATGTTACAGATTGCTGAGTCTCTGCAGAACCCTGTGGGCTTCAGTAAGTCACTCTGCAGGGGAACAGCTATCTGCCTTTGCAGGACCTCAAATCTAGGCACTCTTATTGGGATGCTGCTGTTGTCTCTGAGGGTGAATTACTTCTTTCCTCTACCTTAGCTTTTCTCTTCATGGATTTGAAGAGAGCTCCTGTGGAGATCAGAAATGTTCTCCTATATGATGCCAAAACTATAAAAGAGGTGAGAATCAGATGCAGATTTTTAAGAGGCACTGTAGAAAACCACTCTGTTTCCTTCTTTCTTTTTGCCTCACAGCAGCTCCTTAAATTATTTACATACTGGTTGTATAGGACTATCTACACAAGAGGACCTACCAGTTACAAGTAGAGTGTCATGCCAGGACATCTATAACTTCAGGCTGTTGTTGACTTGTCCAGTTAGTCCAAACAGCAAAAAACTACCTGGAGTAATCTGTAACTAGCCTGAGATACTTATTTATTACATGGCTCCACATATGTCTAACATAGTTTAAGTATTTTTTGCTTTTATAAACATCTCCAGGGAGAGTGCGAGCCCATTATTTATTATTATTGCCCTTGCAATCCTCTCCTTGCGATATTCCTTCTGAACTTGTAAACTCTCTAACCTGTCAGGTAAAACAAACCACAAATGAATAAAGGTTACAATGTAAAATCCCCAGGTCTGTGTTAAAGTGCTATTTTATCTACTACTAAAATTGTACGTTACAAAGGTGAAGAGAACCATTAGAGAACAGGTGCCCTGAATGAGAAAAGATTTCAGACCCTGGACCTAGAAGCCACTTTGTTGATTTATTTGAGAAAACTACAGTATTTAGTACTTGATTCAGAGCAAAAATGGAGTTTCTCCACTCTTCATCTTCAAGTAAAGACGAATGAGCTTTCCTAACAGACCTTGCCCTGCCAATAGGAATAAATGACTGTGATTTCTGAACACTCTCAAGGAGACCTGGAGACTCAATATGCAAAATCTCTCATTCTGTCATTGAAAGTGCAGCCTTGGATTATTACTGACAGCCAAGATGCAGTTAAAGTAAAGGTCATGCAGACTATTGACAATAATAAATTCTAAGATTTGCTATCTTTTTGCTGAGGCCTGCATTAGGCTATGCATCAAAGACCTGTAAAAAAAAAAAAATAGGTTGCTTGCCCTCACCTAATAAAAAAATGCAATGCACATTTTTCAAGCTTGCTTTTTGAAAGACATAGAATAGACCTCTTGTATTTCATATTCTTGCCTTTTAAATTAACATGCTGGGAGAACTTCAGATCAAACAGTCAGTTTACCCCTCTGTGCCCATCTGTAAAGTATAATTGAAGTTGCATAAAATGATCTCTTACTAGTGGTGTAGAAATCACCATTACAATATACTTGAATAAAGGCTGAGTGTAAACACTAGCAAGTTAATTCTGTTTTTGGTGTGTAAGTCTAAGATAAGTAAATAGTCTTTAATATTGCAGGTTAAGTAATTGCCTGTACCTAATTGGGAAACAGATACGTATTGCTTCAAAAGTCAGGGCATATGGTAGTTTTTCTTTGCAATCTCTTCATGATTAAATGGGTTAAAAAAAGAAGTACAGAAAGAACAAAGACAGTAGCTAAGAAATAGTATTGCTCATGGTTTTAGTTATTGATGCTTAAATGCAGGTTAGAGCAACTCTCTGAAATTAAGAGAGACTTGATAAATGACATAATTTTAGTGAAGAAAGGAATATATGAAACTTTGGTTTTTATTTTTTAACTTTTGACATGGAAAAACCATTTAAGTGTCTTTGTTGGAATGTAATGAATGAAGTTAGTTCTTGTATAGAACTGACTGAGAACCCTGTATGTTTGTTGCCATTCTATGATTTGTTCAGAGAACAGATAGTCCCTAGGGAGCTAAAGTATAACTTGCCATATTTATAATTATAACCTATATGGAGAAAATTAATCTTTAGAGTAAGAGAGAGCAGAAGGGTGAAACTTTTGAACTCCTGTGCTAGGGCTAATGAAACCTGTGCCTATGAAGTGCTAAAAGTTTTGAGTATTTTGCTCCAGGAGCATTTGCCCAGTAGAGACTGGACAAACACCACCAAGTAGCACAATTTTCACAGATGATAACAACTTAAAATCACTGGTAACTCAAAGTGTCGAACTGAATCTACCAGCGAAAGATGCTGTTTTCTATTATCAGTCTCATGGGTTATCCCCCATATGTAAGATTGAGAGCAGCAAGATTTGCATAACATATGCATATCAGGTTTTAAAATACTGCTCAAGTGTTAGAATTTGCTCATGGATGTGTCACAAATTCTTGATGGCTGTATTTAATTGTAACTGGAATGGAGAAAGCAGTAGGGAGAATAGTATTTTAAAATCTATTGCTGCAATATCAATTATTAGGTAAACAAACAATTAAATAGTGCTTCTAGCACACAGAAAATAAGAATGCATAAGGGACTTTCTATCTCACACACACTTAACTTTCTTTATTGCATTGGATTGTTTAGGCCCCCCCTCCCCATGCTTGAATTACACAGGCATTTGTTATTAAATAAGTGAAACAAAAAAGCATGTACAATTTCAAAATGTTTTGTATTAGAAAACATATAAAGCTTCTATTAAGCTATCTATTGTAGCTAAAAGACATTATACTAGAAACCTATATTATTTTAATAGCCTCTAGAAGAGAAATATGTAATTTTAATTGATTTTTTTTTAAAAATTAAGCTTTTAGATTATCCAGTTATCAATTAGTTCAATGGGAATCAGTTTGTACTGAGATGAGAGTGTAGGCTTTGGCTTCTGGATAAAATGTGTGTGTGTAAATATATATCAAAACTGCGGGATATTTTCTAGGGTTTAAACTATTCCAGTGTTATTTCAGCAGTTGCACATTCCTTACCTCATTAGGTATCTTGTGCCACTGCTGTGCTTTCAGTCATCTAAAGCAGATGGAGTGTGCATAGTAAACATTTCACAAACTGGCATGGAAATACTGAACTCCTACTGTCAGACCTAATTTCTTCATCTGCATGGTGTGTTGACCTAATATCTGTTAAAACAAAAACAGCTTAGTTTAGCTTGCTACTGAGTTACAACCTGATATATCCGAAAAAAAATCCCTAATATTTGGCTTTAAAAGTTTGTTTTGGAAATTGCTAAACAGCTATGATGCATTACTAAGTGATCCAGAATTGAGATGTAAAATTTAAACTAAGATGACAACTGCATTGCAGAGAGCTGCAAAAGGAAGGCCCACCTGCCTAGGTGCCTAGGCAGTATTGGGACAGTCAGAGCATTGCTTTCTCTAGCTCATGTATAGAGGTGTGAGTGAGTACAGGTGTCAGTGTGGTCACGTGCAATGATTTAAAATCTTCATTACTAAGAATCTGTGGTTTCACATGCGATAAAGTTAGGCCAGCATGGCAATAACACAATTACTGTGGCTTATTGTGTTTGTTTATGCCACATTTTTTTCAGATTCTCCATTTTTGTAAGTCTATTACTGGTATTACCCCTGCAAATGAGTGATTCCTTTGTTAAGAGATTACATTCTTCTGGACCAAACACAGTATGTTTTGCAAGGGCAGTAGTAAGCTTGTTTCTGTATGTTGAACCAATGTCATGTAATTTGTATCCCCAAGTGAATGAGTTTATTTTCTTTTTAACCAGCTCTTAAACAAGGTGAGTTTTAAGCAGCTGAGCTGAGGCTCTGTGAAAAACCTATCTAACCACTGCATCAGATTATCAAAGGAAAAACCTAATTCTAACCTTAAAGGAGACAGAAATAAACTTCTGTCACCAAACTCCCCAAGGTAACTGCAGCGAGCTTGTATCTCCTCAGAGCTCTCCACTTGTTACGTGTCTTTAATAAATTATACAACTTGACTTACCACGCTATCATCCAGCTGTTAAAAAAATTGTCTTATATGTGCACAGAGGTAAGCCATTAGTGCAAAAAGTCTTTTAATGCTCCCCATTATTGCAACAGTATATCCTGCCGATCTGAAGGATTGATTGCTGACTGTGCTGGTCCTTGTCTCCCCTCTGCTGCCGCAGCAGGATTTGGAGGTGGCTCAGGATGGTGAGGTTGCTACACGGCTCTGGAGCGACTATCTCAACACATTATTGCCTTTTTCAGGCAATTAGGCTTAGGGAACAATGTGTACTCAAAATGACGTGTGTTGGAACTGCATCTTGGAACTGTCTTCTCTCTTATTTAATAGATCTCTTTATTCTCAATGTACCAGGGAGGCCTATCAGCTGACCTGTGCTTTGAACCTTAACAAATGAGTTCAGAAACTTATGATATATTGGAGGCTTTGAGTCTAAACAAAATAGTTTTATTTTAGTTCTGGGATTTGCCTTTGGGGCAGGGGGCGGACAAGGAGGAGATTTTGGTGACTGGGTGTGTGTTTTGTTTTTCTTTCAATCTAATTTTTTTAATTTTTATGCCAATTATTCAGTGCCCTAAAATGCCTAAAGTGAGTCATGCAAGAATTAATTGAAATGTGACTGTGTGTATGATATTCTTATTAGGATTCTCTGTGAATTCAGAGTGAATTGCAGTAACATTTCTGTTTGTTTTTTTGTTGTTGTTGTAGAGGTTTATTACAATGACTCCATTTTTAGGCAGGTTATATCCCTTTTGTATCATTAAGGAAAAATTGCTGCTGTTTCTTCCCATAGTCTTGAACTGCAACTATGTGGTTTTTTCCTTCATGGAAGATACATAATAGAAACTCACTTCTAGCTCTTCCTAGGTCTTCAATATTATATGGCTCTTCTAAGCATGGACAGAAGTCTTGCTTTCTTGTGTTTCTTACAGGCACTCCAGCCACCTCCCTTCTGGAATATTGTGCCTTTTCCTGTTAAAAGGGGCTTTAGATTTGTTTAGGTAGGAATACAGAAACATTAGTGTTAATTTTCAGTCTATGACCAAACATATACTGAGTGTGCCATTTTCAATGCTGTAGATTTTCACGTGTATTCGAGTTTTTCAGAGTAGTTCTGCCGTGGTGAGAAAGCTGTGAATTTCATCCTGCCAGAGGTTCCAATATCTCTGTACCTGCAGTCTGTTGTATGAATTTCTTATTTTATTTGTGAATGCTTTGCTGGTATCCAGAAGGGCAGCCTTGGCAAGCAGGTCAGATTTTCTCAGAGCAAGGCATCTGTTGATGCATCAACAACTTCCAGTCACCACAGCGCTTAACTCTCCATATGCGAACTTTTCCTATGTTGAACGCACATAAAATGGTGCAGAAAAACAGACTACAAGTGCAGGGGCTTATGATACCCTTGGAACAGCTTAAGACCTGTGTAAACTTTTCCAATATACTGCTCAGGAATCCAGTATCATGCTTTTTGTGTGCACCCCGGGGAAAACCAAACAGATGTCCACTTGAGTAAACTAGAATCTAACAGTGAGTTGTGCCCTACTCCAAATTGCCAGGTTTGCATGTTGGTTCTGTGGTTTGACAGAGAAAAACTGTCTTGTAGTCGGACTTAATGATGTTGTAATATTATTTACTTTTCAGACATAGTACTCTAGCAGATTCAACTGCCAAAACTTGGCCACTTGTGTGGAGGCTGAGCATTGAAGATAATGCATCCACCTGCACTGCGCTGGGTTTCTGCCACTGGCTCTTCCTAAGAGTCAGAATTGATTTGCTAATGGAGGCAATATCAGTATCATGATGTGATGATCTTTTATCACACAAGATATTGAAACAAAATGCATCCAAGGGATTGTGGGTCAGATGCCACTGTATGTCACCAAACGCATCGCTTGTGACATTACCAGTTTTTCAGCTCAATTTTTAGCGTGCTGAATGTTGAGCAGCATGTGGCTGGGACCTGATTTCTCCTGAAAAATGCAACCTGTTATGAGCCAGAGGGCTAGTCAATAACTAAAATATATATAGTAAAGCCGGACCTGAATCTCTTTTGAGATCCTTCCTTGCTGTAAGGAAGAATGATAGCTGGTATGTTTTAGTGTCTGTATACAAGAAACTGCTTATTATGTTGACAGCTTCATCTAAAGAGTTACCAGCAAGGTATTTCACCAAGATTAGCATCTTGCAAAAAAATTAATTTGCAGATTTGTATAGTTGTATATTATAGTGGAATTTGTTTACTCATTTTAAGGTTTTACACCCCTTTCTGCCATTCATCCTGTTCAACAACATTGTGCTGTTTTCTCTGGGCAATTAAGTTTTGAATTATCCTTTGCTGTTTTGGAGGTTTAAGATTCTGCAGGGTATTTCATGTTTCCAGTGTTGCATTTCATGCAAAAGTAGGAACTTCTCTGCAAGACATAGATGTAGCATCTTTGAGTTTGTGCCCCTTTGACAGGTAAAGGGAACTTGAATGTTAACATTTGAAACACACTAAGGGGAAAACAATAGCTGTCTTGCACAAAAGAATTAGATTTACAATTGGATAATAACTCATAACTGAAGCTGTATTTTTTTTATTTAAATTCAGCCATAATATCTTTTTTTACGACGAAGAGTGGAAAAGGAAAGAGGACACACAGAGGTGCTTAGGACATTGTACACTGAAAGAACAATAATTCTGAGCCTGAAGAGTTAGGAACTATTTCTATTTTCTACTTAGCTGGTTTTTTTGATCTACAGTATGGATTGCAATATATATATTAAATTTTATAATATAAATTTTTCCCTGTAATGTGCATATATTTGTACAAAATATATTTATTAGTATATAGTGTCTATAGGCTACTTAGCTTATTAAAGTATGTAGTAGTTACTGTTTTTCCTTATGCTTTAAAGAAAATATCAGGGTGCTATGTGACTCTCTAAATGGAGCTAGTTATATTCTTACTATAGTTAGAAAACTTCTTTCTACACATACCTTACCTGAAATGGTCAGAAGCCAGCAGTTATTAGTAAATACTTTAGTAACTTAAGTGTAGTAAAACATCAACCAAAATCTCCTTGGTGTCTGGAGAATATTATGGAAGAAAGTAATTTTAGTCTGCTTTTATTCTAGTCAGCTACTGAAAATGTATGTCTACATTTCATTTTTAAATGCAACATTTCATACACTTCCCCAAGCAGGTGATATGAACAAAGCCAACAATTTGGGATTTACATAAATCAAATACAAACAACATTTTTGAAGGGTGTGACAAAACGCTATCAAAGAAATAGTATGTGGGTGGGAGATAAACTGCTTTTAAGCCTCACAGTGGAGATTAGTTGTGGACTTATTTTACAAAGAGAGTGGAGAAGCAGCAAATTAACTGTTGTATATCCTAACACTTAAACTACAATTTTCAGGGTAGTGTTGACTGGGCTTCTGAAAACAGGGCTTCTGTTGGGTTCAGTTGCTGGATCTATATATTCCTGGAGTCACTTTGTCTTGATTCTTCAGTTGTCATGCATGGGGGGATTTTAACATAGGAATCAATTAAACTATTTGTTTAAAGATTGGGGCACTGGAATACTGTGCAAGTCTTAAGGACAGAATACACTGATATTGTACTCAGTAATTCTTTAGACTATGCTGAGGAAAAGATTCTTCCAAAAACAGTTTTGCATCTCATTTTTGAGGTTTCTGCTCATTCTTCCAGGAAAGATATTCATAGTAGAGAATTTCACCTGCTCTAAGGGATGTTGCCAACCGCTAAGCAACAAGCACTTGCACAGTCAAAACTGCCTGTCCTCAACCATCAACACAGTGATTGTGGGGACAAGAGCAGCATCAGGCAAAAGATGACTTTTTGGGCTAGCAAAGGGTACATCTTAGTGAGAAACTGCAGCTTTGGCTTTGAGGAGGAGATGTTTTAAGAACAGCTTATGCATGCCATTAAATAGCTGCTGGATAAAATTCAGATATATTCCCAAAATCAGGGCCCGATACACTGGGTGGTTTCACAGCCCGGCAATTGCGCTGGAGGGAGAAATTCATCATGCCTTAGGCTCATCCTTGGCATAACCTGGACACAACTGCATGCAAACTTCCAGGGTTTGGGGTCGGAGCACTCCTCCGCCCAGCTCTTTGTCCAGACACGTGTCTCACGTGCTTCCCAGATCCGTAGGAAGGAAAGGCCTGAGCAGAAAGAAAGGAAATCAAGAGGACAGGCTGGTGTGCATGATGAGCACAACATGGCCCTGTTATTGCTAGGGTTAGAGCTGAACCCTTACTGTATGAAACACCACCTACAGAGCTTGGCAGTAACTAAAGGTATATCCAGGCTTTGGAGTTAGATGCGACATTTGGGCTGATGTTGGGGTAGGTTTTGAAAGGCTGGGGTTTTGAGGCCTATTTTTGAGAGTTTTTAAAGTTAGCTTAAGTAACTCTGTCTCTCTAGCAAAATGTGAAGTTAGCCTGGAGAATTTCTGTCTGAGAAACAGCAAAGCAAAAAGCAAATAATGTCTTGGTTTCTCAAAATAATGGTACAACTTTCTCAAAATACATCTGTAAGCAGCTTAGGACCTTTCAAGATAGTTTGGATCGCTCGCACAACAACAGTGATTTTCCCTTATCAACAGGTGCTCTGAAAAATATATTTTTCGGAGCCTTTCTCATGCTTTTCAGAAAAGCATTCTAGCCAGTATAAAAATAATCATGAAAGTTCTCAAAACAGAGAGAGATGATCTAACGCTTAACCTTAGCCAATGGAATAGTTAAAAACATGTGTATCTGCCAATGAAATTGTAGCACGCTGGTTTCTGAAAAGTATAAAAAGCTGTAAGTTTTCTCATTAAAATGGCTTCCTGGATGAACCCCTGGCTCGCTCGATTTCTAAGTCCACCAGCCTGGCTACAACAGGCTGAGGCACTACTGAAGGGAGAGATGTCATTGGGTGTTCAGTCATTTAAGAGAGCCCGCCAAGTCTGTTCTGCTCTCAGATGGATGCAGTTCAGCCAGTCTTGTTCTTTAGGTTATGTATTGTTTTGTGAACTGCTAATGTTTGTGCATTTTTGAAAGACATTATTCCAGGATGAAAATCCTCAGAGAAACCATGCATATGTAAAGGAAAATCCTTGTTAAAAGAGAATAGACTCCAGAACTTAAGAGTCAAAACATCAATCTTTCTTACTAAGGAATTTGGTTTCTAACTGACTATAAATTCATTTTACTCTAAGGACCAATTTAACAACTAGGTCAGTGGCAACAATACCATCCTCATCAGTTATATGATGGATAGAGGCATCTGACACTACCTTTGATCTTTGAAAGTTTTCCAACAGATTCCTTCATCATTTTGAGACTGTGTTTGATACTTAAGCTTTCAAAAACAATAAAACATGTAATGACTTTGTAGTTGCTAATGCTGCATATTTATCAAGAGCAGAAAAATAGTCTACCCTGAAGCATAATGCTTTCATTTATTGTTATTCAGAAGAGTAGTAGTATTTCCTCATAATAATTTATTAAAGTTAGTTTAAATGAAGAATGGCCTATGTGCAGGAAATCTGGGGTGAGCAGAGCATCTAATTGCTTTTATGGAATGTGGATGAGAATAGTATGTTTGTTTGCTTTCTCAGCTATTTTGAAGGCAAAGTATTATAGTATGCAATTTTCAGAAAGAATACTAAACAATATCTTTTGGTGATAATAAAGAACAATTTTTTACAGGTTTAATTATTTATGAAAACTAACACCTGAGCAATGTGGTCCTGACTGTTTGAGCCATGTATAAACAGACATTTTACTAGCTTTCTCCTTGCAGTTGTCAGCGTACGTTAAACCAGTCCTGACACAACCTCAGATTCACTCTAGGGTCTCTAAGCACAGACTACCCTTGTTATGAATAGTGTCAGGCAGTGTGATGGCTTTGTGTTACCACTGCAGGTAGCAGTAGCTGCCATTTACTTTATTCTAACCTGAGAACCTAAGGTCACACTGTTCAGGTTCACAGAGTTTATTGGTTATAAACTAGCGTTTGCAAAATCAGGTGAGTCCTCAGCAAGTTAAATGCTAAAGTAGAGCCTTTAAATGATGTAAAAACATAGTGTGTTGAAATTAGTGAGGTACACTTCAGAAAAGATTTATTCTTTCTTGCAGATAGTGTGTTTGTTCCGTGATTTTATTTTTTGTGTGATTCCATTTACACAATATTTGTGTATAGACAGAATATACCACAAGGTTAAATAACTGTTGTGTTTTCAGGATGGTATTCCCCAACTAATGTTCCCACCAAAACATTCTAAACCATTTGAGCTGTTGGGATCCCCTGTCATCCCAGAAATAGATTTCGTCCCTGTATATCTTCATGGCACCAGGGTATATTGTGCAATGGTGTCAACAAAATCCTTATACTCTTGTGGGTCTGCTGTACCAGGCCATCAGATCCACACAGTGCAGTAAATTCAAATGTTCCTTTCGTCCACCTGGCTGGAGGTAAGTGCCCTTTAGTCCTGGTCCTAGTCCTCACAGCTCACTTCTTGTAAATATAATGAACTGGACGTCCCTTCAAGAGGATCACAAGTAATATCAGCTTTCCTGTTCCATCTGAGGACTTGTCAACTGGAAACTAGAGCAACATTTATCCTTGAAGAATTTCTTGTCGTGATTGTTCTTACTTTCAACTCATGTACCCATGCTGCTGAGGCAGAGGTGGGTTTTCCACCCCGCTTCCTTGTGTCCTCTCCATGGTCACATAGGAAAAACTACAGGTTATGTTACTGTGCTCTGTTGAGCAGGGGGCACTTGCTCCCCATAACAGACACTCTGGTCCATATTGGTAAGGTGTAAGACATTTCTTCTCTAGCTTGCTAGTCTTTCAAGTCTCTATTGGACAGTCTTTCCATAGTGGAGGCTCAGCTTGGTAGGGAGGAATAAAGATGATCTTCATTGCCATAGTTGGGTGGTCACCTGGGACACTGTTTATTCTCCTTTCATTGACATCAGTGCCATTGGGTTGGTGCATGATTGTAGCTCACTCCGTACAAATTTCCACCACACGTATTGTGTACACTGGACCTCATTTGGATCTAGAGCGGACTGCTTGTTATTTGAATCCCTATAATTGCTTCCAGCCCAGCTATTTCTCTCAGGTACTGGATATTTTTCTCCATGGCATTCCACCTGCTTGGGCCCACTACTAGATCATCTTTGCGAGAATACCTTTCCCTCCCACTTGACAAGAATCACCTCCAGAGGCTGAGAGTCTCTCTGTTCTCTTCCCAATCCACTTGTCAATGTCCTGAGACAGGGATCTCAGTTGCTTGGCTTCACTACCATCCAGTTTCATATTGTGGGCTGTGATATGTCAGCATTGGAGCAGTCAGGTCACAAGGGGCTTCCCTGACTGGTGAAGAAAATCTTTTCCCATACCTTGCAGCCCACCTGGGGATAGGGAGCTCAAAAGAGGCTCTGCCTCTTCCTCCTGTTGTGAGACTCTGTAATTCCTTTTCATCCCTCACTAAGACAATTAATTTTGTCTTGGATTTCTTCTGTATAGAGATGACTGGAAAGAGTTGTTCCCCTGGTTCAGCTGCAGTTTGAGTGGTCATAGTGCCTGTTGGTCTGCTTTGGTTCTGAGCTCTTCAAATTAAACTATGTGCTTTGTCATTCGTAGCATGATGTTGTGTAGTATATTTAAAGGGGAGGTCTTTCAAACCGACCTATGAAAAAATATACAGTTGTTTCAGTTGCTGAAAACTTCCTTTGAGGAATTCAGGACTTCCCTAAAATTCTAACATATGACTTTTATAAAATCCCTGTGTGTGTTATATGTATATACAAATATACGGTAAACTGTGGAACAATATTATAATCTAAACTGACCTTTAACTGCTTTGCCTAGTGCCCTGAAGCACTGGTCCTGCTCATTATTGCTGTTTGACATTTTAAAAATAGCCTGAGAACTGAACAGGTAAATGACAATTAGATGACTGATGATATAAAATCAAATCTTGTGATTCATTATGGGTAGTGAACTGCAAGTTCTATGATTTTCTTTTTATAAGAAAACAACAACAGGTTCTTATGAGATAAAATTGTCATATGTATTTGACAAAACCAGAGACCTATGATCTTAAAACTATATCAAGAAATGTGTTCTGGATGGGTTTTCCAATGAAAAATTTTGACTTTCAAATTTTATTTCTAGCAACTGCATTTTGACTGCTGATGCTATTTCAACTAGTGTATTAAACGTAGTTTAATGGCTTGATTTGAAAATGTCTACCAGCATGCATGTGTATACAGAAATACACATGTATGCATGTATTCCCTGTGTAAAGTATTACATATTGCTCAACCATTTGTAAATGCCTGCAAGTACAATGGTTATGTTGGAGCACGAGATCACATATACGTCCTCCATAGATAACATAAACTTGCATACACATACATGTGCCATGTTGTTAAAAGCACATTCCTGAAGTTGCAATGTCAACAGCCCCAGATTTATGAGCTGTTAAAATAGAGGCTGGCTGTGCAGCCTTAATGTGCTCCATGTGTGTATGGGTTATGATGCACTTTTATAGGAATGTTAGCCACTGCTACCTTGCCTTAGCAATGCCTTGTGATGAGTAAGGACTGTATATTCTTTAAAAAAAAAAATAATTAAAATTTTCCTTTGTTATATTGTCTCTAGGAGAGTGCTTGGCCTGCACCTTGAAACTTACTTATCTATCATGTCTTATTCATAAGACAATTTTTAATTTACTTACAGGCTTTTTTGCCAACTTCAATATAGTTTCAGAGTTCTTCACATGCAGTAATTAATGTAGTGTCCCAGTTTAGTGTTATTTTTTCCTCAGTGCTTCTGCAATTCAGACAATAGATGATCAATCAGGAAATGAAATAGAAACAGTGCTGAGGATACACAATTAATGCACATCTATGGGAAATTAATCTCAAATGGGTTCTCAGGGTATGCCTAAAATAGTGGTAGTATTAGATTGCATTTTTCATTCTTTTACTCTGCTATGACTTTTCTTCTTTTAGTGAATTTTGATGGCTATTGCACAATCCCACTGAGATAACCATCTCCATAAGTGGGAAGTGACCATGAAAAAGAAACCAAGAATCCTAAAGTCCAGTTGTCCATTTTGGAAGATGTTTCTTTCCTACTTTTGCTGTCACCTGACAACATTATGGAAGAATATGGGTCAGGTTGTCTTTGCTATATCAGTTATACCCATGGGTATAAGTGAGGATGAAGTGAAGTCTTTTTATTTGCTTTGTTAGCCATATTGAAAGAGTAGAGTCTGTCATAATGCAGGGTGATGATCTAATTTGAACAAGGTTGCTGAAAAAGGCTGAAAGAAATATCTACGTATTTGATTACAGACCACGTTGCTAAGACTATCCTGTGGCTCGTGATATTGCCAAGAAATACAGACATTATCTCTAATTAGTACTAGAAACATGCACACAGAAAAGTGAGGCCAAAAGGTCTCTATTTGCCCATACATTCTATATTTTACATCTGCTTCCAATGTTACCTGAATATTAATTAAATATTTTTTACATTGTGTATAAAAAAATTGTCTTTGATATTTTCAAGATTTCACTTCTCATTATATTCATAAAAAAATCAGAGTATGAAATTGTACTTGTTTTGGATGGGATATAGTTCATTTCCTTCACAGTAGCTGGTATGAGGCTGTGTTTTGGATTTTTGCTGGAAACAGTTTGATAATGAAGGGAGGTTTTTTCTTATTGCTGAACAGGGCTTACACAAGAGTCAAGGCCTTTTCTGCTTCTTACCTCACCCCACCATTGAGAAGGCTGGTTTTGCACAAGGTCTTGGGCCCTTGGAAGGGAACGCAGATGGGACAGCTGACCTATGGGATATTCAAGACCATATGGTGTCATATTCAGCATTTAAAACATGGGGAACCCTTAACAGTTGGTTAGTGGGCTGCTGCTCAAGAACTGGCTGAGCATCAGCTGGTCAGTCATGGGCAAATTTATTATCATCTTTTGTCTTATTTTCCTTTTCATTAAAATGTGTTGGGTTTATTACTATTTTATTTCACTTATTAAGCTGTTTTCTCAAAACATGTTTTCTTTCTTTTACCCTTTCAAATCTCTTCTTCTTTGCCATGCCCCCCCCTTCTCAATCCTTCTGTGGGCAGTTGTGTGAGCGAGTGGCTGGGTGGAGCTTAGTTACTGCCTGGGGTTAAACCATGACAGACCTTTTTGGCTCTCAGATTTGAAGGGTTTGTGATAATAACAGATTGACCAGAGTGTATTAGAAAGGATTTATATCTGTTAACAGTTTCAGGTCACAATATTGATTCATCTGTTCTCGATATTAGTTTATCTGATCTGTGCCATGCTTCGGTATTTGGGTGTACATGTTAAAGATTGTTGTTGGCTTTTCCAGTTTGTTGTGCTTTGTAGTGATTAGTGATATTTTGCTTGAAAGATTTATTATTAAAATACTGACCATAAACTTCATCTGGTATTTGAGCTCTGGACTGAAGCCATTACTGTGCTTCTGGTACTGTCTCATGGCAACAATTTACCAATTGGAAACAAATCTTCTTCTGACAGGTTTTTATGGAAGAAATACAGAATGACGCCTTTGCTACCTCCTGTGATGTTTTTTCCCTCATTACAACTCCTCAGTATCTTGAACATCCTTGGGTAGTTAAAATACTACTTTTAGTATTTCTTAGACAAAAAACAATTGAGTAAGGTTAACAAGCAATTTAGGAATACAACACAAACTGCACAAGAATAAGATCCATATGGAGGGTAGGCAAATATGAGTAGGTAACTAGAAAACTTTTCACAGCCAAAGTTCTGGAACTTCACTTCCAAGCAAATACAGGACGCTGATTAAGTGATAAAATGTTTGCAAATAAAAAATATTCTGTGGGTAGTCCAAAGAGGCACAACTTACCACATTGTGCCGGGCCCTGGCTAGCATCTACCAAACACTGTTCAATACTATGCAAACATAAAATGCACACACCACATGTTCTTATTCAGATCTTCACTGACACTACTCACAATGTGTTTCTGAGTCATAATTGTGCAATAATACTCAGTGATGTTTGTATTAAAACATAGCTGATTTGTAAGTCAGTATTAGACAACCTACCAACAGATTGGAATTTAGAAACATGAAGAAATTTATATTTTCTCCTCTGTGGTCATAAAGGAGAGGCTGTGAGTTGGTGTCAGGGAGGTTCTGTGGGAAAAAAACTTAACTTCAGAGGACACTGTTTGCAGGTGTAACCCTGAAATTAAACTGAATCTTCAACTGTGGGAATGGTCTTGTGCAGAGAAGACAGAAGGCTTGTAAAGAGAATACAATGCTTGCAATTCCTTAGAGGTCTGCAGCCTCTTCCATGTAAATGTTCAAGTGTACCTCAGTTAGATCAGCGCTCTATGTAAGCTGGAACTACTCAAATAACTTCTGCTTGCAGTTTCGGTAAGTAGGGGAGAAAATAATATTAAACAAGCATATAAGTAGGAAGATGCACTAGTGAAACTACAGTTACTGTGTTAAAATACATTGAGGACTACAGTTCACTGAAGTTCTTGAGAATTGAATAGAATTTGGAAGAAAATTATTAAAATATTTACTAATATAAATAATTACTAATTAACTAGTATTTTATAATAAAATAATATTTAATAATATAATGTATTATGAAAATATTTCAAGGCTTAAAAATGGTTTTCTCAAAGATCTTTCTTTTATGGGAATATGGATGCTATTTGGTGATGTCTTTTCTCTAAAGATGCAGTAAGATAAAATGAGAAACTTGAAGCTTGAAGAACTGTTTTGGTTTTTTTACTCAAGCAGTACACTTCTGATAGATAAAATTGTCATAGGAACATATTACAGAATAATATGATGCTTTCTGGGTTGCTCTCATAAGAAGATTGGGTCTCCTTAGCTTCTATATTGAGACGTGCCACTGTATTCCTTAAATATACCCAGTTAAAGAATTTTAAAGAAAAAAATGTGTTTCTGGTGCATTGATTTCTGCATTCCAATAGTAGTCGATGTGTATCAAACCTATATGCAACTTCTGCACAGGAAAGCCTGTGACCAGATATATCTGCTTTATCTAAATCTCAGTGCTGCTATTTACACTTTGATTGTAAATTTGTCGTTTTGAGCATGGATGTCTGCAGCATCAGCGGTTTTTCTGGGGGAAAACTAACAACCTCCATCCATTCACTGTATCTGTGCATTTCCATAATGCCAACATTTAGAAAACATATTTCTCTAAAGCAGGTGCTGAACTTAGTTCTGCTTCAGGTTTGGGATGTTTGTGCATTTGCTTTTTGTCTCAATTTTGCTATACAAAAATATGCTACTAACAAGACATATTCAATGCATTCCACCTACTGTCACTATATTACTTACTATCCTTTCATTACTGCCACGATTAATTACAAATCAAGTCTTCTAAATGTTTATTATGCATTATAAGGATAAAGTGTACCTTTGTTTTCAGTTCACAATACTCCTCTCTTCATCTGTTTGTGCTCACTCCAGACATAAAAAACTATTAGAGATGAGCAATTGCAGTACAGGTTTACTGGTTACTTATAAAAGTATGTGCCAGATGACTAATTATCTGTAAACAACCTATTTATCAGGGGGCGCTTCAACGGCAGCTCCAAGAAGACAAATATATTCAGACCCTTAATTTTTTCTTCTCTTGATGAAAACTTCTTGTACTTACTTTAAAGTGTCAGTTTCCTCACCAACAGCAGAGAAGTTTAAGAACTTAGGGATAATCTATTTTCTGCTTCTTTGGATCAGCAGAGATATATGAGTGTCAAACCGATGAATAAATTTGAGACAAAATTCTGAATTAGGGAAGACTCATTCTAGGCAGAGGTGATGAAATCACCTTGCTGGGGATTGGAGGCAGAGGGACAACCAGGTTGTTGATTCATTTTCAATAATGGCACACTATGCCTTGTCATTGTGATATATCACTATATGCTGATTGTAATCACTGTTGTCATCAGGGCACAAACAGCCTTTTCATAATTTTTTCTTTGAACATAAATGAAGGGGCAAGAGACCTATCACCTCTAGAGATATGATGGTGGTGGTTGTTGCTTCATACAACCTGTTAGTTACATGAACCATGTCCAGACCGTGTAACAAAGGGAAGCCTGTCTGAGAAATGCTGTGGAGACAACTGAAGCAAGAGCTGAGAGGAGGAGGCATAAGTGTACCTGAGAGAAAAGGAATGAGAAGGTGCACTGTAAATTTACTACTCTGCTTTCTTCGTGTAAGGTGGCTGGGTGATGGAATATTATTAGTAAGCTGTAGGAGAAACAAAGCAGAAAAGAGGGAAAAAGGTGAATGTCGATTAGAGCAACAAAAAGGAGGTAAACAAGGTAGCTCTATGAAATAGTTTCAGTCATTCCATGTCCAAATAGCATTATTTTGACTGTTTTGTTGCTATTGTTAGTGACAAATCTATTGCATTGAAGTATTTCTTTAAATATGCCTACATACATATGTAACAATTTGCAAATGTCTTGAAAATCCAACTTACTTGTGAGGTGTGATACTGCATACAAACACAAATAATTGCATATGAATTCTTGTGTGAGGGATGAGGCACCTTGAGTAGAACATGAGTCTTCGTGAGTGACTACTTACATTTATGTTTTTTCTCTTTACGTATACAACTACAGTATCAGCCCTGATGACTTTAAAACAAGGAAAAAAAGAGGACAACAGATGTCTTAAAATCAAGACTTTCCCCCCTTACCATAAAAATATAGTAAATTCCTGTGAGTAAGTTGTCCTTTTCTCCTGTACTTGTATATATTTATTTACTGGAGTGTTACTAGTTTTTGCAACGCTGTTCTTGCTGCCTTTTACAGTGATTATCTTCATTTGCCTTCCTTGTCCCAGAGTAAGAAAAAGAATTTAGAAAACTAACTCATCATTACTAAGGCTCATTTAGCAAACTTTGGATCCCTATTGTAATTTGCCTGCTGGCTGTCTCCCTGGCATGTAACACTATATCATCCAGTTTTTTAGAAAAGCATAATTGGCATATTGAAAACTGCAGCAGAAAACAGCTTAAGGTCTTAATTAATGCTTCGAGTTTTACTAACAACAGTTGAACGTCGTCTTACGGGTTTTTCAGTGACATTTCTAGCAGTTAGAAGTGCTTGTGTATCCTAAGCAAAATCAGTAGGAGAGCCATGAGACTTTTACCCTGCATCATGTACACAAAATTGCACAGAATTATACAGAATTAACAAGGTTGGAAAAGACTGTAGAGATCATCAAGTCCAAACTTTTACCTAACTTAACAACTTTTCCAACATCAATCCGTCTTCTAAACCATCTAAATCATGTCACCAAGCAAAGTGTGTTTATATGATTTTAGTGCTGCCTCTACAGTTTGAAAATCTTCTTTATGTTGCCTGGTAGAACCATATGAGCTACAAATTAGATGACAATTCTTCTGGCCTTTATAGCTAGGCAAAGGCTGGAGAATATATGTAAGCTGTTATCTATCTACAAGAGCTAATGGATGGCTTCTAATGCAGCCAAGTATAATTATACTTAATATATGGTTCATGTAGCCACTGAAAG
Organism: Serilophus lunatus; assembly: GCA_013399895.1. Lineage (NCBI taxonomy): Eukaryota > Metazoa > Chordata > Aves > Passeriformes > Eurylaimidae > Serilophus > Serilophus lunatus. The sequence continues at coordinate 248,655 of VXBA01002577.1, read as the reverse complement.
TAAATTTCTAGAGCAGCCACTCAAAACGACAAGTCAATAGTCACATTATTCTTCATTCTTCCTAGTTTACTGGAAGCATTTGTTAAACAAAACAAAACAAAACAAAAAACCCAACTAAACACCCCCCCAAACAAAACCGACCAAACAAACAAAAATCCACAAATATTTTAGGATGGGTACCCCTGACAAGGAAACCAAGCAGCTGAAAAATGTTGCAAAGAAGGGAATTTTTGAATGATGTGATAATTTGCTGTATTATGCGTAGGTAAGCAGCCTGCTGTTGATTAGGTACTTCTGAGGTTGGCAGGGTTTCTGATCCTAGTAATAGAGCTTTTTAATTATTTGAATGATGACAACAGTTTCATCATTTTAATAGTGTGATTGATAAACTATATTGGGTGTCTTGTGGATGCTGGACCTCTCTCTTTTTTTACATATTTGATATGTTACAGATTCAAAGAAAATATCTTCTCTTATACTGAACTACTGGAAATTTTGAAATATCCATATTAATTCTACTTTTTACTGCCATTGTTTGTTTTCCCAAAATTAACCTCCCCTTCAATTTCCATCTCAACTCTTAAAGTAACTATTGATACTGCAAACAACAAAGTAAGTTCATGATGTTTGAACGGCATGCTTAGTGAGACATCTTGGCCAATCTTCCTTCCAAAACATTTAATTATTTGCAAACTAGTCTCAATAGATGGGTGTCAAGTTAAGCCTAAACCACAGCTTTTCAATGTCCCTGCTTATCAGTTCTTAAACATAATGGTTTTTCCCAATCCTCTTCTGTTGTTTTTAGCTAATGAGAATAATTGATCTTTTTCTTCTGTATATCATCCTGTTATGTGTCGGTAGACATCCACATTTACACGTGGTCTATTTTTGGCTAAAATAAACACACCTTGTTCTCTTAATCTTTCTTCAGATATTCTAGGGTTTTTCACACACACACACACATCCTTGAGATTTTTTTGTTTCTCTCTTCTAAACTTTCCTGGGTTTATTTATTTTGAAATGTGTCAATGTGCTGCTTTAAATGAAATTGAGTTATTGTAGGAAGAAAAGTCAGCACCGGAATTGCTTTCATATTTTTTCCTTCCTGTTCTGACTACTGTGATCTTTGGGTTTTTTTTGTTTGTTTGTTTGTTTTGTTTTTAGTTGGTTGGGGCTTTTTTCAACAGGAAAAATAAAAAGAAGAAAGTATTTATTCTCATAATACTTCTAACACTTGCTTCGCTTAGTTTGTTATGCTGATCACTCAAAATTCACTTCATCTTTTTGCTCCTTCTTTGTTTTGGATGTTAAATGGATCAGATGTTTAGTGTCCCACCAGCACATTCTATTCAGTCTGTCTACTGAAGCTGTTCTTAATGCAGGAAAAAAGCACCTCCAGTCCATCCCCATGTAAATACGTATTTCATTAGAATAGGAATGAGAAAGGCACAGACACATATGACCTGCCAAACAAGCACAGGTGATGCTGACCCCTCATTTGTGACATGTGAAGATACTTCAGAATTCTGTTGTGGATTTTGAAGTTTTCACTGAGGTTAACAGGATATTAACATGAAAATTGTGGAATGAAGGCTAGATGGGGACAGTAGTGTGAAACTTACTGATTCCTCAGCAGTGAATTAAAGAGTGTGTGTGGCCTTTATTCTACACAGTAACAGTCTAAAGAGTGAATATTAAGAGTCCTAAACAGGTCTGGTAATGTCAGTCATCTGGCAGTGTAGTACACACACATTAATAAATTCTGTTTATTTAAGGTTATAGTTTAGTTATAAACTTTGAAGGTAAAATAATTTTGCTTCTGACAATACTTTATGAAATTGTATCAATAGAAGTACAGGACTAGAGCCACACAGCAGTTCTGTATTGAATTTCTCTCCATGCTGACACCTATAAACTGCAGGAAAATGCAGTAATGTGAAATTTACTTCCCAACATAATATTTTGAACAAACAATAGTTTTTATATTTTATGGAAATTAAGAGACTGGCTTACATCTATTGATACAGAAATGCTAGCAGATAGAAGGGAGTACAACAAACCTTCGAGAAACTAATGTAAAACGTTACGATTTTATTGTTTTCCATGGACACAATTGGATTTTGCAGTCCTTTACTTTTTTTCTTTATTGTTTTTCACCAGGGAAAGGTTAGATATAAGAACCCATACTTCAATAATGTGGGGGTTTTTAACCTAAGGGTACAAAGAGGTTACCTGCAGTTTTTTTAGAGCTCTTTCTTCAACTCACAGATGGAAGTTTTTCCTGCATATTAAGGTGGAAACAGTAATCCTTGCTGTGAAACAGAACTGGAAAGTAACAAGAGCTTCTATCCAGAACCAAGTTTTTCAAGTGTTTCTTACTGTAGGTAGTAAAAAAGATATTTACAAGCATATTTTTTTATTTGACATATAAGGATTTTTTAAAATGGAAAAACCTTCACTATTTAAAATGTGTTGTCATTATTTTCAGTACCAACTATTCATCACATGGGTGGTACTATAGTCACAGTTCGTAAGAAATTGATTATCCTAAAGCTATGGATGTGAATGTTAGTGAAAAATATTTTTTTTTATTTTTATTGGAAATAGTTTCCTAATTTGAGTCGCAAGACAAAGACACTACATATTTAAAATTCTAAATAAAATATGTAAGTGCAGGTGTTACTTTTGACTAGTCCCAAATTAATTATTTCAAAATACAAATTAATCTGAAGAAAAATGAAGGCAAATATATTTTCTGGTATTATAATTTAAAGACTTTAAGTCAAGCAAGCAGAGAAACATGATAAAAAATTACCCACTTCTAATGAACTGTTTTGAAGAGACACTCTACAAAGACCCACCTCTTCTGAAATGTAAGCCATACTTATAGAATATAATAGCTTGATCTATTGTAAGAAGTATCATTATATTATTGTTTTTATGGCTTTAAAAAACCCCAACCCTGTTATGGTTTTCATGGCTTTTAAAAGTCATAAGAGGTAGAACCTTTTCTTTAATTTCACAGAAAATAATTATATGAAGTCCTCAAAAAGAATAGGGAAATAAGAGTCTGAAGGGTAGGAGTTTGTTAATTTATTGCAGGGGGAGGCAGAGAGACAGTAAGGGATTGAAGTTTAGGAACAAGTAAATTCCACAAAAGAGGCATAATACAGTAAAGTAGAATAATGGTTCATCGAAAATCTTCTTACCACTTTAAAAATATAATTTAACAAGGCCCTTGCACAAGCCTTCAGCTTGTGGTTTTGTGATGAAGATATTTAAGTGTTAACAAAGTACAACAATATGTAGTACGAGTCTAAGAAAAATGGATTTTTATTAAGCTGCTCTTAATTTTTAAAGGAGACACAAAAAAATGTGATGCCTCTAATGTCTCTTCTTAACCCTGTTTAGAAAAGTATGATGAAAGCCACTGAAGATTTTTAACAAACCAGACCTCATCAGTCTTTGATGGTGTGTCAGTCTTTTTAATTTATATCCTACCACACTGTATACACTGTTAATGCAGTCTGGGATATTTCTGTATAGACTACATGTCTAATTATAAATACAGTGATTTTATTACTACTTGAAGAGAAAGACCTCTCATCAGGAAGCTAAGACGAGACTCTACTTGTTCAATGTGCAAAATGTCTTTCAACAAAGAGATAACAATAGCTTATATTATTAAAGGATTGTACTAATTTCCAATAAATATATTATAATTACTTTAAAAGGAAGTGAGAAGGAAAGAAAAAAAAAAAGCCATGTTGAATCTTCCAAAATGGCAAAATTAAATATATAAAATTTTTACCTGACTCTTGAAAGACCTCACACAAAACCATAGTTTACATCTTTTGAGTTGGAGAGGATTACTAACCTATCAGAAACTGATGTCAGAATCTTGAAAAGTCAAGGGCTTTGAGACAGTTCAGGCTTTCAAGTTCTACTCCATCTCTTATATTTAATACATGAAGTTTTATACCCTTTAGAAGTCAAAATACACACTTGAAATACCAGCCTCAGATCCTTCTGAAGTGTGTGACACTTGTCTCTCTCAATATATAACATTTTAAGAAATGCTTCTGGCCTGAATGAATATATGAATGTGAGGGACTTATGCAATCCAAAGGGAGTAACACAGGCAACTCCTCACGTGTTCATCTCGTTTGGCTGAAGATGGAAACCACATAAAACATTTTAGAATTGTGACTCTAAAATTTGGAAGAAATACTTAAACATGTGACATGCTGTAAACCAGTAAATGAGCTTTTTAAGGATAAGACAATACTTCCATATATATTTCCATTACAGTCTTATACTGTCTATATGCAGTAAGTGTGACATAACTGCAAATTACTTTTGAGAACCTGAAAATTTTATTAATATGGTTTTAAAATATTTTTATGTATTTGCACATTAATATCTAAAACTAAATCAAACTTCCAAAATAATTACCAAAAAAGTTTGAAGGCTGATTATTTTAATACAGATGTTAAATTACGGAATAAAAAGTAGTTCAAAAGAAAAAGCAGGAGGTGTTGATCTAGTAAGTGGAAAAATAGACACCTGACCATATCTCCACCACATTACTGTGTTGCAATCAAAGCTAATTATATCACTGGGCTGGAAAGCAAAGTGATTGGAGATTGCATCTTTCTCTGCCAACCTTTCTGTGCACATGACTTCTGCGTTAGTCTTTCCATATGTATTAGATTTTTTTCTTCATGCTCTGCTTTAATCAGTTACCTCATGGTGGCTGCCCAGACAAGGATAGCTGTTTAGTGCATTAGCATCTAACTCAGCATCTAATTCAGTCTTCAGAGATGACCTGAAGCTTTACTAGAGTTCTCAAACTCAGGCTGGCCCAACCTGTGGCTGCCTGAAGTGTGACAGAAATGTTCCAAGTTCATTACCTAATGTCTCCTTGCACAGCAAGATCAGCTCTCAGTCTTACAAATGTAGTTTACTACAAGGATGGTCTAATTTTACTTCAGGAGTTTTTCAAATTAAGAGTACAGATATTTATAGGATTGCTTGTGTGCTGTGTACACAGAATATGCAGGGCTGAGAATGAAAAGGGTGACAAATCTGATAGAGAATTGCATTGCAATTAAAACATACAAACAAATGTGGCTGTCTCCACCTGAAAGTGACAGATGCCTGTTCATGGTCTAATTTTACTTCAGGAGTTTTTCAAATTAAGAGTACAGACATTTACAGAGTAAATATAAGTAAGATTCTGTTCTCCAGCATGAAGTCAGTTATGCCTCAGTTTCTTACTCTTTGTGGTAATGGTTTCAAAGCAATTGTGCAGTATATGCTGGCTTTTCTAAATGAGATCACTCAACTTTATTCCAGTGCAATTGAGACAATCCGCATACGTGTATATGCAATGCTGTGATTATATTGTTCCCATATAATATATGCAATATATACAATTCTTACACTTAGTAAAGTGCAGCTGTCTTTTCACACAATTGGTTCACCTTCATGCTCACTAAGCCTTTTTGGAGGGTTGTTTTGACTATGTTGTACTGACTCCAATGACAAAGTATATACCAGCTTAGATCTACATTCTTTTCAGGGGTATTTAAGCCACAGGCTCAACCCATTCCATTCTGAAGTATTTTTCTCTAAAGACAGTCCTATGCTGCTGCTGCTTTACCTTCAGCCTTTATAATGTGGTTTGTTTTGGGTTTTTTTTTTTTTCATGTCCTTCCACAGCTTTCACTTTCTAACTTCTGTGAAGAAATTTCTTTTCATGTGGTACCTAGTTCTTATACGGTGCTTCTCACTCCAGCTACAAGAACCAAATCTCAGTTGCCATGTCAAGATGATTCAATACATTTCTTTATTTCTATCCTTCATGTTTCCTGAGTTCAGAATCTTCTGGCTCTGCATGTACATTAGCCAGGGTTGTACTGTAAAGTCAGAAAAAAGAAAAAGAAAAAGAAGCTTTCTTAAAGTATGGTGGCCATTATCCCATAGTCAGCCTCCACAATATAGAAAACCTAACCTAAATTCCTGTACTTATTGTGGAAATTCAAATCTACTTCTTTTTGAAGAGTATAACATCTATCCAAAAAAAGATGAATACCTTCTGTGTGTGAGGGGTGTTCTTGCTACTTCGAAATGAAAGTTGGCCTTTGAAGTGAAAATAAAACAAAACAAAAGCAACTCCCCCCCAAAAAGCCCCATGAGTCACTGGTGTATAAAAAAAAAGAAAAGCAAAGGTGTGGAAATGTTTGTGAAATACAGAAAATGGTTAATTTTAAGTTTAATTTTAAGGATTTTTTTAAGTTTTTTTTGATGCCAAGATGGTTTATCATAAAAATATCTTTGGAAAGAAGACACATACATATCATTCAAAGAAAACAGACTGCCATTGTAACACTGAAGTTTTACAGACGACGCCAGCTATAAGAACTGTTCCTGAAGTACCTGCAGGCTTATTTTTAAGGCAGAACCATCTTTAGTAAGAGTGCATTCAGCACACTGTAGGAAGCTGAATAGGTGATAGATAACATATTGCATTACTTTTTTCAATAGCTTTTATTCTTTTAGTATTCAATTATCCGAATAAAAAGACTTTGCTGTTTAACATAACATGTTGTCGCATACACAGAAATATGAAATTTAACATATCTTGTTTTCTAACAGCTCTATACTTCATGAAGTCAATAGGCTCTTTTCCTACTGTTTTCGGTGTGATTACATTCTTTTATATCAGATATTAATTTAAAAGAACGATAGTGAATTTAGGTAATATTTTGAGTTTAAAGTAAGTATCAATTCCATTTTAATAACTGGTATAATAATGCTTCTTACTTTTAATAACTTATTTTCATAATATTACTGTAAGACTTGTATGCAAGACAGTTGGTTTTTTATTCCCACCTGTGTTAATACAACTCTACTACTTGGGAACATGACACAAAGCATTACTAAAATAAAGTTACACACATGGCATGTTGTAAGGGCAAATAATATTAGGTACTAATTTATGTGTCAATTTATATGTATGATCCTGCAAACATTTATAATTGCATCTAGGTTTTACAATATTGTGAGAAACAGGCCCACAATTATTTTAATTTTCAAAAGCAATTTATTCTAAAACAAAGGCAAACAGCGCTGGGCGCTTGACTCGGTACGTTTCCAAGTCAGAGGCGCACAGGACTTCGGAAACGGTCGGTTTTTATAACAAAATTGTCATAGAAGCTGAGACTCACGTCTGAAAATTCATGAGACATCAGGAATTTGTCTGAATGTAAGGCAGACATGCATCTGAGACAGAATACACATCCCAGCACAAAAGAGTTTCGGTGTCTGCTCTCAACGCCCTGATAAGAGTGGTGCTATCCATCTGTTAAGCTGTGAAGAAATACTAGCTCTTGCTAATTTTTCCAATATCTTCAGAGGATCATCAATCATCTAATTAAAATCTTATGTTAAACTACACCAATAATATATTTAAACACCACAATACAAATCTTACTCATCCAATCAAAGCATAATTCTAAGACTGCTTACAACATGAATTTCAATCATTAGCGAAAGCAAAACTCTATCGACTACTGTATTTCACCTAGATCTGTAAGCATTTGCATTATCAAAGCAACATAAAGGGCAACTGGATCCTACACTCCATGTGTCTAACACAGAGGAATAAAACTGATACTGAGATACAAGTACAAGTAGAGTAGCTGCACCCTACTTCAAATATATATTTCTCCTTCATCTCATTTAAGAACAAAAATGAAGAAGGGTTATAGGATCTGTATAAGCATCATATTTAGCCATATTTTATTGCTCTTTCCATTATTATGAGTAACTAATAGCAAAACTAGTGTTGTTTCCACTTTCTCTGGAAAGGAATCAATAGAATAGCGGTAGTGATCTGGGAAAGCAACTACATGAAATTGGGAGGGAAAGAAGTGCTCTTCTGGCAAGGGTTATTTTAAAAAGAATTTTTGTAGGTATAGCTTGAAGAACTTTACATCCAAGACTGATCTGTTGTGTATGTTTTTCTAGATTTATCAGGACACTCAGTGCAGAAAACTTTTCTGAAGTCTATTTTTTGACTTATAGTGATGCTGCTGAGTTGAGAACAAAGACCTTTGGAAGCTATGAAGACAGGACAGGATGCCGAAAATCAGCCTGCTAATTGCCGAAGATAAGCCTTGATTGCCCATCAGTGAAGATGGGCCTGGGTATCGCACATTGATTAAATCAGAGACACACCTGGCTGGGTGAAACTTGGGGCGGAGACTGGGAGGAGACTGGGAGGAGACTGGGCGGTCTGTTTCTGGAACTCATCTGCATTTACTCCGCCTATTTCGGGAAATATAGTTTTGTATGTACTTAACGCACTACAATGGAGAGGGAAATAAGCAAGTATGGTTTGGATTTATCCCCCTTGCTTTGCAGCTGCTAATGAACCTACCTGCTTCATAACTTTCACGAGTTCTGAAGTTTGTTTCCGCAAAACAGTGCAATAGTAATTGACAACTTTAAAAAAAAAAAAGAAAAAAAACCAACCCAAAACCAAATCTCCAAAAGGGTCAAATTAAAATAATAAAACTATTGAACAAAGTAAGACACCCACAAAATATAACAAAATAAATTTATAGGTAGAAGCATATTTGGACCATCCTCATTAAGTAATAGTCTTCCTGAAGCCACGTGCATTGCATGTGACTGAATAATGAAGAATAGACGTTAACTTTAAGTGACCTTAACTGCAAATCGCTATAGTGCCAATATTTCTTATAGTTGTCATAGTGCCTGTTCACAGCTGCCAGCTATCCCCCAAAGATCCAGCTTAAATATTATGCATGTAGGAGGAATTAGAGAAGTGCTTACTGAAAACCTAATTAACCCCCTAATGCATTTAAGGTGAACTCCTTGTTACTTAAATGTCTGAATATGCATAACAACAGCCCTGCAAGGGGAGGATTGAGTGCCTCTACTAGGGGATCTTTAAAAGATTTAATTAGCTGGTTGTGAGAGCTCAGAAGTGCATGAAGAAATTTTTAACTGGACCTCGTTGTCCCTAAGACAAAGTTGAGAGGGTCTGATCCATAGTTTGATTTGCTCAATGACAGAGCATTTTAGTAAATAGATGATGTTTTAAGATTTCAGAAGGATTACCTTACTGAAGATCTGGAACTTTTACACTGCTTCTCCAGTTTCTGGAGTACAGTTCTCCAGACCACTTGGCTTCCCACTGCCTGAGAGAAATTGGTGCAAGATGTTCTATGGCATGACAACTCGGATACTTTTTATGACTTGAGACTGAGCTGTCTAAGTAACAGAGGTATGGTAGCTCTATTACCTTTCTGAGAAGATCACAAGCCTGGCACTGGAGTGAGCATAAGAGAAATGTCTAAGTTGTTAAAGGAAAACAAACAGGTTATTTCTTAAATTTCAATTCAAGATACACCAATGAATAGATAAGTCAATATATGTTATCACACTGAGTCGAGAACAAAGACCTTTGGAAACAATGAAGACAGGACCGACAGCAATCAAAAGGAGGTCCACACCAATCGTTAACAGGATGCCAAAGACCAGTCTGCTAATCACGGAGATAGGCCTGGGTACCGCCCACCTATTATCTAAAATCAAGGACACACCTGCTTTTGAGAAGATGGGATCAGCTTGCTAGCTGCCCATCATACTGGAGATGGGCCTGGGTATCACACATTGATTATCCAAAAACAGGAACACACCCACATTTGGAAAGATGGCTGGGTGGAATTTGGGGCGGGGACTGGGCAGGGACCGGCTGGGGACTGGGCAGTCTGTTTCTGGAACTCATTTGCATTTACTCCGCCTATTTCGGGAAATACAGTTTTATGTGTACTTAAGACACTGCAGTGGAGAGGGAAGTAAGCAAGTATGGTTTGGATTTGTCCCCCTTGCTTCGCAGCTGCTAATAAACCTACCTGCTTCATAACTTTCACGAGTTCTGAAGTTTGGTTCCACAAAACAACGCAACTCTCCTCAGTTTGTCTTGACATGGTTGGAGGACCTGATCTGAAACCTGTTTTAACCAATGGATTTAGATACATAAACATTAGCTCAAGGAAGAAGAAAGATGAAGTTTAATCTTGTTGAATGATATAGCCTCTGGTAGTGTCTGATAGTAAATTCTGAGGCAATTTCTTCCATCTTGTTTAGTCCTCAAAGAACTCTATTTCTAGATTTTCCAAACTGAAATGTGTGAAATACAGTAGTTGATATAATTTTGCTTTTGCTAATGATTAGAATTCATATTGTAAGCAGTCTTAGAGTTATGCTTTGATTAAATGAGTAGGATTCATATTAAAGTGTTTTAGATATATTAGCAGTAAAACTTTCTTTCAAAGAAAAGTGATTCCCTGAAAAGTTAACAAAAGCTGGTATTTCTTCACAGCTTAACAGATGGATGGCAACTGTCTTTATCAGGACATTGGGAGCAGCAGATGCTCTGGGCTCCTTTTGTTCTGGGATGTGTATTCTCCTATCTCTTTCTGGTGCATGTTTGCTGTAAAACCCAGATACCTACCTAATCTTGAGAATTCTTGGCCTCAGAAAGAGGCACCCCTTGTGAACATTTGGTTATAAAAACCAACCAGTTTTGGAGATTCTTTGCGCCTCTGACTTGGAAACGTACCGAGTCAAGCGCCCAGCGCTGTTTGCCTTTGTCTTATAATAAATTACTTTTAAAAATTAGTATAATTGTGGGCCCGTTTCTCACAAATGGATGAGCTGGTGCCCTTGTCTATAACGAATTCTGATATTGTCTTTATTTAATTATGACTCTCCCTCTCACCACCACCACCCATCTCTCCAAACACCCTTTGAATCCAGTGAACTTCTGGTATCCACAGTATGCCCCAGTGAAAAAGACTATGAGTAACTCAAGAGCTGTAGAAAACTGCTTAAAAATAAGCAAACAAAACCCAACTCTATGATCTTTAATGGACAAAATTCAAGGCATAGGAAAGCTTTAGACCTCCTCAGTGGGGCATAATGTGGATACCAGAAGTTCATTAGGCTCAGTGTTTGGACAGATGCACAGATGGGTGACTGGGATGACAAAATTGATTCAGAACAGGTCTCAAATGTGAAATATAACAAAATGAAGACTAAAGTTAAAGGTCTGTACATCAGCTTGAGACCTGAATCTGTGCTGGTTCTTTCTTAAAGCCATATTTCTTTTTACTTGGTTTGCTTAAAAAAGAATCTTTAATAAGAATTTGCGCTCGTTTTGGCTGGGGTGGAGTTAATTTTCTTCACAGTGGTTGATATAGAGCAGTGTTTTGAATCTGTTGAGCACAGGGTTAATAATATAGGGATGTGTTGGTTATTGCTAGGCAAGTCTTACACAGAGCCAAGGCCTTTTCTGCTTTTCACACTGTCACACTGGCAAGGAAGTTGCAGGTGCATGGGAGATTGGGAGCAGACAGCCGGGCCAGGTGACCCCAACTGACCAAAGGGATATTCCAGACCATAGAATATCATGCTCAATATATAAAGTGGGGGAGAAGAAGGAGGAAGTGGGAGGTGTTTGGAGTGATGATGTTTCTTTTCCATGCTTGATGGGGCCCTGCTGTCCTGGAGACCCTGAACACCTGCCTGCCTATGGGAAGAAGTGAATTAATTCCTTGTTTTGCTTTCCCTGTTAAACTGTCTTTATCTCAACTTACAAGTTTTCTGTCTTTTACCCTTCTGATTCTTTCCCCAGGATCCTGTTGGTGGAGGGATGAGAGAGCAGCTGTATGGTACTTGGCTGCTGGCTGGGAGTAAACCACAACAGAATTAATATAAATTTATTTCTGTTCATTCTCACACAAACATGGCCCTAGATGTGGTATCATAAACCAGACAAATTTTCATTAGAACTGTTAAAAGCAGAACTTGTTACAATTTCCACCTGCCCTCTGCTGTCCTTCTGCCCGGACTGTATGCCTTGGTTAAGGAAGAAATTTTTTTTAGGTGTGTGCTTTGTGTGTATATAGCTTGTTTAGGTTTTTTTTTTTTTTAACTATTCTTACAGTAGGCTTTGAGTGGAACCAAAGAAACTGATGCTTTCCCTGTTTAATGAATCAGTTTAATGAATCAGATTAATGAATAATCCCTTTCAGGAGGCAGAGGGGTTGCGGTGATCTTGTCTCAGACTGCACCCTCTGACAAACTCTTCCCTACATCTAAGTAGTTGTGTTCCATGTATGATCACTTAATTCTGTAGTGGTGTTATAAATATAAAGGGAAAACAACTTCCAAGACAAACTGAGTGTATTCCTTAGGGGATAATTTCAAAGGTGCAAGTGCTATTTACTACCTGGATTGTAACCGTGACTTTCCAAACCTTCCTCTATAAAACCAAATCGTACAAAATATGAATTTGAGGTAAACGAGTTTAGTAAATTTGGAATAGTTAGCACTGCTGATGCCGTTATCACATGTGGGCAACTGAATTTCCATGGTATTTTTGCTCTTGATTGTTTTTCAAAATAAAAGTGAGTCAGGTTGCTTAGATCTATGCAGTACTTCAGTAGGAATTCAGTAGGAATCCTCTACATAAAAATTAATTTACTTAACTTGTCCATTTTTAGCCTTTATTTATAGCATTGCTATAGGCCAGAACATTTTAAAATTGAGCACCCCAAGGTGAATGCTGTTGTGTTCTCATTTATTATATTTTTGTGTGTTCAGTCCTTTCCCTGTGAATAAAATGTGTGAATGGCCATGTTCTGTGACTTTCATACTGTAAAAAGGATGAGAACTTCAACAATGAATCAGAGAAATCAAAGGCTGAAATCTTGTAAGCATGAAATATGGGGTTTGTACCACAGCAACACAGCAGAGAATTTTTATTAGGCTACGTCCCAGAGAAGGACTTCCTTAGTCCTGCTTCCTATGCTACCCTTGAAACTCATGGCAAAACACTAGTCAGACAATAACTCGAGTATTTTCTGTCACTCTTATTTGACAATTCTGGTATTTTTAGGCTTTCAGTGCAAGATGGAATACCTGCTGGCCATTGGGCAAAGCAGAAGCTTAAGTAACAGAGTAATAAGCTTTTAAGGCAACCAATATCCCAGTAAGGTTAATGATTATCCCATTGTTCATCAGTTCCATTGAACATATGAGCTCTCCATCTCAGGGCAGCCAGAGGTATCAAATAATTTCTCAGTGTAATTTAGGAGAATCCTAAATTTAGCTGGGGGGGGGGATGGTGGTGGTGGTGGTGGTATTTTTGTTCTTTGATTTTTTGAACATAAAGCATATCTGTATGAACATATCATTATACTTATATCATTTTATTAGCTTTTTCTTTGCTACTCTATTCGGTTAAGTATGTAGTTAAGCACAAGAAACTGATAAAAGCAAGTAGCACATTAAAACCAAACTGGTTTACCTTTTAATATTTAATAAACCAACTCTTTTGCAAGTTTTTTTGTTTGCATATATGCAAATTTTGCAAGGTTTTTTTGTCAAACATGGTTTTGTGACAAAATTTGACCACAAAGTTAAAAACAGACAGGTAATTAACAGTATTTGGCACTTAGTAGAAAAGATAGTTTTTCATTTTTCCTACTGCCCTATTTAACCACATCTTTTCTTTGTTTCATATTTTAATTGAATATTAATATATTAAAAAAATGATAAGTGGCACATGTAGTTTTAATGAAGGCAGAAGGCACTAAACATACGTGAAATATAATAGGATTAGTATACATCCTCCAAGGGTGTTAAAAAAGCATTGGAAACACACATTAATATTAAATATTTCATTGTTCATTTTCAGTCATTGCATTTCTTAACTTTACCTCCATGAAGGCATTAAACACTAATCTGTTTTGCTAAAAAGCTACAGCTTAAAATAATAAATGGGTCAAAATATATCAAATATAGGAAACTATTTCTGAAAGCAAAAAGGAACATGAACATTAATTGACAGATTTAGTTGCTGCCAGACAGATTTTAAAAATTACTTTAAACCCCTTCTGACACCTGAATACATCTTTAAATACCTTCTGGCAGCTCTTCAACCTTCTTAGTATTGGAGCAGCATGGAAGATGAGACCTTATAATAGTGCTAGGAGCTACCATGCAGTGTATAATGTGCAAAAGTTGAAATCATATTTAAGTATTGCTTGTAAACTCTGATTTCTCCTTCAGAAGAGAACCTTGTAGCTTATAGACCATATCAACAGGCAGAGTTACTTTTCTCTCTTTTCAAGGCTGTTAGCAGTGGTATAAGGTATTTAAAAAGGATTCCAGAGCAGGCTCCTGTTGTAACTGTGTGAATCACGATGCTGTAGAGCTGTTCACTCTCATTCTGCATCGTGCTGGCTCTGAAGGGGAGGATGCACTCTGGTCATAGAAGTATGGGCAGCCTGAGCCTGTAAGTACTGCTCTTCTGGATGAACAGAGACTAGGCTGCTCTTAGTGAGTTTTTGGAAATGGCTGCACCTTTAGACAGGTAAGAAAACTTCTCTATGTGTTCTTCATTTCAGGCTGATGTGAAGTTGCTGTGCTTGGCAACTCTGTGCTGACCTGTTTGGAAAGGTCAGCACTGAACTGCAGCAGGGCAATACCTTGCCCTCAGTGTTCAGCACCAGGTTGGTGTACTCAGTAATTTTTGTTACACTGCTCCGACGGACTCCTCTTTTTTTGTTTTGCAGAGTCATTTAGGTTGGAAGGAATTCCCCGTTCAAGTAGAGTCAGCTTAGAGCACGTTTCCCAGGACCCAGTCAAAATCTGACAGTCCGATTAAGTTAGCCCACTTAAGAGTCACTTGTTTCAGTGTTTGACTACCACCACAGTAAACCCCCTATTTCTTGTTTCTGGATTGAAATTCATAGTTTTAATGGTTTTGTTTGTTTTAATATTTTTTCATGTTTTGTAATTTTTACTCACCATCTTTTGCCTCTGTTAGTGGATGTTACTGGGAAGAGTCTGGCTCCTCCTCCTTCATTTCCTTGCATCAGGTTTTTTATATACAGTGATAAGATCCTCCTGAGCCTTCTCTTCAGGCTGTACAGTCCTGCTCTCTCAGGTTGTCCTCATATCAAAGCTGTTTATTAATCATATCCTTTATTGTCTTTGTTGACCATATCCAAAAGCCATCACAAATAGTCCACAGTGGATGAAATATCAAACTTAACATTTTAAGTTTTCAACCCTCAGACGCTGGATATGTAACAGATGTGCACAGGTGAACCAGGGAATATTGAAAGGACTTAAATCTAACCAACGGGTGGAAGCAGGAAATTTTAAAAGGTGCTACATTTAGCTAGCAATTTGAAGTCCAGCTTTCCTATTTTCAAAAGTAAAATGAACAGGTTTGGTAACAGATCTTGGGATAAGATACCTGCAGCTGCCAAAGATTAGCCATTTACAGAGGTAAATTGGCACAGCATTTTGTGTCCTGCTAATAACATCACTGATGAGCATTCCATTGGGATTGCCATAGAAACAGGCAAGAGGTGTTCTCCAGTTGGAGGACTTCTCACTCCACTATTGACCATTAAAAGGAAGACAAAAACTGCTCACAGTGCTGAAGATAATCTAGTTTTGATGACATATGAAGCTCAGGAGAAAAAAATCACCAAACAAACCCCTTTCAGGGGAAAAAAACAACCCACAAATTAAATCAGAAAGAGTGATTTATTCAGGCAGAAAATGTGTATATACTAATTTTGAACTAAAAACAGCATTTCCAGATTGAATTTAAGAATCAGTTTTGGGAAAGACAAGAAAGTTTAGGAATGTCAAAATAATTCTGCTTCATCATTCTGAACTGAAGCAATTCTTGTTTCTTAAGCCAGTGCTAGGGTACTGACCTATAATCTTTTTCTAATTCATAAGATAGGCTTGAACTCAGGCATCTTATACCTCTCAAAAGTAGCCAGAGGCTTTCCGATATGGACCTTTCTTTAGTTTATCAGTTGAAAACCTTCTCTCTAGATCAATCCTAACTATTCAAAAAGGAACAAAAGAGAGCCTGTCACATTCTGTCACATTCAATGTTTTTGAAAAGAGAGAATGAGAGGGGGGAAAAAAAGACCCCAAAATGCTTCTATTCCGGGTCAATTGTTCTGAATTTGCTTCTTTGATTTTTCAAGTCAGTAGGTAAATTGAAAAATCAATTATTTACACGTCTCTAACTACATGCTTCCCTTTTACCAGCCAATTGTTGGATATGGGCATTTCACCAACTTCCCTTCTAGCGCGAGACATTCAATCTCCCATCCTTCACCCTGCTTTTATGGAGCAGAGGCTGTGTGATAGCTTAATAAAGTGTCCCAGTCCTTGTGGAAAACCTTCCATCTTGTTCTGATCTCATTTCATTACTGAAGGGACGCAAAGAGTTCTTCATAACTGAAGGGACAGAAAGTAATTAGTTTGTATTTTTCCCCTCCACACACAATCACTGATTATTTATAAACAATTTATGGAACTCAATGAAAACCTGTGGAGCAATGTCTGTGGAAGATTAAGATATTGGAAAAAGTTTTGCTGGATGGCAGGTTTTAGGTAATTTGCACAGTTTTCCGTTGAAAAGGCAGTCTTAACTGTGTGTATGTGAAAGCAGAAGTGTAAAGGAAAGGAAGGAAAATTTTTTCAGATCCAGAGCTCTGAAGACAGGCACTCAGTTGTGTTGTAAATCATTAGGGCATCAGCAGTACAGGTGTTCAAGAAGAAACTTGCTGCAATATTTGTGTTATAGTGCCACGTGTGCTTGTAAAGGTGCCTGGGCTCGATGACTTGAGAAATCCCTTCTGACCTAAGGCACTGTAATAGTTCAGTCTAAAGAACCAGCAAATTATTTAATACAGAACTTGCTCAGGCAAACTTTTTAATTAGCACTATCTCCATTCTAACACCTTAAAAGTGGATACTGATTGTCATCCCATATTCTTAGTGTTAATAAATTCCTTCCAAACATGAAGATCAAATATACAAGATTATTCAAACATTTCTTTGCTGTCCTTTGCTTAATAAAACAAGTGAAAGCAAGTGAATAGCTGTTGTGCATTGAAAAGACACAGCACTATTCATAAAGCATATTACTTCTTGAGATTCCCCAAATTCTAATTAGAACTTTACAAAGCAATAACAAAGATAGCAACTGGATTCTAAACTAATAATCCTAAGCTCTCTGCAAACCAGAAAGCCCCAGTGTCAATAAAATAATACAGGACACCTGTTTTATATGGTACACATCAAAAGCAAGCCCCAAGGAAAATAACTTTTAATATAATAATTATTAAATGTTTATTAACCGAAGCTCCAAATACCAAGAAATGTATTGTAGCAGAGAAACAACTATCTCCCAGGCATACAAAATCTTTCTATTCTGATGATTAAAATTTCAGTTGCCAATAATCTTTTGGCCCAAGGTAGCAGGTGTTATTACTGTACATAGAAAGTAATGAAAGGATATTTCTTATCATTCAGTATTCCTATTTATAATTTAAAGTACACTCCTGTTCATCTATCTGTTTGAAATTAAATTCTTAAACTAAGTACTTTATAGCTTTTTCATTTTCCTGGAGATAACAAAATTCCTAATAAAAAAAGTCTATTCAAAAAATTCAGAGAGGAATTCAAACGCAGAAACTTTGTAAAAGTACATTAATGTTTTGCAGATACACAATTCCTACTTGACTAAGGCTAGTTATTTAATCTCAGTTCCTGCATCAAACAATACTGAGTTTAAAGCCAGATCAAAACTTTAAACCTTTGTTTTTGTTTCAATATGTATTATTGCCCTCTTCTCCTTTAGATTCACTCTATTAAATTCCACCAAATATAAATTGGGATATAGAATTAAATTTGGATTTCCCATATCTTAATGAAGAGTAGCAATAAGTACGTATGTGACTTTCCTTGGTTAAGAAGTTTGGGAGGGAATAAGCCTTTTTTGTGTTTAGTGCTGCTCTGGTAGACCATACACATGATGCTGTTATTTACTTGCTTACACCTAAGGACAAGGTGGGGCTAATTGAGGCAGAGGGTTTTAAATTGAGGAACAAGTGCTTGAAATGCTAGTGAGCTAAAAATTAGTAGGGATTAATTCCTGGTTTCCTTGCTGCTCGGGTAACTGTAATAGGAACTGGAGTTATTTCCATTAGGGTGGTGCTATGCATCTGCTGTAGACTCCTAAACTTTGGGTATAGCTTGATTTACAAATGATGTTGGTGCTCCTGGAGTCAAAAGCAACCCTGCTAGAATGATGTGCCTTGTGGTATGAAGGGGGCTTTCTTAATGTAGAACAGAAGTTTCTAAACAGCAGCTGTAAAAGTAGGTTCAGAGTATCCTTGGACTGAGTGACTGCTGGTGATACAGTTTAAACGAAAGCAAAGCCCATGAGTAGCAACAAAATTATTTTTTAATACAGAACTTTGACAAATGAGTAGTATTAACTATTAAAATTAGCTAGTTCCTTAAATAAGACTTAGGAATTATTGTAAATCAATTAAGGTGAAAAATGGTTAGAGAAGAACTTCTATAACTGAACAAATGAAAGTGAGATTTTGGAATTAATTGAAGCATACAAGGAGAAGAAAAAGGAGACGATGTTGAGAGAAAACATAGGCATTGCTCCAAATAAACAGAGGATTCTTATATGCCAAAGACAATAAAGAGTTATAGACCAAGTACACCAGTGTTGAAATGCTCAGTAATGAAATAGATTTTGAAAGAAGTTTTTCACTGAGGATGCTGTAGCTAAGGCAAAGTTTGATAACTATCTGCTACAACACTTTAACTTTAAAATACGTCTCTGTACGTGAGATAAAAAGACAGAAAGTAGTGAGAAATGGAACCCGTGTTTTCTACAGCTTCCTGGGTATTCTAATAATATGGAAATCTGGAGCTCTGTCATTCTCATCTACAGTCTTGTTTCTTTGCCACTATACTTTCCCAGAACTTATTGTTACAGGAGTGCATGGAAAGTGCCTGCTTGCTGAAATTCCACCTGTCTGTAATTTACTTTTGGTCATTCAAGGCAGAATTAGGTATAAAACTAATAATTTTCTTTAATGAACACAGCACTCCTATGAGGTACTGAGAGTCTTTTACCTCCCAGTAACATAGATGAAAGCTGGCAGCACCTTGCTGTTTTGGGATCTTTGCATTTAATAGATACCTTGAATTTATTTGTGTGGAATGGATTATACCTTTTTCAAGAACAAAATGAGTTTAAAATTTTAATGTGAGGCACTTTTCCATTTATTATCTGTTCTTGGGTTTATTTAATTTCTGATTACAGCAAACAACTATGTGCTCTTGTGACATATCTGGTCTCACAGGAAGCATGTAGGACAAAATATATTTTAAAGGCATTTCTTTCTCATTCAAAGTAATCTACTTTTAAGGTTTGCTAAAAGGGAAATTCATCTCTAATCCAACAAGGAAATTTATTTATTTTTTTCAGTGAAAGGTCTACTCCTATGACTGTAAAATTCTCATAAAATTCATGTTTTTTCTTCAATATTTTTTGGAATGTGTACATCAAGATTACAATTAAATGATGAAGGGTTTCTTTCAATACTGCCAGGAATACAGTAATTTGACTCAGAATGGGTTATTTCGGTTTTATGCATCTTCAATGATGACAAAGATTGTGTTAGGTAAGTCTTATGTTGTAGCTGTGCAACCATTTCTGTTTATGTCCTCAGAACGCTCACTGAACTCACAGGTCTTGCACAGAGCTGTTGGCATTTATGATGATGCAGAAAGTGGAGTAGAATGGTTTGGCTGTTTTGGCTCAACAATTTTGTTGAAGTAAAAAAATCAACTAAACCTGTATTTCTGGCAGTTTTTTGAGGTAACAGCACAGATTTGTAATGTAAGAAGGTATTGTTTCTATGTTTAATAGGGTAGAATTATATGTTACTGAATGGGTGCTTGAGAAATTATAGGAGGGTACCAGTTTAATTTGAACAAAAAATGGAATTGGGCTATAATGTAGGGTGGGATAATGGCACCTTTTCATTTTCACAAATATGATTTAAAAGTGTAATCTCTTTAATCTGTGGTTTCATGAGGCTGCAGTTGATTAGAGATTTTTATTATCTGAAGTAAAGCAGTATGTCTTGCGCATTACTACCAAAGCATTCATGCAGCTATGTTGCTTTATATAGGACTGCTAATAATCTATCAGTAAAAAATATCACCTGACACTGTTTCTTGTTATGTATAATTTGAAATATTCAAACACCTCAAAAGAAATCCTGATGCAAACTTGGGAAGTGAGAGGTTCTGATTTCTAAAGCAAATAAAGGCTGGAAATTGCTGTGGGAAAGAGACTAGATGCTGAGCAAGACTTACCTACCCACAGGACACACAGAGCAGGTGAAATACAAAGGTCTTGTGGAACCTTTCAATATTACTTGTGACTCCCCTGGAAGTACTAATTTTGAGTCTGACAGCACAGTCAGTAGGGAACCCAGTTAATGTATGTTTGTTGGCTCTGAGATGACACCAATGAGGTCCAGATCTAAAGGTAGTTTTTGTATGTGGGCACCTGTCTGCTCAGGAATGAGCAGAGACCCCAGGGAGTTTAGAACTGAGTCACTCAAGAGCTGTGAGTGATAATGACTTTCATGCTAGAGGCACTATTTAATTAAGCAACCCTCCTGATTTCACAGTTGTGAGAGAGGCTGCATCTTTAAGAAATGGAGGGTTTTAACAAGCACGAATTCATAGGGTAAAAAGAGAAGTTATTAATTTTTAAAGGATTTTCAAAACCAAAACACTGTTACCTAAAATTGGTTTAACCAGTGCAAGAGCTACAACAGGCTTAGACATCCAAAGCAGGTCCTATATGGAATTGGGAAAAATATAAGTCCAGGTCAGAAAGCAGCTAAACTATCCATGGGCCCCTCTGTTTTGCTTTCTTCCTGTTTGAGTGCCTGTGCCCAGTGACCATGCTTCAGTCCTTTCAGATCTGGACAGGCATGAGTTTTCCCCCCCAATATTTCTTAAGACCTGATTTTGAATGCTATCCTTGGAGAACACTTGAAAAACCTGGTGGCTTGGATACTTAGAGTGGAGTGAACGTCCTTGTTTATTTCTTTCCAAGTGCATCTAGGAGATACAGAGACAGAGATGTTGACAGGAGGTGATAGCTCCATCCAATCTTTTAACAAGTAGGCAGTTATCCCCAGAAATACCTTTCTGTTATGCCTGCCTCTGTGAACAAGTTCCAACTTGCAGAAATTTGGGCATGTTATTTGCCTCCCCTGTTGCAGCCGCTCTGTCACACAGAAAAGCAAATTAATTTACAATTCCAGTGCAGATACAGCTCAAGAGCTTCTGACTTACCTGTTTGCAATTTGGAGATGAGGATTTTGCTGCAACATTTTTTAGAACAAAATTACTTTGATGGCCTCCATTTAAATCAGACTAATGTAGTCCTTGCTAGTCTTTATTGGAAATATTGCATCAATATTTTAACTTGCTTAACTTTGTTCTTAGGGGGATATATTTCAAATTCTTATTTCTCATCTTTGTTTACTTATTTTCTTTGTACAGAAACATGCTTTGATATGGAAAACATTATACTCAGCGTAACTTCAAATGCCTGTATATAGATGTTAGTAAGGGTACATTGTAACCTACCAGGTAGATTTAAAGTCAACACTTCATGATTATTCCAGTATTGCTGGCAATGGCAGGACAGGTTCCCAAATAAGCTAATACATCAGATAGCTGTGAAAGCTGTAAAGATTCTGGGATGACTTGTTGGAAATTAGGACAAGATTTTATCTTTAGGTAAAAAACTGTGCAAGCTGCAGTAGCCAATAGTAAATGATGACACTTTTGGAAGCACTTCCCTGAGAAATTCTATACTGCTCGTGTCACATTTACATGAAGATGAAGGGTAAGTTTTTGCTATCTTGTACCACAGCTTCTAATATTCAACACGAAATGAAAAGTCATCTCTGTTGTTAGTGGTTGATTGAAGAAACCTTTGATGTAGTGTTTCCCTCTGAGTTGCTCAAGAATCCTGGTGACAAGACATCTTAGGTGACTCAGTCTGACCTCACACCTCTGTATTATCAGTTAAGGTAATAATCTAAATTGTAGTTCCTTAGCATTCTTTTCTGATACTGTTGGTATGTACTCCCTATTTCCTCTTTCCCATCTCAAGGGGAGGGTTTTATGATCATTAAGATCCAGCTTTATAACTTTGTATTCAAATAACCCACTCATCCATGTACAGCCAGATGTGTACTATACACTTCACTCTGCATTAATTTTCTAATTTTCATTGTTGCACATGCAGTTATTGTGAAGCCTGCTTGAAATCTGCTAAATGCCAAATTCTCCAACAGGCCACCTAAAAGAAAGAGAAAGCTCTCAGTCTTTTCATCATTACTCTTTAAACATTTCTGTGTTTGCCTGCATAAGCCTAGTATGACAGTGTGTTGTGGCAAATGATGTAATGCTCGTAGGCGATAGGCTGCTCACTGGCTAGCTGTCTTTTCACTTCTGAATGCTTCAAATCAGATCAGTCTGCCTTTAGTTTTTGGCTACACCCCACATAACTCTTGGATTGCGAACAATGCTAAATTTGTTTACAAGTTATGGTGTTTTTTGTTTTCTTTGAAGTATAGGAGAAAGTAATGCCCAGCTGTCTAATGAAACCAAATTGGATTTCACATCCTTCCGAGATCCCTATTTCAACCAAGGTGAATGAATAATATTAGGGATCTCATCTGCCTCTCTCATCTAGGTGCTCATTCACTTCTTAACTTTTGGATTTTGGCAAATTTGCAGTTATGTTTTGTTTCAATAGGAAACCACTAGGTTTCTTAAAGCATTGCAGATAAATATCACTATTCTAGTTTTACAAAACAGTTCACACATTTATTATAAAAAAATGTATGGCATTTATCATAAAACCATAGAATATGCTGAGTTGGAAGTGACCCATCAGAATCATTGAGTCCAATTCCTGGCACTTCACAGGACAATCCCTGAGTCATGCCGTGTGCCTGAGAGGATTATCCAAACACTTCTTGAATTCAGATAGACTTGATGCTGTGACCACTTCCCTGGGGAGCCTGTGCCACTGCTCAAGTACTCGTTTTTTCTTTTGTTTAAACACTGTTTACATAGCTAGTTTGCCATAGGGGTTTTTTTTATTTACTGGTGGTGATAACTTCTTATTTGATTTGTGATTGAACATCTCGATATTCTTATTTCAGGGTTAACTGTATCACATTATTTACTTCAGGAAGCACCTTCAGTTTATTGATCTATACTGCAAATAATGCCCTTTTCTCATAATTTCAAATTGCTGTAGTGAGTAGTAAAGGAAAAAGGAACCTTAATATCAACAACTGTTATTTTACAGACTGAAAAACACAATGTGAAACTTAGAAGAGATTTAATTTCTAGAACATTATGTTTGTATAGTTTTGTCATGCTACCTTTCTTTTTGTATATTTCTTGCCTCTGGCAGAAATATGAAATAAGGAAGTCTGTAATGTGACATGTCTCATACTTGAAGAATATTGAATGCATTTTTGTGAAGTGCTAAGGTCACATTCCATTTTTGTTACATTTGCTTTACTTGGGTATTATAAAAAAAAAATCATCTTTTTGTCTATTTTTTTTCTTAATTCTTCAAGTTTTGAGTCTAATGAACTGTGTATTATACCATTATATTATTTACCAGTGGCATCTCTGTGATGAGATGCATAATAAAAGTATTACCAATTTGTATTAGATATTCTCCATCTCCCTTTAGACTGAATCCCGAACTAACAAGAATCAGTTTGAGCCCTAAATGATCATTTTTATTGATGGTAACATCAGAAAAATGGGGGGGAAATGCTGATGTTACTGTGATTTAAAGAATGGCAGTAAATATATTAAATGGCAAGATTATGCTATGTTGGAGATTCGTAGATATTTCTTGTCCTACTTTGTAATCAAATCAAGCTATGAATGGAAAGGGTGCTGTTAATTTCAGCACAATGTTCTCTATGAGATGTTTGCAGTATTTAATTAGGAGTAATTGTGCTTTTTTTTTGTATTATAACATTTTTTTATTTATGAAGCTTTAGGATGCTGATCTAATGCTTTCACTAGCATATAAATCTTACCCAAGCTAACGAAAGTACCTAAACTCATGGATTCCTGCTTCTCCTATCCACAGCTAGCTAGGGATATGAAGGTTCTGAGCTGCTCAAGTAGCAGGCAGCCATGACCACTTCTCAGAAGCTCCATGAAGGTTCAGTGTGATGTGATCTAAAGGTTAGTATTAAGATTTGGCTTAGAATAGTTTGTTTTCCTCACCTTTTGTTGCCCTTGTGTCCTGTCTCAAAGACTATGTAGAAAAGATCCTGATGTTGAATGCCTGAAGTTGCTATTGTCAATGGCTGCAGAAGAAGGAGAAAAATAAGAATAGAAACTGCAGTATCTGGGGAAAATTATGTCAGATGTATGAGACATCTTCATTTTGCATATCTTCCCTGGGTAGCTCTACTCCTTTAACCTGCTTCAAGATCTACCATCACAGTGTCATTTTAAAAAGTAGCAAAGACATGTTCTTTTTCATTTCATGGCTCTCAACCTGGGTCGATTCTGGGAAAGAGCTCTCCTCTTCCCAATAGTTACCTTTCTTCTGTGCAGGTTAAGAGGTCAGCACAGGAGTCTTCTGAAATCCTGCTGGGGTTGTAGAGTCTGGTCAGTCCAAAAGCAGACCCATGGTTCAGATATGCTTTTTGACCATTTTACTTTTTCAATCATATTGAAATTGTCAGACATGATTAAGCACAACTAAATGTCACTGATAATTATGATTAAGGATAAAGCCATTAATAAGTTTAAATATAAATATCATTTTCTTTATGGTTTTGTTTGTATCTCTCTTACTAACCTAGAAAGAAATATAACAGTTCTGGCTGTCTTCCATTTTTCCCCTCCTAAAAAGACAGAGTGCCCTAAGTGTTGATCCTGTACTACTTAAAGACAGGATACTTAAATTAGACTGTTAAGAGACTTAGAAAAGAACCAGAAATATGTGTCTTGGTGTGGTGGTTTGAACCACTTTTATCACCAAGGAGGTGTGTACAACAATGACGGAAGACTGAACAGATTTCAACAGCAGGTAACATTTTATTGTCTAGGGGCTCAACCCGGCCCAGCCTGGGGGAAACCACGGGGTGGGGGACAGCCGGGAGCAGCCTGTGCCTTCCCCCGGCCCCGGGAGAGATTGGGCAGGAGCAAGGGCTGCCCCGGTCCCCACCTGAGCCCAGGAGGGCACAGCCAGGGAGAGCCCCTGCCCCGGCACGTAGAGAGTGAAGGCAGGGGAGGAATTTCTGCAGATTTTCCAGACTTTTGGCTTTCCTTGAGGTTTCTAAAAAACTAGTTTTAAACAGGGCAAACAAATCCAGATATCTTCCCAAACACCCCCCTTCCCCCCGACCCTAACCCTAACCCCAAGGCCTCCCAGAAACCCAACACCTCCCAAAGCCATAACACTTGGTGACTCATTTTTGATGTAAATAATTTTGTGAAAACTTTTATTTATGGAACGCATGTTTAAAAGTGGAAAGTTTACCTTTTTTCTGCACAATGTGTAATAAAAAAAATTGTATGATTTGGAATAATTTGTAAATTTCAGCAGCAATATTTACTTGGCAAGCAGTGCTGCCAAGTTAGAAGCAACTGATAAAAACTAAAAGAAATGAATGGTTAATTCATTTAATAGAATCATGGGACAATTTAGAAGTCATTGTGGAAAACAGCAGGAAGCCAGTGTTTAAGTGACAGGACCAAGCTGAACTGATTCTACTTAGTACTAAGGTGAACAATGAAAATGAACACCTGCAAAAGAGCAATTAAGAGTGAAACTACTAAAATGTCAGATTTTATACTGACTTTTAAATAGTGCATATTGTTCTACTAAAAAAATCCAATCCTTGGGATTAATACTGCTAAATGGAGAATTTGGATCACGATGCATAAATATTTTATATTTTTCTTAATTTCCAGTAGTATACAGAAAAAACAATATTGACTATTTAAGGCTTCCCAATAATTTTGAAATTATCCTTGTAGAATCAGCTTCAGGTTCCATCAGGTAGTTTATTTTGTTGATTTTTAGTAAAAATCGAAGTCTCACATATTCCCTTCAGTTCTAAAATCTTGGAAGGAAGAAAAATACTTCACAGCTGCCCAGTTTTAGATTGGTAGTTCTTCTGTGGTTCTTCTGTATGAAAGCTTGATCCCATAAGACAGTTCTTACAGACACATTTTAAAGAGCTAGATCCAATTAGGAATAAACAGCTGAAATTTGGCAACAGGAATGGGTAAAACCACTGGAAACTTGAGAGTGGATCTCTGCTGAATTTTTGGCATTATGTGCTTTTCTTCCGCGTAGTTCTGGGAACTTGTCTCAGTAGATTATCACTGTCAGCTCCTAGTTGTGTCTTGTCATTTCTTTCATAGGAATTTGAAAAATCCAGCTATAGTAATCATCCCTACTTCAGACATCTTGGCCTAATTCCCTGGCTTCATGTGGCATTTGATTCATTTGGGCCTTGTCTGTTTTATCTTTTTCTTTATCTTAAGTACCTGTGAAAACATTGGTGACAGTACTGAGTAATACAATACACACCATGAAGAAAACACTGAAGTACTTTTGCCCGTTTACCATCATTTTCCAGTAGTGTGGTAGCTAGGAATCAGTACTGGATCAGGAAAAAAGCCCAACCTTTGCTGTTCTCCCTTTTTTTCATCCCTCTGTCTTGTTTTTGTCTGAAGGATGTTTTAGGTCACTCTAACCAAAAGAGCAAAAGAAAAGGAGTAAGGTCATGGTTTAAACCAGCTTCAGACTAGATGTGTGTAATGCCTTGCCTTCATTTTTTCCTCTCTTTAGAACAGACTGTTCTAACAGGTCTGTACTGCTTATCATTTTCAAAGCCTGAAATCATGACCCATGGTTTCAGTAGAAGTGCCAGATTTATGTTAATAGCTTTGAATACCTCAAACTCTTATGTCATTGGCAGGTCCTTATGTCACTGACACATCCATTCCCTTATGTAATAAAATGAATAAACGGCGCAGTGTTTCCTACTGTGATTCTACTTGCAAAGAGAACTATGGTCAAATTTTCAAAATTTCAGGATAAATTATTTTGTTTTAAATTCCATTAGTACCTGCCACTTACTTTAACTTCCAGGTTCATATCCTTATTTAAATTTGAATTCATGCTTGTTGCAGTTGCTTATGTGTGTATGGGTCTGCACAGCGTGCAGAAATGCAGATAATTATCTTGGATAGCTGTTAGTGCCCATTTGCAAATACACAAAAGCAGGCATAGTCGTGGTCTGCTCAGATTTATCCTGGAAGGAAGTGTCATCTTTATTTTAAATTTTTGATGACTTCAAGCTTTGGATTAGGACCTAAATTTCCATGCAAAATGTAAGCACATGAGCCACATCTCTGTTTAAAAATGAAGCCCTAGATATATAGTAAAAAATGTAGATGTTTAGTAACTAGACCACCAGTCATTAGAAATGTCAGATGCAATAATTTCAAATTTATTCATAGGGAGTTCACATCCGAAGACAACTCCAAAGGGGCTTGCTTCCAATAAAAAGAAAACCTTGAAGGCCAGCTTCCTATTGTATTTGATTTAGTAATCTTTTTTTCTTTACATAACTTGACACATAGTGGCCTGATTGCACTTTTGCCTTAGCTTGACGAAGACTAGTTCTGACTTGATGTGGTAAAATGAAAGGAAATTCTGATATGACTTCGAAGTTTTAAGTGAAATGTACTTGCACAGAGAGAGTTTCTTTCAACAGCCAGACTCCAACAGTTGTCTATAAGGGATGAATTATTTTCCTTTCCAATTTTATAATTGTGGCTTTTAATATTAGAGCTCAGCAGACATAGAGGTATACATAGGGAAGCGACCGAAGTTCATGTGATGGCATACACCCTGTATAAATGGAATTGGGGAACATGAGAGAACAGTGTCTGGCTGTGCATGTGGATCCCTCTTGGACTCCATTCATTAAGGCAAACTCAGTAAGGTCAGGAAGATGGAGAAGGCTGTAATAGAACATTTTTAAAGTACAATAAGCTTCTTCCTGAGTGCAGCAAATTTATTTGCTAAGTTAAGAGGGGATGTGATGGACTTTGTTGACCCATCAGCCTTCATGCAGGAGAACTGAGTGCATCTTTCTTCTCACAGAGTCAATGTTGCCTCCTACTCGCGTGCTTCTGGGACAAATGGTAATGAAATAATAGAAAAATTGTTTATTTCCCTCCTTCACATGGAAAAACAGGGGCAAAAAGGCCTTTTCAGTTTATCTTTTGTTAATGAAATGAAACTTCTTAAGAGATATATTAAGATGAATGAAAATATGTAAAGGAGAGGTTCTGATATGTGGTGTTATCCCTTGCCAACTCCAGCCAGGAGGTTTTCTTCCAGGAAAGAATTTGACACACTTTCTGCTTTTTTTCCTTTATTTTCTTGTATTTAATATTTTACCTACCTACTGGTTTTGAAGTACCTGGACTTCATTTTGTACATGGGCACATAGCAAGACAGTTCAGAGTTTCAAAATATCTTTCATACTCTTCAATTTATGTTCAAACATATTCAGCAAGATAAATGACAATTATTGCTTATGGGTAATGTGGAAAAAAATATAATTGAATCATTGTTCCTGATGTCACACTTCTGGTTCTCAGTATACAAACCATGTCTGTGCAAGCCCTATGCATGTACATCTCAAACAAAGAGAAGGAAAAATAAACTTCTTGAATGAGAACAAATGCTTTATTAATAGTTACAGGCCATTATCCCTCCAGAAGTAGGAGGAAAAAGCCAATTAGTTTCCTTTGCTATGGACATAATTTGATACAATGACCTTGTTGAAAAATGCTGATCTTTGGGCATGACAGTATATTTCCTGAAGATAACCTGAGATCTAAAACTAGAGCAAATTAACTGTTTTAAGATGCCTTGCACTTCATGCAAAGGAAGACAGAAAGAGCTAATGCATTTAAAAATGAAGTAGTACCCCTTTTTCTGATAGGCTTAAAACCAGTCTAGAATAAAACTTTACATTTAGGCTGAGAAAGTAACCATTGAAATAATCACTTTTGTAATCTTTGCATGAAGACTGCATATTTTATCAGCAGTTCTACATAGAGCTCCACCAAATTCTGGTCTTAGTGCAGAAGCTGTCCTTGCAGTGTTTTGTAGCCTATGTCTATGCTGAGTGGATAAGAGGCAGATCAAAAGTTGCCTGATCTCTAAGTAGACTAAATCAGTCGGACTAAAATTCTGCCTCTCTTGGGTGCTTTCTATTGTGGGCTCAATACCACGCTGTGTTATCAGAATAGACTTACTTTTTGCTCATAATCCTGTGTGAATATATCCTAAATTTTATTCTTTAGTGTTACATCTCTTGATTTCTAAAGAATTAATCTAATTTCACAACTTTTTCCATTGCCATACGCTTTTATATGAGATGAAGTGAGATTATGTGGGTGTCCTTATGGCAGTATGGTGATTGTCACAATGCTTTCCTAAACTGAGGAGCATATTTAAGAGCTCTAATATACCAAAGTGGATTTAGGTTGATACTGAAATCAGACATGCCTGTTTCCATGAACTGGGTGAATTTTAGCCAGTGAATTGCCTGTTTATACGTGCTTGAGGTGACAAAAAAAAACCCCACTAAAATGCCAATCTGCATGGTATGCCTGCATACCAGGGAGGGAAGGTGTAAAACATTTCTGTCACTGAACACTCCAGGGACAATATTTATAGATTAATAAGTGTAAGCAAAAGGAATTCAAGTTTGATTACCTTTGTAAAGATTTGTTTTAAACACTTACACTTTAAAGATTTATTTATTTATTTTAAGTAAGCCTCAGGGCTTTCTGTTAATGACATGGCCAAAAAGCAGCTGAAACAGCAGAATTTCATTACTAAAGTTCAGATTGATTGTCACTGTTTAACGCTGCTTTATAGCCTCTCTGGAACAAAGAAAATATCACCTTTTAATATGTAGTTATAATGTTCTAAGCTAGGAAAGAAGGGAAAAAAGAACAAATGTAATGCCTTTCTTATTTCAAAAGCAGACTTTATGAAATAGGGCTTTTTGTTCTTTGTTTTTTATTTTAATTTACATTCTGATTCAGCAGCATTTTCCATCCAGAATGTGCTGTGTAAATTTAGATTAGGTTAAGTGCAATAAACTAATATTTGATTTTCCTTGTTAATAATGAAGAAAAGGATCATGGATATAATTTTTTTAAAATTAGATTTCTGTTATCTGCCTGATGAAAAAGAGAAAACACAACTGAAAGGAATGAAAATAGTTTGAGGCTTCCTATTTAGGCCTTGGGGTGTTCTATTAATAAAATAAGGCCTTTAAAGAGCTTGATTCTCCATTTGTACTGTTTCTATGGGTATGAAATAATTAACAGTCATAATTTAAATGAGAATTATGCCCTTTTGGATTGATCCAAGCCAGACCTCTCCAACATGGGATTTTTTTAAGTAAACAAACACTTTTATGGCATGTCTCTGGACACTCCCGAGTGTGTTTTTCCATGTGAAAATCCAAGTTTCTTGCCTTCAGCATGGCTTAAATGTGTGAAACAGGTCAAATCAGTGTGGTAGACCTAATTTTGACTATGTAGGCTAATATTTCTCTTGACTCCCTCGTACTGCCTCATGCTCCACCTCAAGCCTCCTGCCTATCCCCAGCGTGGCTGCTGTTTGTCTCCAGCACGGTCGCCCACTGATTAGAGTGATGGTACACGTTGCCACATAGCTTGTCCTCAGCAACCTGAAGACAGCTCCCAGCCTGTCTGATGAACCTGGATAGAAATTCAGGGGGGGAGGAAAACGTCGTGTTCCAATCTACTCTTTCGGACCAATCTAAAAAGCACAGCAGCGCCTTTGGTACACTCTTGAAATATGTGATCTACTCCTACCAGTATTTTTTTCAGTCAGCTACTTCAGTCAAATCTGGAATTAAACATTAATTCAATCTATAATGGCTTTTGCTTCAAACTGGGGTAATTTTAACTTCTTACAAAACAAAATATTTTATGCCAAAGCTTATGCACGAGTACCCTTAAAGTGAAAGCTTTTTCACACTTATGACTTGAAAAGTCACAATTTCCAGTCTTAAATTACAGTTAACAGTCAAGAAACATTCATTTTCCACTGTGCAGTGAGCTGTAATGTATGAAAATTCATAGTGTGTTTTCTTGTTTGCTTAGTTTCACAGGGATAAGTAAGGAATAGCTCCATTCACATCAGTTACAATTGCCCAGCACTTACACAAGGTGAATTTGATTAACAAGAACATCAAAAATTAGTGTTCTGGAAGAACTGTTAAGGTGCTTCAGAATAGGACCTATCACAAAGTTGGGAAACAAAACAAAAAACCCAAACAACACAACTTTGGTGCTTAAATAAGTTTAAAATAAATTGTGCATGAACTCTAGAAGTGATTAAATGTTTTCCTTGTTATACTGTGCTGGGAGTTCATGTAGAGTCACAGGTTCCAGTAGTGAATCCATGAACGACAAATATTCAGGAATCTTTTGTTTCAATCACATGATAACTGACATCTGGCTGTCCACACAAATAAACTCAGTATTAGCAAGGACACACTGCCAGTAATAACACTCAAACAAGCACAATGCAAAAAAACCCCCAAACAAAAATGTTGAGCTCTGATTAAGATATAGAGAAAAATATTTCAAAAGAGAAGATAATTTATAGACATGCTAAATTATATTATTGCATTTCAATTCCCAGTATAGAGTTTCAGAATAAATAAGAGCTATAGCTTTTAGCTGAAGGAAGAGGAACTCTTTTATTTGCTTTCTTTTTAGTGGATTTGGATGAAAAGTGTTTCTTAAAAAAAAAAAAAAAAAAAAAAAAAAAAAGCATTGAGAGCATAGAGAAGTAGTTTTCATTTATTCCATAACACTTCCATTTCCTAATAGCCTCTCCTCCTCTTCTACAATAGGATCAATTATCGTTCTCTGTTACCAGTAACAGTAAAAGGTCAAAAGTGAAATAAGAAAATACCGTCTTTCCTGAGGGAACAGATTCATAATGTGGAAGGCAGCCTGTGATCTGGCAGTTGTAGCTTTGAGAAGCCAAAGTTTAGTACAGGAAGAAATTGGAATGTCTCTTGGATGGGGAGATAGTGGTCAACAGAGAGAGCAGTTGACACGATTTCTCTGTGTATAGCTGACATCAAGGTACTTGGTGCTGTCACCGAAGGAAGGCAAGCAAAGGCTCTGTTTTATGCTATTGTCAGTTCTGCTTTTTTATCTCACATATCATGCTCACAACTAATTGTGTTTACTGTGCTCCTACAAAGCAGGTAGTGAACATTGTGCAATTAACTGGTAAATTCCAGCCCTCCTTTTTTCTTCCAAACAGCATGTAGGAGAGCTCTTTCTGTCTCTTTTTTCCTCTAAGAAAGTTTTGTGTTTGTATGCATATGGCTGTTATATTTTGTAATTTGTTGTTTTGCATCTCATACATCTTCAGTTAATCTCTAGTGTAACTGACTGAATTTTTTTGCTTCTGAGTTTGGGGATAGGGCAATGTATGCAAATCTGTTGTAGTTTGAAATTAAGATAGTTATTTCAGATTTTGACCCAAAACTACTCTCTAATTTACATTACACATTGCCAATACATTTGTGTTAAATAATATAATCATTAGTCTATTAGAAGTGAAGATGGCTAAAGAAGGAAGCAATAATAAAAGAAGGGATGAAGATAAATCTAGACTAGACCTTAAAATAGAACCTTACATGATAATTCTATTGACTGCTGCACAGGATGAAATTATGTCCTTCCCTCTGCAGAATGAACTCCTGCAATGGGTGCAGAACCCATTGCTGTGATACTTCAGAAAATCAGATCCTAATTCTGCACCTTTCAATGAATGCAAAGAGCACATATTGAAAGATATATGTCAATAAAAATCATCTTGTGCACTTAGTTCTGTTCTAGAATTGATGTTCTGTACCTTTGCATAGTTACTAAACATCAATATAAAATGTAGAACAAAATTGCCTATTTTCTCTTCTAAAGATGGCTTCTGAGTCTTGAACTGTGTCAAACAACTGAAAATATGAAATGTCTTAGATATAATACATGAAAGTTTGCCTGGAGAAGCAGCATCCACTTACTTATGTCCATCAGCTCCTTTAGCCTTTTGATCCTTAAGGTAATTTCAGGCATACAGGTCACTTTTGTCACTAGAACAGAATTTTTCTTATGTTATAAGCCAAGGAAAGAGAACTGTCCTTAAAGTGGCACCAAGAGGTTTTATTATACATATATATTTCTTAAAAAAACTGGCAGAGAAATCATTCAAATGTTATCTTCCTTCAGGGGTTAGAAGTTTGTTTCAGACCTTTTTTAATGTGCTGTTATGCAGCATACTTTTTAGTTTGTGTGCTGAAGGTGATTATTCAATTCTGTGGAATTTTTTCTTTTGTTTCGTTTGAATTTTTTTATTACCTGTGTAATTTAGTTATTGTTTGATTGTTGGATACACCTAAAAATATAAGCAGAACTAATAACTGCTAGGATAGAAGAAGCTATTTGGGCTGTTGACTCAAAGAGCTTAAGGGCTAAAATGAGGTAAGAAATAAGAAAGAAAACTAAAGAGAAAGCATGTGGCTTCCTAGAAAACTGCACTGTGCAGCACTCTACTGCCTTGACTGAACAGCTTTAAGTGGGTAGGACCATGTTAGGACCAGTTATCCACTTAATCATGCCCAGAAATAGTAGTTGACTTTTCCCCAAATCAACCATTTTCCAACTGTCCTTAATTGCAGACAAACTATTACTAATTAGACTATGCTATCTCTTACACTGCTGTTTCTGTTAATAATACAGTCAACATAATACTGTATTATGTACTTGCCATTGTGTGGGTGGTTTACTTGTGTTTATGCTGTCTTTTGCCCTGTGACCCTAGTGAAACTTGTTAAGCATAATTTTATAGAGAATAAAAAATTCTAACAGATGAGAAAGAAAATCAGTTTGCTTTGTATTTTACTGAGTAACGTAACTTGATTTATGCATGTACTGTGAACATGACTGTCTAGAGCAAAAATTGGTCCATGTCCTTGACTTTTTTTTGGTTTCGTGTTTGGTTTTTTGTTTGGGTGGTTTTTATTGTTTGGTTTGGGTTTTTTTTTTTATTAATGGTTTCTAGAGTGGAAACAAATTTCATTCATATATATATATATTTTAACTGGTAGTGACCTACAACTTTGATTTGTACCTAAAGCATAATCTTTTTCACGTGATAAATGTATGTCCGTCCAATATTTAATTTATGCGGAGGGTGGATGCTACCAGTTTCACCAATGCCTTGGAATGTAAATAAGAAGATAGAAGTGGATGTGGAGTTCTCCTTTGACCTTCGTAATTCATGATTGTCATCTGTAAGAGTGCTTAAGACTTGGACTTCTGTGTAGTAGTTTATACTTTGTGTTTATATATGCTTCCTAACTAAACAGAACAGTGATGATGAGCTTAAGGAGAAACTGAGACATGGCAGACTGAAAATAATTAAAATATTCACCCTTCATTTGTTCTTCATAATTTGTCTTCCCACACTTGATAATTATGGGAGAGATTAAAAGCTTGCTTGTTCTCTGCCAATCTCCCTTTCCTATTTGATCCCCACAGTGAAGTTGCATTGCTGAATTTGTGGTATCAAATTCATTTCCATAGCAGTACAGATTTTTGCTGTGGCATCACATAAGTAAAATGATTTTGACTTCACTGTAGGGTTAAGCTGCTCTAAAGGGAGAAGGAAGAGAAAAATAAAACCTCCTTATGGAGAAAAAAACAACTGCAAAAGCATTGCATGTGATAGTTTGATCCAACATCTGCAAATCCTTTGTGAATTCTCTTTATTTTAAGTCAGTGGGGCTGCTCAGTAGGGATTTCTTTCCTACTAAGAACTAAAGGGTAAGTCCCACGGTGTGATCGACTTTGTGGGTTTTTCCCTCTTGAAATAATGTTTTTTCCAGATTTATTTTAGCAGGAAAATTCCTCCTTAAAGCAGATCTATCAGGATTATTTCACATACAAATACCATTATTCACATGTGTGCTCATTCTGATCGTATCCTAAAAAACTCAGCATACGATATTCGGCAACACGTGCATAAAAGGGTGCTAGATGTACGCCCGTAAGAGCAGTGGAATATTTTCCCTTTCTGGCTGGTATCTTCTAAAGGTCATGGTGAGAAAGCGCATGTTTAGAGAAATCCAAACCACCACCAGGAAGAGAGGCAGGAAATGAAATCACTGTAACGAGAACTGTTGCCCCCTGTTCTGCTGAGAAGTGAAAGACACTTAGATGATGGGTGCAGTGAGCTAATGCTGGTCAGTCTCCTGGAAAATAGAATTATGCATAGCTGCTAAACTCTGATAAAATGAAGAGTGAAGTCAGTCAGTGACTGGCAAATACCAATTGTAGTCTAAAGATTAGCAGGCTCAATTTTAAACTCATAATGTTTAAAGTTCTGCTTTTTCTAAATGTGCAAGTTTAGCAGTATATGCATATTTTTAAAGGAGGGCGAACATAATTCTAATTCTTGTACTTGGACTTTCATTCAGTGCAAAATCATTGTAGTTATGACACCTAGAGCTAGTCTAAAAATATATTTAATCTGAAATCTAATTTTTAAAATATTTATTAATGTTTAGCCATGCTTTGGATTTTCATATTAAAAGTGGATTCTCACAACAGAGAGACAGAAGAATGAGTAATAAGGACAGATAAAAGGTGTAGAAATAAAGTGGCCCTTTCCACTCCCTGCTTTGCCTCACAAGAACTGCTACATTGCTGTGGGACAAGAACATATTTGACAGTGAAAATGTATAGTGCAAGGATGGCGGAGTTAGGACACCTAGAATTGTGCAACAGTTTGAACCATTCTTCCATTTATAAAATTTTTGAGCTAAAAAAAATCTATTTCTGAATTTAAATGTAATATGCCTGTGCAGAACGTAGCTCTGCTTCTTTAAATTAGCTTTAAGAAAGGGTTTCTTTGCCTTTAAGCAAAAATATTTTACTGTTTTAATTTAGATAAATGCGAACATTAAAGTAAACAAGATTCTTCCTTTGCAAAATGTAACGTAGAGCCAGATTATAAAATGAGAAGCCATTATATTTTATGAAATGTCATGGATGGCAACCATACCAGGAAACTTTGGAAGGAAAATGCTACAGATCTCCTTTATAAAACACTTGGCATCATATAGTTGGAAAAAAGTATTCAGGAGAGATGAACAATCTTTCTCTAGCTGACTCACTCATTTTTGAGTTTCCCTACAGCATTAGCTGGAATCTGCCAGATGGTGTGGAGAAGATCGAGGCCATGACCCCATGTCGCACAGCAGAGTTAATTAAAATTTCTTTTTTCTTATCCATTCCTTTCCCAGATTTCCAATGGGGCATTTAATGTGCGTGAAAGGGTAAAATCAAAGCTACAGATATGGAGAAAAGTCCAATATTTTTAGCAATCTGTCTTTGTTACAGAACCACAAATGGAAATAAATAGAATGGAATTCACAAAACTAAGGAAAGGTGCTTCAACAGTGTCATGGTTTAGGAATGGCACTCCCCAGTTCAATGCCCCTGCCAAGTCTCTCCGAACCATGCACTGCTCTCTCTCATCCCCCTGTTATTCTGTCCACTTCCCTTCTACAGTGAGATGGAGAGGAAAATTTGAGGCACAAAAGGCAAAGATGACGGGGTTGTGATGAGAACAATTTACTGGAAACAGCAATGAGATAAGAAAACAAACAGCAACAACAACAGTACTAATAACAGGGGGTACTATTCACATGGAAAAAAGCCCTGGTAATAGACAATATGGATGGCTCCTTCCACAGATTTTCTTTACTGGAAGGACCCCCTGGTCCCTGGAAGAGTCCCTTTCTCCAGCGGGGAATGAATGGAGTGGTATGAAATCTCTTCCATGTCCTGGCCATGCCTTCTCTTGGCTACTGAAACAAAGCTAGTCTGTCAATTTGGGGGGAAAAAAATTAACCCTGTCGTAGCCAGAAGCAGGACACCATGATGGATCATTTACCAAAGAAAACAGATTCATCACACCCTTATCCTTCGATTACCTATTTTAGAAACATTTTTCAACTATTTTTTCAAATATTTTTTAATTGCTGTCCAGGTTACTCATACATATATCACATATGATGATTTAGATTTTGCAGTTGGTAAGTATGAAACTTTTCATCAACTCTTTAAGGTACAGAAGAGAACAAAGCTCTCAAGAGACTTGGGTTTGCATGCCGTGGACTGACCATAGTCATTTTGTCTATGGCAAACTTGAAAGTGAATATCCACATGATGTATTTCATTTCACTGCAGTTTGTATACAAGAAATCATCAGCAAGCCTGAAAATGGGGAATTAGATTGGATTTCCAAAGGAAGAAATTCTTCCCATTATAAAATTATGATTTAGACTGGAAAGATGTAATTTTGGAATGGAGGATGGCACTACTCAATCTCTCATAACCACTCAGGAGTCACAGGGCCACTCAGAGTAGATGATATTGATGGCTCAGAATGAGGTGGCCAAGAGTAACTGTACTTTTCCTTATCAAATCATCATGTTCATTTAAACTGTTCATCACACAAGTTGATTTTTTTTTTTAACTGATAAAATGGTGCCTTTATTTGTATGAACATGTTGCTAGCATGGAAAGCAGCCTTAGGAATGCAAAATAGTTATAAGTGAGGACAGAAGGGTAAACATCACTCAAAGAAGGAAATATACTCGTTGACACAGAAGTAAAGATGGGATGGAAGAAAAAACAGAACAGATTTTTGTTCATACAAAATGGGTTTCTGGGAACGGACTTAGTTTTAACTGTTTTTCAGAACCTAGCTGCAGAAAAACATTAATGATTATTCCAGCCCTGTGGTATAATTGTAAGTTCATTCTTGATATTTTCTCATGCTTCCAAAATCAGGTTAATAATCTTCATGGAGATAGTTCTGTCCAGACCAGATATAGAGTGATCTTGTCACCCATAGCAATATATTTTCAGCTATATATATCTTTTCTTCAGCTCCTAGGCAGACACTGTTGGGGTTTTTTTTGTTGGTTTTTGTTTTTTGTTTGTTTGGGGGATTTTTGTTTGGTTGGTTTTTTGTTTTTCTTCCCAATTACACTCTAAATACAGAAAAATCTTAAGTGGATTGTTGAGTTTCAGTTTGAAGGCCCTTCTAGGATTTCTTGCAGTCTAACTTTGTTTTTTACAGGTTTCTGTTTCCTGCAGAGTTGTGATTGCATAAATAGTGATCTTCATCTGTGTACCACACCCCATTAACATTGTGTTGGAAACTACAAAGCACTTTGATTACTAATTAGTAATGATCTGGTTTGCTTTTCTTGTCCTCAGTGTTTTCTTTCTTTTCAATGACAAAGTATCCATGGATATGTTTAACTGATTTAGTCTACCATCTGCTCAAAGAAATTGAAAAAATAAACACTGTGTGAGTGTACTCTTACTGCAGAAACGAATCTTTCTTTCTAATAGTATGTCTTAGTAAAAATTAAAATGCTTGATCAAGAAATTAATACAATTTCAAATCTACAGAACTGCAGACTGCAGGGTTTAATCGGTATTTAATCTATAAAGAATCGAATCTCGCAGTCACAAATTAGAGAGATTCCCTCAGGAGTCATTTGGTTAGTGTTAATATTGTGTTATACAAATATCTGAGCTGGAGTATAGCAAATATTTTGTGAACTTCTGAAAATAAAAAGATGTGACATTCACTCAGCTGGAATATGGATTATTTTTCACTTTTGGAATTCTTTGCTATAGAGCCATCTCAGAGTACTAAGCTATTAATTTCTGTAAAATGTAATTGTATCTGTCCAGATTTATGTATAAGAATGGCTCATATTCATTTAAAAATTATGTTCAGTGAGGATATGCTGTTGGGGTAAAAAGCAGAATTTAGAATCAGAGTATATATGTTTGAATGGGTTGTGGTGGTACTTTTGCAAGGACGTTCTTATTCTGACTGGAAAAAAAAGGAAAAAAAGACCAGATTTAAAAAAATTCTGAGTCTAGGATAAGAAGATATGGTTGTCTGTTTAGAGACATATAAACAAGCACTATAGAGTTTTTACTTTCCTGTTAGCAAGAAAAGAAGATAAATAAATAAAGCAAATAAAGTTTTAAAAAAAAATTTAAAAAATCCTAAAATGAGATCCAGTGTTGATTCCCATTATATTTCCTAATGATGCTCATTACAATCCTAACTGCATTTTAATGCTGAATTCTAATGCCTCCATTCATCATTGGAATGAAATACAAATGCTGACAATTGACAAACAATAATAATAAAAAAGTTCACAGGTATAAAAACTATCTGTACATATTTATCAGAACAGGAAAATCTATTGTGGTTGCAGTTCAGGAACATCTCTCTGGGCAAAAATCCCAAAAATCCCAAAAGAGAAGGAAGGAAAAAAAGTATAATTCAAGTAAGAGTCAGGCACTAAACACAACAATCGGTAGCTTATCTTAGAGATAAGTTTTTTCTTTTTTTTTTTTTTTTTCTCATAAAGACATTCTTTGCAAGATAATACTAAATATATAGAAAGT
Organism: Serilophus lunatus; assembly: GCA_013399895.1. NCBI lineage: Eukaryota > Metazoa > Chordata > Aves > Passeriformes > Eurylaimidae > Serilophus > Serilophus lunatus. Next base: position 208,944 of record VXBA01002577.1, on the reverse strand, counting down.
AGAGAACAGAGGAGGAGAGCAAAACATTCTGAGCAATTTTGATAATTTGAGATGATAAATGTTACCAGCAGTTACATAAATTATAATTTCTTACATTTATATATACACTCTAAAGCATTTGAAAACTATTAATATGCCTACCCAGTGAAGTTCTTGAAATTATCAGTTGTCAGTCTACACCTACCTCTTATGATACATAATACACCTATAAAATTAATGCTGTAAACTGATCTTAGTGGGAACAAAGATTGACATTAATGTCTTTTCTCACACTCCTTGATTCCTAGGTTTGAAATACAAACATGCAGAGTTTTGTTTAATCGTTGTTATCCCTTCTTACATTTTCTCATTCTTTCATATAATAAAATCTAAATAAATGTAAAGATTTGTGATAATACAGATTGTTGACAAGACTGAATTCTATTACACTAGAATTCTAATTCTCAGCTGTCCAATATAAAACAAGCCTGAAGCTGAAATTGTAGGGTTAATTTTTTTTTTTAAGGCTGCTATTACACTGGATGCAAATACATTAATTCTGTCCTTGTAAATTCCAATATTAATAAAAATCTTCACTAGATGCTTTAATGAATGGTTTTCTTATAATGAGACTGTCTTAGTTTACCACTGAACCTCTAGCACTGGTTTTCTGACTATTAACACCTATCCTTGAAGGACTAAGCCTGTTTATGGTGGTGAGAGGGAGAAACCAAAGATTTTCTCTCTAGAAAACCATATGGAGTCTCTCTTCTGCCTTGTAAAACTGTTAATTCTTCTCTTTGTATCCATGTTCTAAATCATTACATTTGTTATATCAGAAATATATTTTTCTTTCCACTATTCCCTGTTTCAATATTTTCCCATTTTTTTTTCTTCCTTTCTCTCTTCACTTTTCTGTTACTCCGCTTTTGCACTCCATTTTCTTTTTAATCCTTTGTATTGTTCTCATGCCTATGCTTTCTGACGTTTGGCTTCTTTTAGATAAAAGTCTCATGTCCAATTTGCCATGACATAAAAATACAGAAATATCCTCAGTCAAACCTTTCACTATTCTTTTAGTAGGACAATACTCTGAGGGATTGATGAGGAAGAAGACGGGGGCACTATGTCATAAGAAAGTCTTTTAGAAAGAGGTAAAGACAGTGCATATGTAAATATCTGATTGATTGATTCTATATAATGTGTGCAAGTCATTCCCTTGGGAAAATTTCTGAAGACTGACAACAAATTATGTTTTTAAAACATTTACATTTAGTCTTCTAAATGTAAAACTTCTAAAACTATTCCATCAGAAAGTTAAATTGAAAGCTCACTGTTCTGCTTAGTCACTTAGTCACTTTCCTTTACTTGCAATGCCTTTTCTTCCAAAAATCAATTATTTTTTCCCATTTGATGCTACTCTGCACCTCCATTTATACTCTGTTGCCAGAAAAACAGTTACCATTACTTTTAACCACAGATGATTGTTTAGTGGCTGTAAGTTTACCTTCACTCAAACCCCCTCTAAAGAAACAACAAAAACAAATAAACAAACAAAAAGTAGTACTGCAGTAAATGAAGACTGACTAAGGTTAAGAAAGTGCAGAAGAAATGTCTTTCATTTTCGGTTTGATACATTGTTATGAGCAATCAAAAAGACATATTGGAAAGCTGGATAGAAATATTGCTTTAATAGAGATTTAGAACTTTTAGCCACATTACCTACCATTTTTGTGTCCAAAAAGAGAAATCCTGAATGATAACAGAAAATTAGAAACAAGTTTAAATAGAATAAATCGTCCTACTCAACTCCAAACATGGCACATGCAGAGAACTGTGTCTCTTTTTCTGTTCTAAGTTGTTATCATATTTTTCCCCTTCAAAAGTAACTGCTGAAAAATTCTACCTGTATGGGTGTATGCTCATATCTACTTAATTTATCTTTCTCTTCTTCAATTACTTGCAAATTATGGGTTGAAAGTGCCATCATAATCCATTTATCTAGACCCATTTAGTCAAACAGTATATTTGAAGTTCAGATAAATGTACTGGATGACATCGTGTGTTCTTGCCCTATAGCAGCATTCTGCAGACTGGGGAGGCTTTTTCCTTGTGATTAGAATGCATCTGTAACTTTTGGGTTTTGGTAATAGCAGGAATGACTGATAACAGGTGTGTTTCAGAAGTATACCTATATTAGGGTAGTCTGAAAATACTCTCTGTTAATCACCGTTTCTTTTGTAAACATTTAATTTCAGAATATTCTCGATTGCTTACAGACATGAGACACAGATCTAACTAGACTTATGATGTTTGAAAAAATGGAATTGGGAAAATTTTGGCTCTTTTGCTGCTTATCCTAATATTCAGAAATGGGTAGATCTGGCTGTTTTCCTCCCAACCAAGGTTTGACATATCCATTAACTCCATGTTACTTTAACAGAGTTCACAAATGGCACACTGCGGCTCTATATGAACCTCGGCATTCTTGGGCGTTTCCCCTCTGAGCAATAATATCTTTTAAAAATAATAATAAAGCAAAATATTGATGGCATGATAGGAAAAAATGAGGCAAATGGCTCATGAGAGCTGGCTAGTCACTTCTAGATGTAGACAAATTGTAACTGCAGCAGTGCTACCTGTAAGGGGGATGTAAATGAAAGTTTTTTTCCATTAAGGCATCAGTGTGTCAGCTTTTATTTACAATAAAAAGTCACTTGAAATCTAAATAGGAGTACAATTAAAATCAGTCACAAATTAATGCACACAAACCATGCACACACTTGTATGTGAGTCTATTCAGGCTAGCAGGTGTTAAAAAAAATGCGCAAGAACATGATTCTAACAGAAGAATTATATCTAGGTCTCATGTAAGAAAAATGGAATTTTGCACAGCAAACCAGTCTCTTATACTGTCTCTGATTTCATGTCAATACATGTCAAGATCTTTAAAAATGAACTCCTAATAATAAAACAACTTTTAGATTCATCTTGATCCTTTCTGTGTGCTCTTACTTGTGAGTCAGAGTGATTGATACTCAAGTTATTTCCTGAAATGTAAATGATTAAGGTAATCCCATTAGGAAAGATATGAAACTGTAAATTTCTTATGAAGTAAAAATTGCAGTGCAGTGTTATGTCTGGAGAGCCATTTCACAGCCTCACCAAGAAATAAAAAACTACATAAGCAAGAACATGCACCATGTGGTCTGTAGGCCTGTATTTACTCAAGTGGTATTGGTCACAGTTGACTGAAAGCCAGTGCTTCATATTTGCTGTATGTTCTCAATTGTCCAAATTTCTCCTCAACCTTTTGGAATTTGGAAAGGAGTTTTTTCTGCATTTTTCATTGGATTTGGTGAGAATACCTTCAGTCCAAGGCTCATACTGAAGTTTTTTAATTGTCATAATGACCATTCATTTTTTATTTGATTTCTTTACTGTTAAAATATTTTGTACCTGAATTCTTGATCCCCTTATGGCTATTAATTATCAGTGAGTATTAAGCTCCACAGAATTACAGACAGAAGATATTATTTCACTTCTAGCTTTTATGCTTTCCTTTCACATCTTGTCTTCAATGGGAGCCAAAATTATGTTCTCTTTTATAAAGGTTATCTTTTTAAGACATGATTACAGAAATCCATTGTGCTGTTCTCTGATCCAGAACCAGATGTTGTAATGATGTAACTGCCCTTTAAATAGATAAATTAGTGCATTAAAAGGCAATCCTTTCAGTGGGAGAGAAGCAAAATAATAGAAAGGCACAATACTCTTCATCTGATACAAAGTGAAAGGGAAAAGAGTTGAAGTCCCAAGTTCTGGAGGGGAAAAAAAAACGTGTTAAGATGATCCAGGTATCATGTATTGGCACCTTACTGCAAGTGATTGTTGGATGCTGCTTTGCATTTATTTGAGGAACAGAGAAAGATACCCAGAACAAATCACTCTCTTTCATATTTGCTAAGTGGTGCTCAGACTTAATGGCATTTTAAGTTGGTGCATAGAGAAGCATCAGAAGCTTGCTCTCCATAGCTGTCTTTTTCCTCTTGCCAGAGGAAAGTATATGTGATTTGGAGAGCCATGAATTCTAGCTGAGACAGGCCATACTGTAATTCTCTACAGAAGAGATGAAAATGGCACTTTCCAGTGGATTTTCAAAGACACACTCGTGCATGAAGGCAACAATTTTGATTTTCATTGGTTTGCCAGAAAACCTTTCTGGTTTTCTTTCTGAAAACAAGATATGCAACACAAGGGAAGACACTCATTCTCCCTGTTGCGGAGAATGTTGAGTCTAGTGCAAAGAATTAGTCAATTGATTGCTACAAGCTTTTTGTTTTACTCCCCAAGTAGATTGCACTTGTGATTTTAATTTTCAATTAATTAACAAGTTTGTATTGTAGTAGGGAGATGCTGTTTAGGTTCAGGATTGTTTCTATCCTTTGTTTATCCTAATTTCCTTCTATTTTTTCGGGAAATCTGTGAAGTAAGACCTGATACCATGACTGAAACATGCCCTCTGAAAGAACTGCCTTTAATTTATTGCAGCTTTACAGTTCATTCTCACTGCATTAACCTGGTTTTGTTGCTATGGTCTTTCTTAAAATGTAAGGCTTGCTGAGATAAACACTTCATAAATGCTAGTCAGCTGGACTTTGGGTATGCAGTACTTAAAGTAGAACGGGATTTAGCCATATAGCTGTGTTTATTTGTCATATCTATTTATTTATTTACTAAGTCATGGTGCAAGCTTTTCTATTCATTTGACATCTACCAATCCAATAAAGATGGATCAGAGTTCCCTCATTTTTTATCCTGAGCCTGCTTTTAAGCACTTAAGTATGGCTTTTGAGTCCAACGTTCTGTTATCCTATACAAACACATTTTACATTCTTGCAAACCAGAATGTTAAGCTCAGCTTTGGAACAAAACTGATGTATTGTTTCTTCTCTTTACAACTCCTCCCAGATGTAATTTTCAGAACCCCAGTTATCAGATGGTTAATAATCATCTTATGATTTTTAAAATAAAGACTATAATCTCGGCATTATAAAATTTCTTTTTTACTGTTTTCTCCTTATCTACGCTTTCTTCCCCTCTATGATATTTACTCGTCTAATACAAGTATGGAAAACAGTCATATTTTCATTCTTCTAAGAAGACTGAACAAATAAAGCTTGCATTTCATCAGCACTGCTCCAGTTCTCTCTAGGAGACTGAACTGAAGCAAATTTTGGTAGGAATTTGGCCCATATAGGAGCACAGAGTCAGGCCTAATTGTGTCCTAAAGCTTGCAGTAGCAGTTCCTCTGTCTGACACTTTGCAAATGCATAGATTATAAAACAAAAACAAACAACTGCAACAAGGTGAAAAGTCAAAATGGAAGATATTAAAACTCTAGGGTTAATAACTTTTCTAAAATACTAAATATTACTAAAATATTTCTTTATTCTAAGAAGAGCAGCTTAGTAAAACAGCATTCAGAAAAGCTTAACAGTTGGAAAAGATTCTTTACTATTTGAGTTTTTTCTGTTCTTTAGAACTAATGATACATTGCCAAGAAGTGGCATCTAGAAGTGGACATCTTCCATCTTCCCCTTAGTTGCATCATTTCGCAGTTCAGTTAAACGAAGTAGATACATGAAACTAATCTCTGTGGCGTTTAATCGGTTGCATTTGTGCTTCAAATTTGTGATATGAAGATGTTTGATACTTACTTGAATTACTCTGCCTGTCAATACAAACAGCATTTTTAAAAAATTCTTCAAAAAATGTATTTCTGCTGGTGACAGGTTGATTTTTTTTTAGTGAGGTTTTTTGATCTAGTTACTGATATCATTCTTAGGACACAGCTTGCTAGCCTGCTGAGCTCATTCCTATTTAGAAAAATCTGAATTTAATTCCCATCTTAGAGGATCAAAAAATTAGTCAAAGTTGGTCTTCCAGATGTTCAAAATTTATTAAACATAAGAGTAGTAAACTTGCTGTTCTGAGTTATATACTTCTGGTTTTTTCTCTTGGAAAATAAACTTCATTAGATGAATCGTGATGCCTGTTTTAGCAGAAAAACAAACAGCTCAGCCTTCACATATGATATATCTTATCTATTTCTGAAAGATATGCTGTTTCACAAATGGGCAGTATATATACCACTTGTTATAATTTTAAATATCTTTAAATACTATATTTACTTTTTGGTTACTTTACCTAACTGCAGAACACATTTAACAGAGTATTTATGTCATTTGGGTCTCAGTCTATAAATTTGCTCTATGAAATTCAGAATAATGCTGAAAGAACTTTGCCAGAATTGATCAAATATGATTGAAATGAATTTTTGCCAGTTCTGAAAACAGATGTCTACTTGCAGTATCTTTACGTGAGTCTGTCTTACTCCAAAGCTGACTGCTTGGGCCGAGGGAATAATCTAGGGGTCATGACTGCTTTTAGTCTCTTCTGCAGCAAGGAGAAGGAAAATGTGAATTATCAATATTACCAATACTCAGGTTGCATTTATTTAAAGGTGTCGAACACTTAATAGAAATCCTGTGCTCGTTTATTGTGTTAGCTGGGCCTGAGTGAGGCTCTTGGCCCTTTAGTTAATTTCTAACACTTTCTGTTTTCTTACTTATTGGTGAATTTCAAAAGAGGACATGCTCCCTCAGTCAGAGGTTATAAGAACTTGCTACCAGCTGCAGTAGTTGAAGTTTCTCTGGTAGAAATGCTAAGATATTTTTTTCTGCTTTAAAGATATGGATGTACAAGAGAGAATGCAGCCCTTATTCAGGAATTAAGATTTAGAAATTTAAGAATTAAAATAAAAGACATTTATAAAACTTTAATTTGATTTTTTTTTTTTTTTTTTTGGAGACTGGCTTTCTTAGTTTATTTCTTACTGGCTCTCTTACAGAAATTCTTAATCACTTGTTTAGACTCTATCTTTTTCTCTCTCATGATCACATGCTCTGTTGACATACCATAAAGACCTCTCTATGTGTCTATTTTTGACCAACTATCAGTGCTCAAATCAATCTGGTTAAATAGCTTGTATGTCCTTCAATAGTCTTTGTATTCTCTCTTACTGTAGAAAATAATTCTGCATATAAAAGTTGTAAGAGACCTGTTCTTCCAAAGCATCTTTTAAGCTATAAGCTATGGAAAATATTTTTCAAACAATTGTGTTGGACACTAACTTTAAAAGCCTGTTCTGGGGTCAAATGCAGAAGCAGATCCATTTGTCCTGTGACAACATTTAGTTGACTAATGTTCAATTAATATTTAAGCAACTAAGTATTGTTACTTGATTATATTAATGTTCTTATTTTTCAAGTTTATTTATAAGTAAATATTTGCATTCCCATGGAGTCTTTTTGATTTCCACATAGAAATGTTCTTGCACATGATGGTTTTTCTGTGTGGCAAAGTTTCCACAGCAGGAATTATAACAGCTAGGTAAGAAATGAGAATTAAAAAAATATTTCTGAGCCAGCTTATGCTTTCTTCATTGAAACTGTTCACGGATTGTCTTCTACAGGCTTTATTGTAATTTAATGTTTTCAGCATTGTTATCAGTTTCCTCCTTGTGAAGACTGTGAATTAGAGTGGTAAATAAACATTTGGATAAGTAAACACTATTTTACTACATGCTTTTTTTGGATTATATAGGCAATTGTTATAACTTTCATGAAAAATTATTTCTTCAAATTAACAAAATACATCTTTATGTTAAAAATCATATGTATATTTCTCCAACACATCTTTTCCTCTTTTAGTGAATAAACATGGTGCATTTTTCTAAGTCTTTTTCTTCAAATTGTTGCCATTGATAAGTAGACTGTATACTTATATTGCATGATGTAATATTATAAGTCCTTTACCTCTCGTCTTTCTCTTCCACTCCAAAAAGTTCTAGTGTCCTTTTATTCCTATATAAGTTATTCACCATATAGATAGGAAACGGGGTGAGGGGAGGGAGGGGTGGGAACCTGCTTAGCATTTTTAGCTACTTCAATTTGTTCCACTGTCATAATGTTTATGTTTCTGACTCTTCTGGATGGTAGATGGGTTTATACATGAGCATTTTTAAAGAGAATCTCCATGTTTTAAACCTTTAAAAATCCATTTAATATTTTTCAAGTTCAATTTTTAAGTCAACTCACTATTTGTTAAAGCAGTTCACTTTTGAAATAGGTTCAACATTTCAAACCTCTGCACATTGGTTCCACTTCAGCATGCCAGAGAGACCTAATCCTCACAAAAATGCTATTTGATCCCAGGAAGAAAGAAAGATAATGGATTGACCCTCTACATGAAACCATAAAACAGAATTCTGGGTTGCTGCCATTCAAATGAATAGAAACCGGCAGCAATTCTAACACCTTTCCAGTTTCAATTTTATTGCATCTGCAGATATCATCCTGGAATGGTAAACATTTTAATGGTCAGACTCTGTCCACTTATACCATTGCTATTTCCCTATTATCTCCTATTTTTGTGTGAAACTGAAACGAAAAGGTGTCGGATTGCTGCAAATGAAATGAATAGAGATGCCATTTGCATTCATTTCAGTTGAAGAAAATCCCCTTCTTTCCCATCTCTTTGTTGTCCTTTGAAGAGATCTCTTACAGCTTCTGAAAATCCGTGAGCCAGGCACTATATTTGGATAATGCCACTGAAACCTTACAGATCACACTGTCATCAATGTGATAATGCTAAACCTGTCTCTGTAAAGAGTCCACCATTTCTTTTTAAATCTAATTGATTCAGATTATTAGAAAGATTTCAACTGCACATGCTCTGAAATGCTTATTTCTTTTAAATAAGGATGACTTTCTAAAAAATCCAGAGCATAAAAAACTCATGTGAAAGATTATCTTATATACTTGTACCTTTTTCTTTAAAATAAACTCCATTGAGGTACTGTCTTATTTAAAGATGAACTTACATATTTTTCTTTTTTTTGGTAAAGACACAAATTTTGAGTGTCAAGTTGTCTTTAAACATAATCATGCAATATGCATTCTGAATGTACTGCTCCTCGATGTTGAATTGGTGCCCCTTACTGGGATTTATGTCTCCCATACTCTCCTCTGAGTTTGGGCAAGTAAGCAGTTTATTTATCTATTAAGCATTATTTATCTATTGAGAAAAGGAAAGTGGTCATAATAAATTGTCATGCCTGAGAGCTTTTGTCTAGAGATGCCTCCTTGGCTGCTACGGTTGGAGACTCCAGCCATGGCTGATGCTCTCAGGCCTACAGGTAAAGCAGAAACAACTAAGAGATGACTGTGGTGTGTTCATTATAGCATTGTTGCATAATCTCAAGAGCCTGCCAATTAAACTGAGCAATTAGTTTTTGCATTTAAAGTCACCACTTTAAGCTCAGTTAGTTACTGGGGAAAAGAAATAGGTTTTTCAGCTCAATACTGTTGACTGCCTCAAATAGGTAACACCTGAAATGACTTGTTGCCAGAGGATATAGAATGAATATGTGTGTGAGTAACTGGGGGGGTGTAGTTTGTAGTCCTGATGTTGTAACCATGACTATAGGCCTGCCCTGCAACACTGATTCACTGCAAAAAAAAAAAAAAAAAAAAAAAAAAAAAAAAAAAAAAAATAAAAAAGAAAATATACTGCTAATTGCAACATGAAAGCAATAACTGAGGATGAATTCTGCTGAGTTCACTTTCTTTGTATGGTCTTGTGGTGACACTTAATAATAATTTTTTTCTGTACCACACATAAGAACTTAAAAAAAAAATTCTAATCAGAAAAAAGTTCTATAGAATCATAAAATTAATTAAATTTCAGTAAAACAAGCAATCCCAGAGGGTGACATCTGAATTGCCACAAACCAGTGGTTCATGCATTTTCATGTTAATGTGTTTTGGCAAATACTCATTTTCAAATAAAAAAAAGTTTAAACATTGTCCACATAGCTTTATGAGACAGTAGCATGTGCCTCTCTCCAAATACATATTTGTTCTTCCATCTGTGATACCAGAAGTGTTACTACTAACGCTTTGGACCTGAGGGACACAAACAACCTTCTCTGATTTCGGAGACCAACAACCTCATAGAGTAAGCCAGAAAAAGAGACAAGTTACAAAGAGGCATCTGTGCAGTTTTTCAAAATATGATGCTCTTAGTCTTATGATTTAGTTTTAGGCAGCTCTGCAAGGAGCAGGGAGTTGGAATCAATGTTCTCTATGGGTTCCTTCCAACTCGAGATACTCTATGATTCCATGACTCTGTTCTCTTCGTCGCCTAAGTGTCCTAGTCTTGCTATGTGTTGGAGATCCCTCTGCTCCTCCTCTCTCCTGTCTAAGCTCCTGTGCATGTCACCTCAAGCACATGGGCACCACAGGAAGGAGGATTTGAACATCCAGGGGCTCCATCTTTATAGGAACAATGCGTGCTGGGCAGGTATATGGAAGGCTATAGGTGCAAAGCAAAATACTCTTATGATGTGCCTTGATATATAAACAAAGACACATATTGTAGCTATGTGTTTGTAATTACATATGCAACTTATCTTTTGTACATGAAATTCAGAATATAACATGTTTTATTGTATCCTAGAGATTTACATTTCCTACCTTGAGATAGTTCCTGAATGTGTGATAGAAATGAAGGCACAGATCCAAGTAAAGGTTCTTTACAAACTGAATTCCAACCCAGTGATAAGCTCTCCACATTTCCTTGTGGTATATATACCAAGCTTTCTGGAAAACAGAAGCTTTAACAAAAATCACATATCAACCCAAGAAGCAGCATTTATTGTCTCACAAGCAGAAAAAGTCCCAATTCGCAACAAATTTCAGGCCATTTGAAAACTAACCATAGCTTCAAGCCAGACCATTCCATCTGAATATTGTCCAAGGCTGTTACAATCCTTATATGAATTTGGATTCAAATATTGTGGCTGGCTCATATGAAATTAAACACAAGCGTGAATCCAAGCACTCTTAGCTTTGCCAAAGTATCCAGATTTGGTTTTAAATAACTAGTTCAATCTTTATTTGTAAGTTGAACTTTTTTTCTTAACCAAATCTTTCTCACGTGTGATAGTAAAAGAGGGTGCTAGAAAAGAATCTTGCCCCCACACTCCACAAAATATCCTATGAGCCTGTGTTTGCCACTTTTAGATTACCTAAACAATTTCTTGCAATTTTATGCAATTAAAGCCACACTTCTAATCAATCAACTTGCAGAAGGAGAACTATTTTTATGTCACTATACATTCACTTTGATTACTAAAGGTGGCTCTTTAGTAACTTAAGACTGCAATTACTACTCACACAGTAAAATATATATATTTTCTCCTTTTCAACCTTTAAAGGAGGAACATCCAAAAGAGTATTCTGTTACTGGTGGTGGTGGTGTAGGAAAAAGCCTGAATGACTTAAAAATTGTTCCTTCAGAGAAGTTCATTTGTCTGTACCATGTGAAGGATGAAAATTTATTTTCTCCTTGTTCTCTAGGGATTGCAGAGATTTGTTGATCATATATTCAGGCTCTGATGAAATATCAAAATCTCCACCAGATTTCTCTGATGTGTATGGAGATTTTCTGTATTATTTTCCTATTACTTCCCAAGCTTGTTCTTCCCTTTCTTCAGTGAGAAATAGTCATTATCCATGTTAGGTAAGTTAACTAGTTTTAGAGGAAGCCTCAAGTTTGCTTATGGCTAAACATCCTTATGCTAAAGGTTTACAAATAGTTTTCATCCTACCTTGTGTCCCCTTAATTTTTTTTTTTCACTTTTGATGAGCCATTGTGGTTTAGTTGTTGGTGCTGATTACAAGGTAGGGAAATTACTATCACAAGATGTGATGCATGTATTGATGTCAGAAGAGGAGAAGAAAAATTCTGAGTTTTAATCTCATCATAGGTTTTAAAAAGTGTTTGAGTGCAATGTCTGATGCAGTCATGCATGAAGCAGTTCCTTGTAAACATTGACAAAGCCTCCCCACTCTCCTCCTCCATGTCCTTAAACCTGTAGGTAGGAAATGAAATCCCGTACACCTTATGTCCTAATAGTGTTTTGTTAATTCCTTGTACTTCATATGCATCTACCTGCTGTATTTTATTTAAATTTTAAACTCTTTACTATTCAAGTAATTTTTGTATTTCCTGCTTTTGTAGAGCATAAGCATAAGTCATGTCTAAACTTACAGTATATTGTCATAATAACAGTAAAACTTTGTATGTCAACTATCAAATGGGAAGGTCAGAACATAGTATTTCTGTTGTGTAATGCTCTTGACAGAAGCTTCGTTTTGGATTTACAAGGTGTAAGAAATGCAACTTTTTATTGGTTTCTTTCTTTTTTTCTTTTTTTTTTTTTTTTTTAAATTGGTTTCAGCAAGGACAGCTGTGTCCACACTGATAGGCTTCAGAAGTAGCAGGGAGACATTTTTCCTGGGGATCTAGAGGCAGTTGTGTGCACATTGCTGCAATCCATAATGTTAGAGTTGCAACCCGTTAAAAGTTGCTTCAGTAAGAACAATCATAAAGAATGAATCAGCAGGGATTTTTTTTAAACCCTCTGATTTCTTATTCAGGGGTTCTGAATTTCTCTACAAAGTTTCTTGTTGTAGTACATTAATTTGTAATTTAAACTATCAGCAAAAATGTGACAGAAGTTACTTTCTCCTATACACATAATGCATACACAGCCTTCTGTAGGAAACAAGGACTGCAGGGGTTGTATACAATTTTTTCTCTATTTGTTGCGTCATGTAGAAAAACCCAGTAATGTAAAACCTAAGCACTTTTGTGAACTGCCCTTCCTGGAGAGAAACACTTTCTGTGTTTCAGTAATAGGCAGAAAATAAGTTTGCAAAGTAACCAAAGGTACAATCGTAATTTCAGAGAAAATCTCAACAAAGGTCCTGAGCAGAGCATTCTGTGTTCTCCAGCAAGTGCCATTTTCCTTACTATCTTGTTTGCACTTACAGTTGCTTTCCATGTACATGACAATAGGACCTGCAATTGAAAGCAGACGGCAAGACAAGCATGACCAATAACACTTCATCGCTTTACTGATTCTCTAATAAAGTTGGAAAATCAATTCAATTTCTAGCTTTTCTCAGAGAAGTGTTGCCCAACAAGATACAGAATGATGAATGCTGATCTCTTAAAACCACCAAAGTATAAAGCGTAACAAAAGGGTTTTTTAATACAACCATGTGATAAAGCAGTGTTCTGTTGATGAATCACAGTGATGTGGCTGTCCTAACGTTTATCTAAAACAGTGAAAAATGAAATCATTAGTAAAAATAAAATGCAAATATTACTGAATGCTGGAACATTTTTCTTCCCAGGTTTCAGGTTGGAGTTTCAACTCCCTCTGTGACATTTACATGCACCAAGGTGAAAATAAGATGCATAAACTTAGTTTCTCCCCATAGTTTAGTAAAAATGAATTAATGAACCAAGAGAGCTGAAATGCCATCTGCTTTTAAATCAAGGCTATCTTACAGGATAAAAGAGAAACAAGGACAGATGACTAGCATATATGAAGTATGAAACCAACATTGCAATTACAACCCATAGACCACTTGCTGTCTTTGAACACCTAAAGATGAAGCACGGAAACAAAAAAGGAGAAATCTTGCTGCCCCATTGCCAGCCTCAGACTAATATGACAGTACCTCACAAATGTTGAAGTTAGTCTGTTAAGATGCAGCAGGTCACAAGACTGTATTCAAATCCTACTTACAGCCTCTACCTGTCTCTGACACTGTCTAGTTGTTTCAGGATTACTAGAGGGATGCAACTTCTGTTCTGGTTTTACAGTCAGTAAACTATTGCGCTCTCTTGTCAGAAGAGGATGGGGAAGGTGGTGTGGACTCTCTCTATGCAGTTCTTCTCTTCACTGCTCTGAGGGAGGCTCCCTCCTCACATGAAACATGTTGCTGTCAACTGTCCTCTCCGAGCAGGGGTTGCAGACAGGCCAGTTTGTCACTGGGTGAAGATATAAGTACCTACAAGTGATCAATATAGTCTGCTCTTAAGAATATTTACTATTTTTTCTCTTAGTATTAGTCTGGTTAGAGCTTAATGTAGTCTGATCTCATCTCAGACCATAGAAATGCATTTGTGACTCCAGCTTGCATGAACCCTTCAGGAATTACAGCCTGAGCCAGAACCAACCTCCGAAGCGTAGCTGTCATCAGTGGGGATATTATGGAAGTAGCTCTTTTGGCTTTTAATTTCCATTCTGCCTTCTCATATGATGTAACATTTTAAGATGAAGTTTTAATATTTATCCACAGTTTATCTTTTGGTATTTTGGGTTATCAAAAAGTGGTTTATCTAAAGCTTAAAGAGAATGGTCCACAACCTTATTACCAAACCATCACTTTCTTTGAGGGTGTATTTCATCTATTTAAGTCCTGATAATGGTCTGAATATGTGAGAACAGCAGCAGAAAGTTCAAACCCTAACACATTAATCTGAGTGACTGGAGGAATAAGATTATTTTTTAAAAATATTTTTTTAGAAACATTGAATTTGAAGCCTCTTCACTATTTATGATGTGCCTTTAAAGTATCTTCAATACATTATTTATGCTGTTAAGAATAATTATTTTCTTAATCAAGAATTAAATTGCTATTTAATCAAATATTCAGAGTAAGTTGTATTCCTCTGCAGAATGTAAAAATAGAGAAATTAGCTAAGTATAAGGAAAAATCAGAAAAGGAACAAGACTTTCTTTGTAAAACCTTTTAGTGAAGTCTCTGAAACATAAAAGCGTCTTGCTGTAGCCAATTATTAGACAATATTAGTTGAAAAGTTGCCTGTGTAAGAACATCAGTATAAATATAATTTTTTATAATTAGAAATATTTCGCAGGTTAAAATTTTGCATGCTGTTATTTTGGGGGGTTATTATTTTTTCTGAGAGAAAAGAAAGAAGTAGCATTCTCCTTGTTCCTTCTCTTCTTTGAAGGAGAATATGCAATTATTCTTGCATTCTTATGAGTTTTAGGGCCTTATTCCCCTCATCATCCCTGTCTAAAATATGCAAACATTTTATCAGAGTAAGAAAGTCCATCAAATGAATGGTGCAGAGCTGGAATGGTATGAGTTTTTAATTTAAAAATCAAATTTGTGATAGAAGGCTCTACACCTGAAAAATTTCCTTCACTACACTCAAACTCCATTTGATGAGGCTGACTTACAGACCACATCACTGGCTTTTCCTGAGTTGTATTGTCTTTCCAAAGCTGTGGGGTTAATTAATAATTCACACACAGTACCTTGGTCATCAGTGCAGCAATGAGGAGCAGAAAAATATTATCCAGCATAGTAAAATCTGTAAAGTTTTATCCAATAATGTAGATAAGCACAGATACACTCTTTTTTAAAAAAACAATGTCAATGAAGTTCTGGAGTTCCAAACTTTGCCTTTTGACTTCTGGCAACAAATGAGAAATCCTGAACTTTAGCCACTAATACAAACTATTTGTATGCTTGGTGAATACATTAAGAGAATTGGAACAAAATTGTTTGCTTTTTCTCATACCATTTGTTCAGCTGAAGATTTTTGTGTGCATAGAAGGGAGGTGATTTTAATATCAGGGATAAGGCCAATTATAAACCCTTTTTTAGAGAATTTTTTTCTGTGCTTAGTATGCATTGTTTTTACAATATTGAACTTATGAGAGACACAGAGCACAGATTGCTTAGCATAAAGGTCTGGTTTCTACTAACATGCAGAGGAGATCTGGGCAGAGGTAAAATGCAATCACTGTGAAATGTCCCATCTCTATATAATAGATCTCCCTTAACAGCAGGGAGTCACGGTAGCTGAAGTAATTAGATAAAGCTTTGTTCCTTTCACCTAAGGGAGAAGCCACGTGGTGGTGGCAAAATATAAAATTGCTAGACTATATGTATTGCATTCTCTGTTTCCACTGGGTTATTTTCTTCTGTAAAATGCTTTCTCCAGAATATTGACAAGTATAACAAGGAACATTTACACTTTGTTAGAATGAAACTATGGATGTGTATTTACCTTAAGCCTGCATCTTCACTGGCAAGTATGTAAACTGCATCAAAATGGACTTGAAAATAATAGTTGAAAAGCAATAATTTTAAAAATAAGCCAATTATAAATCAAATAGAATTTCTCACAACTCAAATTGTTAAACTGAAAAGGAATAGAAACAGAAAAAAAACCCCAAAACATGGGAATTGAGTGATGTTATATTTTGTGTTGCAGCTTCATCAGAGAAAGAGGATTCTGTCTTCCAAACTGCCTGATTTAAGTGGAGCTTCATTCACAGTTATCTGGTAGGTTCTACCCCAGAGGAAACAATGTCTCTAAGTCAAGGAATTATAAGGAAACTTAACAAGGTCTGAAGAGAATACAGTAATAAGTTGTTGATATGAAGAAGAAAGGCAAGAAATTATTATGTGTCTCACTGTCAAGCAGATAAATTGAAATAACAACAGCAACAACAACAATAAAAATAAAAGCTATTATTATTATATGCAGAGTTGTAAATTCTTAGGCTCCAAAGAAAAGCGGGAAAGCAAATTAGTAACAGCAAGGAAAGTCAAAGTCATGATGTTTCTCATGTGATAATATCAGCTCTGTGCAGCTGCTTGAAAAATTTGCATGTAATATCAAGAAAAGAACATCTGCTGCTCAGTATGCAGCAGACCACCGAATCTGCTGTAGAGAAGAGGTGGGAGGAATGGATGGATAGGAACTAGATCATGATAAACAGAACAAGAAGTGGCATCCCACTGAATGGCATGACCTCTATTATCACTTTCTAAGTCATTTACTCCCACTTCTCAATCGGGACTAGCGTTCATGATGATAGAGGTGGCTGCCATAGGCAGGTTAACCTGCTAGCAAATTTGCTAACATGAGATAGCTATCGTGGAATGAGTGTTTTCCAGAACATACGAAATATATACTTTCAAAGTAACAAAATCTGTGATATGAACTTGTGAACACATTGGCTAACACTGGCTAGCAACAGGTAAACAACTAAGGTAGGGAAGCAAGAAGGTAAAAAACGAGTGGAGATGAGCAATACCAGAGCAAAGGTATAAGGATCCATTTTTGGCTGGTCACAAGTAATGGGAGTTAGATGTACAAAAAACGACTGCTTCAGGCACAATTTTACTACCATAAAAGGCTTGAATTTATTTCTCTTCAGCTTACTAAATTCTTTTACTTTTAATGGTTCACTTCGTTGAACAGCAACAAATTATAGGATGGAGTTCTCCAATGAAGTGACTACCTGCACAGTGCAAAAAATCATGTGGGTTTTCCTTTCTGAGTATCTTGATGATTTGGAAATTTATTATTAAGAGAATGTAAATTATTATTTACAATTTATGGGGTTTATTTCATTTATATACACACAGGCATAGACTTTTAGGAAGCCTTTCTTTTTAAGAGTGACAATAAAAGCTTTGGTTTTATTTCTGTTGTTTTCAAATGCTAACATTATTTGTCTTTCACAACTTCCTATACCACCCACATTAATAACAAAGTACCATTTCTGATCATTTCAGGATCCCATTTATAATGCATCACTGTTCAAAAGATGTTTTAAGATGGACTATATTTGATTTGAGAGGAGCTCAATTATCTAATAATAATTTAAAAATCTGTGATACCATCTGTGCAAAAGGCCTGATAGAGGCTCTACTTTAGCACAGTATGGCTTGCCTATAACATTAATGGCTTGCTTTAGTGGGCTGATATTTTTTCTAGGTTTTTACTATCAGAACAATCATTCTTCTCCGTATTTTATGTACACAAGTCCATTTCTGGAGAAAAAAGCTAACTAAGAGAGTTATGAAAAGTCATTGTACTTGCTATGTGCAATTCGGATTAATAGATTCTGTAGAAATAGAGAGAATTGAAATTTAGTATAATCTGGATAATTTTGTGAGGTACAACATTATAAAATGCCAAAAGCGGTGACTAGTCATAGAGGGATATAAGACTTCTGCTTATTTAATCAGTAAACAGAAATACTTAAAAAAAGAGAGTCATAATTCTGTGAGTCACTTCCAATGAGGTATTTTTCGCAGAAATTATTTTCTGATTTTGAACAATGAGCAAAGCTGTTCAAAACCTCTTCTGCCACACACCTGTGAGCCTATTGAGTGCAAGCTCGTGTGCAGTTATGCAGCCTGACCATGTAGACATAGATGCGGATCATTATAGTGTTTCAGCTTAACCTACAAACAACAGCTGCGTAATACCATGGTTTTATACAAATACAAGCGTCATTCTAGTTACACATAAATAAAATCTTCAGTCTGGAAACTGCAATTCATTTTGCCTTCAGGGCCTGACGGATAAATGGTAACACGAACAGAAAAGCAGGAATAAGATCCTGAGGATGCTGCCTTATGCAGCACCACCTGCACATTCAGAGACAATTTTTGCTTGGCCAGCTGGAGGAACTTTTGTTCAGAAAGCTTCTGTCAAGTCCTTCTTTTCTTTGTATTCTCTTATTCAGCGTGGCCTGATGATTGTGTTGGGAGGAAGGTAAGCAAAGGAAAAAGAAAAGAGGGGAAAAATAGTCAGGTGTTTAGACATTTTGGTTTCCTCTATGTATTGTGCATAAAATGAAGACGTTAGTGGGTTTTTTTCCTCCTTCTGTCCTATCTTGTCCGGAAAAAAAAGGAGGATATGATACTTGATTATCTGTTTGAACCTGGGAAGGAAGAAAGGCTTAGAAAACCATAGAAACAGAATGGAGTCAAAGCACACACAAATAATATTTACTCACAGCTGTTCTATGTCATGGGCTTTTTTTAAACCTCAGACTAAAATCTGAAACTACTATACCAAATACATATAATTTGTAAAAAGAAGGCTTTTCAGAAATCAGTACTTCTGGAGAATCCTGTTGTGTAAGGACTTCTGCATGTTTATGTAAAAAACACTTTGGAAAAGAATTTATATATGAAACACTTTCCAAAGTTGTGTCAAGCAAGAGACATTCTGATAGGCAGCTTCTCATTAATATTTGCCCCTTGTGAGTCATAGCTCATTTTGTCACAGACTGTAACATCAGTACTTTGCTTTTATTAAAGTGATAGCTTTGTTGACTATTCAATGTTTGGAGCTATTTCATAACAAGGGTCACTTTATGCCTCCTTTGTCACCATGACCTTCAGATTATGTCTTTACTTTCCACTTCAGTATAACATCCTGCTTTCATTTACTTGCTGGCTCCATGGTTCAATAGCACTTAGAGAGATGTTGACAACAAATGGAAAAGTTTGAAAATATTCTGTTTAAAATAAGACTCTTTATACATGCTATACACCAAATTTATTTTCTTTCTCTTTTCAAATTAATGACAGTTATTTTAAATGACAGCTTTGTTTTGGTTCTTCAACAAGTATTATTTTTAGCTTTTTCCTTCACCGCCCCCTCTAGTCTTCCCCTCGCCCCCAATTTCTGTGCAAGGGGTTCACCTTTTAGCCTTTACTCAAGTCAGAGAGTCTTCTTTCTACTAGTATATCCAGCTTTGGGAAGAAAACCATAAAAACCTCCAAAATTATTGTAAATGTTACATACTCTGTTCACTGCCACTGACATGAGAGAACTGCCTAAGGAAGGGACCACTGTGCAGTTATCTCTCTGTCTTGACAGTCCTGAGCTGCTCTTTTATCCTGTAGGAGTAGGAGCTGTTTCTTCTCATCTGTGCTGAAGCAGCCTCTGCAATAGGGTTGACAATTGTGTCCTCCAGGACTCAAGGAAGCAAATTTAGCTTGCATATGGGATGTTGACTCATGGAAACATTCTCACATTCACGAGGATAATGGGGGCACAGAAATACACCAATGTCAACTGTACGGTTCAGCAGAAATGTAGAATCTTGCTTGAACTGAATGCAATGCTGTATTCTTGTTTAAATGAAGCAATTGTAACACATCAGATCTTCAGTATTTCTCTTAATGCTTAAAACATGCATTTCACTGTTTTTCATTCTAAAATATATGCATGCATCCCAGAATGTCATCCTTTACCCTCTAAATTAAATTAAATTTTAATTGCAAAGTAAAGTGATGTGATGTCTCCAGAGAGAAATGACACAACATGGAAAATCTTATACACCTTTGGGAATATCTGGATACTCTCCCTCAGTTTCATTTGATGTCTATCTGTGCTGTTTTGATCAGGATTACTGTGTGTTTAACCTTTGTGCTACCCACAGTAAAGCACTCTAGTACTAAAGAAATCAAATTCTGTTACTCCTTGATGTCCTTTTTGATTGCGACTCTTGTTTTCTCGACAGCTTTGGAACTTACTGACTAAGCCATCTCTTCTCACATTCTTTAATGGCGTTTTGACCCCTTTCAGTCAGGGATCACTGATATTTGATGTCCAGGAAAGTGCACTTCTGTTGTGCATTTCTGATCATGAATTTCAGGTGATTGGCTGAGGTAGCAGAGGAAATTGGATATTATATTTATTGTTTTATTGTTTGCAGTTGTCATTTTAGGACTTCTTCTTTTTACCAGCCTGGTCACGCCTTGCTTCATTCCTACAGCTCATGTTATCACTTATACACAGATGACATATAGATCCATAATTCCTTTTGGTGTTCTCAGATTTTGCCTTTGTATTTCTCTGCCTGCATCATCTCTATAACTGGATGCATACTAATCTTTTGTTACAAACAAAGAAGTCAAAAAGGATTCTTTTTAATCCTGTTGTGTAGATTTTCTGCTCATAAGTACTTCATCTCTCAAATATTGCTTCTCTTTCCCTACTGCTACAGTACTATATGACGGTTTTAAAATGTTCTTTATAATTTATTGTATAATCAACATCTTACAGATCAAGACTAGATTTTTTTTTCCCTATGGATTTTATAGGGATTTTTTATATGCAGCTCTTCAGGTATTTTAATTTTGTTTCTACTGCTTATATTACAGATCAAAAAAACCCCTGAAACAACTGGTCCCTGGTCTCTGCAAGTGAGGCAGAGCACAAGCACTAACATAAGACTACCACTTTTCAGTCCAGTGACCTAAATTTTAGATTACAGCAAACACGAAAACCACTGCCTGCTTTTTACCATGTGCAATCACATTTATATGATTTGACTTCTTTTTGTAGACTTGCCCAGAATATCAATTCTGTTTATAAATTGTGTCTACTCTTTCTCTTTCCTAAACTGAGGGAGCTATAAATATATTAAAACTATTTTGAACAGATTTTTCCTCTCTAGTATCTTCTATATTAGATTTTGCTGACTTTTAACAGCATCATTTTTCAACTTGCAATATACTTTCAGTTTTGATTTAAACTTTATCTTCAGTTAATTTCTTCAGAATATCTAAAGAATAGCTTTTGTTACATGCTATTTATCATTTAATATTTGGCTTGGCACATGTTCATTTTATTCAATGTGTACTTTTATGTTAAAAATGTTTAAGTTACTTAATAAGACATAGTCAGAGATTGATAACACAGCTGTCATTGCTTTACCTTGTTGACAGTAATGTGAATTGCATTTTAATTTTTAACTGATGCCATTCTAGAGCCCTTCTAATTTATTTGCAGTATTTGCAGTATGACAGCCATAAATAGACACAATTATTATGAAGATGCTAATAGTTTCTTATCTACAAGGAAATATCCCTTCTGATGTTTGTCTAACTTTAATGTAGACATGTAAGAGTGGCTAATCTTGTGCTAGAATTATGGTAGAGGAAGCATCAGCATGGTGTTTGTATTGATCTAGAGAACCAGCTTCAGGAGGAGAGATGGGAAAGCAAGGACATGGTTAAAAATTGGACATAGCTTGGGGGAATTCCTGTGCACTCACAGATCAGATGTACATTTACAGTTCAGAAAATCAGTCTGCCTGTGGAACAGATAACATGCGATGTGTGGAGCAAGTGAGATAAGATGCTACCAAGAGGAAGAGGCTTATTGCTACATGGGTTAATCAGCAACATAATTCGCTCCACTGTTGTCAGCACTCTGTGTAGGACTGGACTTTTGCAGACTGACAATTGTAGCATGGATGCACAAAGTTAACATGTACCTAAGCTTTTGTCACAGCTGGAAAAGTAAATAATTCAGCTGGTGAGTAAATGGACTTAAGGTATATAAGGGAAACTTGTTTGCACACTCAGCAAAAAAACCCACAGGTTTCTAATGGTGAAGATATCTAAACTTTTTAGAGCGCATTGGCTTGATCTGTGTTCTCAATGATTCACTGGGTGTGGTACAGCTGAGTTGCTGGAGGATGGGATGTGGCAAAGGATATGTTTGTTGAACAAAGGTCTTTAGTTTTGTTGTGTACAAGCTGCACATGATGATAGACCAAACCATTCTTGCAGAAGCTGAGAAGCTGTGAATGTTTGATTCTGATTCCTTATGTACTCTTTATGACTATCCATCTCTCCTTTCATCCAGGCAGTATAGCTAGTTTGTGCACAGGAACCATTTAATTCCTGTCAATTAAGCACTTGGCTTCTTGAGGTTGTGTGTAGTCACACTTACCCAGTGTCAGGAAGTGTATTGATTAGTGTGAGGTTTGTGCAACCCCTAGAAATATCAGGGAGTGGCATGTTTTTATCTGCGTGGAGCACCATACTAGGGAGGTGTGACACAGTTTGATAGACATGCTCAAGACATAAAGGACATGTAATTGCTTCCTTCTTGTGCTTCTAAAAGAATAATAATGCCACTGTATGTTTATTTCTAACACATCACTACAAATACTGCTAGTAAATATATGTAAAGTCGTCAAAACATTAGATGCTAACAAAAAGACAAGTGCTTTTTACTGTCCATGGGGCTTATGAAAGCTGAGATTCCCTTATCACTGTGGCTTGTGGCTGAGGAATCTATGTGGGAAGGTCTTGAGTGATGAACAGGCAGAACTGGAAAAGAGTTTGGTGAATCTGTTTGCAGCAGAAAACTGAAAAAAAAAAAAGTATCGACAGGAGAAAGAAACTTGGGCTCCAGGAACAAAGTACTGAGCCCTGTAACCACTCAGGATTTTCTAGAGATGCCAACAGGCTTTAGCTCGTGATTGAAGTGTGTGCTGGGGCCTGCCACATGCAACCCATGAATGGTTGAAAGGAGAGCCAGCAACTGGTTTTTCCAAATCTGTAGCTCATAATCAATCATTTTATCATCCAGTACACCCAAAATTAATTTTTTGTCACATAATGTATACCTACTTTCTATCAGAAAATCCAGGTAATAATCACAGGTGCACCTATTATAAATTAAGGGGTTTTTAATATTGATTTTCCAGAAATGTTATTAATCTTTTGCATCATATTTGTTTTCTCTTCCCGTTTGATAATAATTTCAAGCTTTTTGCCAAAACAACTTATAAACATTAACATTCAAAGCAGATATTCAGAGAACTTCACTACTCACACCTCTCCAACACATTAGATTTTTTTTCTGCCGAAATCCATGGTGGTCTCAGGACTTTGTTTTTTTCCCTCTCATCTCACTTTGCATCCAAACAACATTCTGCTAAAAGTTCTTAAGCTGATAATGCTTCTACAATCAGCTATAATAGTTTTTTATGTGTTCCTATTTATTTTCCCTTTGCTTAAATACAGACATGACATTGGTTATTCTGCATTCATAAATAGCAACTCACTTTCATAAAATCCTTTTCTCATGTGCCATGTTTCTTTATTTCATATCTGTACTAGCAATTTGAATTTCCCAATCCAAGTCCTATAAATACTTGGCATTTTTTTGCTTTCCTTTAGATGTTAAGATTTTTGTTTACGCTTTTTAATCCTTATATGGTGAATAATATTCTTATTCCCTTTTTTTCTTCTTAGTTTGCTCTATTGTTATGTAGTAATGTCCTAAATGAACATGGAAGCAGTATTTTAATTTGGGGACTATAACTAAATTTACTTTGGCTGAATGTCAGTGAAAATCTGGTTTCTTTCTTCATTTTTCATCTTTCTCTTCTATGGCTTAAGAGACTTTTGCTGTTTATTAAATCTCTCTCCAGAATTACAGCTTAGCTGCAATTCTGATAAGTTTCAGCTGATCGGTACACTTTGAGATTTCAAAAATATATTCTTGTTTTCATTCTGCTTTTGGAAATAGTTTTATATCCTTCTGCAGCAGAAAACTGACATTTCATACTTTGTCCTGTTGCTCAAATTGAAAATTCTGAGTAAGTTTTTAATGTTTGCCTTGGAAAACCTTTGCCTTCTGCCGTAGTTGAGGGCTTGAACTCTTTAATCTCGTTATCTTTTCATGGTAGTTATCCAAACTTATTCTTTTGAAACGTAAAAAAATATCCTTTAGCCCGATATTACTTCACCAAGTCGCCTTGCTACATTAATAAATTTTTATTGTAAAACTCCATCAGATAAAATTTTATAAAATTATGATAAAATTATGATTGTTTTGTCACATAGAACTGCAAGCATGCTAAAGTCAAAGCAAAGACTTCTCTTGCATTTGTGGCTTCTTTGTCACTGTCAGCTCTCTAGTTAAGTGTTTCCTTATTAGTAGCTGTTAGAAACAGCTTTGACTTTGCAGTCTTTATTGGCAATGGTGAGGTCACCTATAAATGCATATTTCCAGCATTTCTCCATCTTACATTGTTACAGAGGTATCTAGTATATTAAAATATGAATCTTTAGATCTGAATTTTTTTGATATCTAACTGTAATCCATAAGAATTTCTAGTGTTGATTTTTTAAACAGAGAAAAAACAATCTCGACCCTCCCTTTTCCTCCCCAAAAATGGGTAAAAAGGTTTGTATGGTAGTGAAAAATACATTTGAGATGATTTTATTAAGCTGGCAATATGGGAATGAATTAATGGCTGTAAAAAGAATATGCAAGTAAAGTTAAATGATCCTCAAGGTCTTTTACAATGCTTGAACTGCTAATCAAAATTTGAGTTTTGTAACGAGTGACATATTAAGTCCATATTAGGTATTACCTGTTGTAGAATTGCAAAGCATCAGCACTCTAATATCTCTTACACTGGAAATTCTGCCTTTTTTCCTTTTATTTTTATGACATTTTTAGAATATTATCCTTTATACTGAAAGACTTACATTAAAAAAAATCAAAACTAAACCAGAACAATGTTTACATTTTACGACAAAAATATTATCAGCAACAGAGGAGGATAATGTCTCACTCGTTTTGGAGAGTTCTGTAATGAAAAGAAATAATTAACAATATTATTTCCCAACTGTAACATTTTTCATTAAGTTTTTGTGTTCATCCATTGCATCTTTCTCAGTTATAACATTTTGCAGAGCAATTAAAATATTTAAGGAACATTAACAACTATTTGAAGATGGAGTGTTGGCTGTAGGAAGTATGATCACGCCAGTCATTTTATCATTAGTGAATTTTTACATTGTTACAAGAAAAATCATAGTAGTTTTCACCTGCTTGTCTTTGTAAAATTTAAGAAATTAGTTTACATTTCAGAACTGGAGATGAGGACCATATTGTCTGCCCAAAGGTGTCTACTTTGGTGTAAAGCAAAAGCTGGGAATATTTGAATAAGCCACCATTTCAGACCTATGAGCAGATATAGTGGACAAACATGGTGGGCAAAGCGCATGAAAAGAATTTGAAATAAGCTGTCGAATGCCAGTTCGGTAACAGGAAGGGTGTCCTGGGCCACTCCTGTGCTGAAACAATGCCATTGTATTGGTTTCTCCATGGCCAGGTTTTGGTGGCAGCGGGGGGGCTGAGGGGGAGGCTTCTTCGAGACGCTGCTGGAAGTTTCCCCATGCCCAGCAGAGCCAGTGCCAGCCGGCTGCAGGCTGGGCCCGCTGCTGGCCAAGGCCAGGCCAGTCAGCAGTTGAAGGAACGCCTCTGTGATAACATAGTTAAGAAGGAAGGGAAAAAAAAGTTAGTTTAGATGAAGATGGCTGCCAGAGAGGAGCAGGGTGAGAGCCTGTGAGCAACAACGCAGACACCAAGGTCAGTGCAGAAGGAGGGGCAGGAGATGCTCCAGGCGCCGGAGCTGAGATCCAGCTGCAGCCCATGGTGCAGCCCATGGTGAAGCAGCTGTGCCCCTGCAGCCCATGGAGGAGCACAGGAGTGCAGAGATCCACCTGTAGCCCNATGGACTCTCACTGAAGCAGTTTGTGAGAGGAACTGTGTCCTGTGAGAGAGACCCATGCTACAGTTTGTGAAGAGCTGTATCCCGTGGGATGGGACCCCGTGGAATGCGGTTGGAAGGACTCTTCTCCCCAAGCAGCATCTGAAAACAGCAGCTGACCATAACAACCCCCTCTTCCACTTTGCCTTTTCCCTTGACTGCTGTGGAAGAGGAGGTTGGATGTAAGAAGGAGGAGGTGGGGGGAAAAGGTGTCTCTTATTGTGTCTCACTCTTAAGCTCTGATCTTGTTAGTAATAAACTTAACTATTATTCCCTCATGGAGTCTT
The DNA here is from genome assembly GCA_013399895.1 of Serilophus lunatus. NCBI lineage: Eukaryota > Metazoa > Chordata > Aves > Passeriformes > Eurylaimidae > Serilophus > Serilophus lunatus. The sequence continues at coordinate 182,532 of VXBA01002577.1, read as the reverse complement.
GTTTTGCCTGTGACGGTGATTAGCAAAGAATCTATTGTAGTCCTTATCTCAAATAACAAAACCTCTCATTATGTTCTCTCACCTCTATTTCTGGGCAAGGAGGAGTGAGAGAGTGGCTGTGGTTAGCCCTTGGCATCCAGCCCAGGTTAAACCATTACAGCCATGCATGCAGGCTTTGTTCTCACCTTATAGCCTTAGAAGCCTCAACTGCAGCAACTAATGTGTTCTTCTTTGTTTTGAGTTTCTTTGTTGTTGAAATTCATCTGCTGCTTGCTTGGTGTTTTTTGAGAGTTTAGTGCTGCTGAGTTCATCTGGAAGAGCTACAAAGATTACATCCTAAACAATGAGACCCAGGAGTCTGTCCCAGCTCTTGTCTTGGTGCTCATGTCAGTCGTGTTTTCAGTATGTGTAAGGAGGAATTCTGAGTGTGCAACAGCACTCTGCACCATCACTAGGCAGGAGTGTGTCCACATTCTCTGTGGAAGACAGCAAGAGCCCTGATGGACTTAGGCGCTGCAGAAGACTTCTCATGCAGAGAGGTGCTGGCTGTGGATAATGGATAGTGGCGTCACTGGCTGCAGGTACATTCCCAGCCTCAGGATTACTGATTGCAGCAAAGTGGCTGCTTCTGGCAGCTGAACAGATGTGCTTTCAGATGGGCTGTATATAAAGACCAAAGCTAACACTGCCCTGTCTTATCTCAACAATAACTTAGTATCAGGAAAAGTAATTAACAAAAGTGCGGCTAAAAGCTAATATGTTGCAAGAAAGTGTAACGATGACACTAATTTTCTTTCAGGTGTCAGAATACAATAGAAATTCATTAATAATAAAAACACACCGATGAGATGTAAAACAGAAAATACTTTTATTAAGAAATTACAGTTCTTGAAAACAAGCAGGTTTCTGGGGAAATTCTGGCTGTTTTCAAGCTGGATAAGGAGCACACACTCAAGTGGACGCTCCCTGTAGTCACTACACTGCCTGTTTCTTACTGGGTTTTCTGCTTCCTTGAAGTCTGTGATCCCTCTCACCCCGTACACCCACAAAGACATTCTTCACGCTGCTTAATGGATCTCTAGGGCATCTTTACGGAGTTGCAGCTGTCTGATACGCAAACAGCACATGATCAAGTCTGTTTCTAAGACATTGTGGGAGTGAGGCAGAAGTTGTAAAGCTTGTACAGTTTACCAAAAGTGCACATTTTATCTCTCTCTAGGGTTTAGCTAGCTTTAGGATTTTCAACTGTATTATTGTTTTGCTGCTGTTTTATCTTACTCCTGGAAACCTCTTTGTCTAGCCTGGCTTCCTTCTGCGAGCACTAGAGCTCATCTACTGTCATGGACTTCTCCTGTACTACATAAATTCGGAAAAGGACACATTAAAAATTAATGTGCACACTCACATGAGGGAAAGGAGAAAGAAGAGAAATGTTGCAGAGTTCCCCTCAGGAATACAGGAAGAGATGAGAAAAAAATTGTTATAACTGAAGGAACACGACATTGCTGTCTGTGGTGAGCAGTATATGAGGGGAGGGAGTATGGACTTACAAGGCTCTGTTAAGGCAGGACAAACTCAAGCACATCTGAAGAGATGAGGCAAAGAATAGTGAAAAATAGGAGAAGGAAATTTGATATCCAAGCAAGGCAGCCAAGGGCAGTAGGTTTTTAACAATGAGACTTTTATTCAGATATAATATTAAAGGAAAAACTTGTGGGAGGAGAGTGAGAAGGATATCGTCATGAAACCTTATTTTTAAGCTTCATAGTCCTTTATTATCCTTTGCCTTCTCTCTCCCTTTTTAATAGTAGATCAAACTGATTTAACCTAAAGTGTCTAAGTATTTTTCTTAACAATCTCAAAATAGTATTTTGAGTTTTCTGGAAAAAAAGTGCAGTTTTTATTGCTTAAATGTTTACTGAATTTGTCCAGCGATCACAAATATTTTCACGAAATTGATGGATGCTACAGGTAGTGTACTATTCCTGAGGGGGAAAAAAAAATCTATATGTTATCAATGCTTTCAATATTTAGAGCCCTATGGGCACTCAACATGTAATGAATGATAAATAAAATTTAAATAGATGATTTATGCAATTAAAAAAAATCATAAATCAGTAGTACCAAGTGGTATAGTATATATTCCACCTCAGAGGAGAGTTTATATATCATATGTATCACATAGAGTTCTTTGTTTCTGTTGTAGCATATAAGTAGCACATGATAAAGGGCACAATTTAATTTACAACTGATCTATTAAAACAGTGGCATGCATCGAGATACTATTTATGAGAGAAATATTGCACAATCGTAAGTTTTAAATAAGACCTGCTTCCTTTCTCTTTTTAGTAAAAATAATAGTAAATAAGGTAAAAATCATGAAGAAAGCACTGAGGGCTGCATTTCCAAAGCAGTGTCTTCCCTGTGGTTATATCTAGTTATCTGCTCACACTGGTATTAAATCTTTCTATTCAGAGCTGATGTTCAACCCATTTTAAAAAACTGGAGCAAAACTTGACCTCTTTTGCAGCTTGCATCCACAAGTTAGTGCAGATCATCCTATGGCGTCCTCTGAGATTTCTTTGGATGGCTGTACATTATCAATGTCTTTTCCTGGTAGCTGTAAGGTATTGCATGGTCCTACTGTCTCAGGATGAGCACTCAAAATATGTTCCTGGTACCTCGCTGCACTCAAAAATGTGTTGGTCCAAAACTTCACCGTTAAGTGCACTTTCATCTGCAGAGTCAGAATTGTCACCTCAGTGACTTTGCTGTCCTTGAATGTTGAATTATGCCTTGGAGAAATTAATTAAAATATACAGACCAAAATAAAGCCTTAGTCATGGAAGTACTGGCTATTTTTCCTCTCTTTCTTTTGGAGGTAGAGATATTAATATGAAAACATAATTTAAAGCTAAAGCAGATCATCTAGTTAAGAGGAACCAGATAAACAGACATTATCAGATGTATGAAAGACTCCAAACTGAACTGCTGGTTGATAACATGTTTTGCAAGCTCTGAATGCTATGGAAACCCAAGTTTAAACACAAAGATAAGAGCTTTATTTGCATGCATGTTTCATTTAGTCACAGACTGTCAGGAAGTTTTATGCATGCAGTGTTACGGAAATATCTATTCCATCATTTATAGATGAAGTTTTCAAATTTACATACTTAATTGCAAAGACTACACAAGTGAATGCCAATGCACAAAATCCACATTTATTAGTGCAAAAGCAAAAGAGCACAGAGAGTAACTGTGCATGTATGTATAGCATTGATATTTATTTTGATTTATTTTCCAAGTTACATGAAAAAAGAGAAAAATTCTTATTTTGCAGATTTTTAGTGACGACTGAAAAAATGGTGGTTAATTAGCTAAAAATATTTTTTCTACATTCAGGTGATGTTTCAATAGTTTGCAAGTATTCTGTGCAACATTATAGTGTTAACTATAAAACCTCCCCTGTGTAATGCAAACAAATCTTTTATATTTATATATTTATATTCCTGCCTGTGTAGTTGTTACTGGGAGAATTGCCACAGCTTCAGGAGGATGAGGACTGCATCCACAGTCATACTCCTGCAAAGAAAGATTATTGTTCATGATACTGGAAACTGCTCTCCAAATACGGGATAGGATAATGGATCTAAGTATGTATTTAGCACCATCCAATTCACTTCCAAATCTGCTCTTTTTAAAGTAACTTTTCTGAGGTAGCTCACACCCATGATAAATCCAGCCCCATGAGTTTAGTGAGTCAAAATTTGAATGTTGATTTTTCTGCAAAATGAATCAGGATTTTTATTTCATTGAAATTATCGACAAGTAATTTGAGAAATATTTTCCTATAAGATGGAGTGAAACCCAAGGAAGTGTTCTACTTTTTTAATAATTTTCTTTCTATTTTTACTAGTTTCAAGTTTTTTTTTTTTTTTTTTTTTTTTTTTGCCTGTGGGCAGGAGATGGAAAACTGCATCTAAAATTCCTTATTTATTTCTAAATAATACAGTACTGTATAGAAAAGTCATAAAAACAGAGACTTCAAATTGAATTCCAATAACTCTATCCTGTGAAAGCAAACTTCCATCTAGTAAATGAGAAAGCATTATTGACAATTATATGCAAATTACCAGGCTTTTGGCAGGCTCTTCAAAACTATTATCTTTTGGCAACTCTGTAAATTATGTAGCTATGCCAGCAATGTAGAATTGCTCATTATACTTTATTGATACATTTATGTTGCCTTATATTAGAATATTTCACTGTGGGTCCTTGGAGACTTTCTTTGCTTATTTTTGTGCCTGCATTTCTCTTGCATTTTGTACTTACTCCCACTCTCTGAGTTGGAACCTCCTATGGAGTCACTGGGTCAGAAGGAGTCAACTTCAATCATCAACATCACTGCCTGCTATTCTTTACATCCTGAAAGCCATCAAACAAGCAGGAAAAATTAGGTGTCACTTTGGTATCATAAGACTTCCCAGGAAAACTGTGCATATCCTCCCTTTCCAAAAACCTGTTCATTCTTCAGCTCAGGTCATATGTTCCTCTACATGCCCCAAATTCAGTAGCCTACCAGTTTTTGAGCTGAGAACACATTTTCCATTGCCTCCATGCTACAGAGTGTGCGCGCTCTCTCTATTACAGCTTATATTTAATAAACGAGGAACAGGCATCCTGTTTATGTTTATTCATAACAAGTTTAGATGTTACTTTTGAAGATAAAGAAACAAGTTTGATGATATACAATATCAGCTACACGCTCTGCACTGATAGCAAACTTTAGCAATCAAGGAAAGATAAAAAGGTTTTGGAATTTAATCACGTACTTCAAAGTAGGCTTAAGAACATATATTTCAGAAATTGAGATAAAATATGAATGTTTAATTTATCTTCTTTCTTTTTTACCATGAGTGTTTCTGATTCTGTTGCTAATAACCTCATTGCTTCTGTCAGCCAACACCTCTTGTGCTGGTTTTTTTGTTAGAGTGGTTTTTTTTTTCTCTTTCCTGAAGTAACTTTTGTTGAAGAAAGAATCTTCTAATTAGCTTTTAGTGTTCCAAATGATGTGACTGATGTTTTACTTGGGTAAAGGACACGTGTTTTGAGGTGACTCAATAAATTTCACACAGTGACTAGAAAGGATGAATTTGATGCAAAAATAACCAGGTCATAAGTAGTGATATACTGAGGTTCTTCTCCACTAGAGAACCCCATTTCTTGAGTAACCTCTGATGATATCTCTGTGTGATGCTAAGGACAATCACACTCTATTTTTTATTTTTCACTGATTGTGTAGTAATATGAGAAAGAGATTTCTCTCATTTGATCTGAGATAATTGCAAACTTGTTTGGGCGAGGTATAGAACCAAATACGAAGCATCACCTTGCCAAATATTTGCCCTTTTCTTTTCTGGACATCGCTAATTGGATTCTGGTGTTAACAACATGTACAAACAGAACTCAAAGTGTGTCTCTGCCCTTTCTCATAAAATCACAGGTTAATTCTTTCTTTGAAGTCGTGAGCAAAACATTTAATTTTAGTTAGGAGCAACTTTTTTTTTGCCTGGAATTAATATACTTGCCCAAATTGAATCGGCTTGCCTCCATGCCTGATGTGACACGTGGCGTGGCTGCAGAAGAACAATCCTTTCTGTTCTTCTTCAGGTCTTTCAGCTAACCTTCAAAGTGGAAGAGTCAGAGTGAAGGCTCAGCTGTCACAAAAGGAAATACAATTTGTGGCAAGACTTAAACACATATTCTTTTTACAAATCCTGCTGAAATAGAATTCTGGTACGTGTTGGTGAGATTCTTAAAGAACCCTTTCTTCTTCCATATTTTAGCTATTAAACTGTCAAATTGAGGGTAAGACATGACCTGTATCAGTATATTTTAGAATCCAACAACTATTTTTCTGACATAAAGACTGGTACCAGGAAAACAGAGAGATTTTTTTACTGGAGGATCTTCCTAGAAAGAAATTAAGCCAACACGTCTAAGGTGAAATTTCAAAATGCTTGGTATTGACCTAACTGTACTCCTGTTAAAATCAACAGTGAAATTAAACTCTGACTGCACAGTACTCACTATAAAGCTGAGGATTTGCAAAAAAATTTTCTTGGGCTAAAAGTAAACAAATTTTTAAAAAATCATGTATTCTGTTCAATTTTCTGGAGGAGGAATCTTGAGAAAACCTGTTTGAATTCTTTTGTTTAGCTTTCGTCTTTGGAGACTCCATAAAGAGAGCATGATAAACCATTGGAATCAAATAAAGGAAACAAGGAATTAGGTGTCTTGGTGGCAAATACTGCTGACAGCAAAGTTGTTAGTCAGCATAGGATGCTGTTAGCTTAAGAGGCACTAAAAGCATAAACATTTTTCCAAACACTATGAGTTACCAGTTTTATGAATATGAAGGTGCTCATCTACTATTTTAGGTTTCTAAGTTTTAAGACTTGCCAGTGCAGAATCTCTCTGGTACTGATTAGCATGTTGAATCACCCGATCAGATGTGTGCATCAGCTAAAATGAGGGGAACTCAGGAATCAAAGGAAAGGAAATTACTCTTTATATCCTGTACTTTTTTTGGAGTTAAAAACTGATTGGAAAATAAGAGGAAATATCCCATATTTATGCTGCATGCATATCTTTCACTGCTTCCACAGGACAAAGAAAGAAACCTGGCTTAGCGCTATGTTCTATTAGCTACTGAGAAGCAAGAGCCTTGTGAAGGTTGAGGGCTGTGCCTTCACCACTCTGGCTGAACATTTTCAGGATTAAATATTTCTATTCAAGGGGAGAAACCGAGAGCCATTTAAAAAAAATATTACTACAGTTTAATATTGCCATTAAATATCCAGCTTGAGGCCAGTGTAAAATACTCATGGAATAGTTCAGATAAACAAACATCAATATCTTGAGTGACTTCAGGAGTTGGACCATGTAAGGGATATCAGTCGGGCTTTTCCTCTTCAAATTCAAATACAATTTTAGAAGGACATCTCAGGGAATATAACAGTGTACTCCTTACATTTCTATATTCCATCTGAACAGCAGGACTGCTATTTCAGCATATTAGTACTGTTAAGCAACCTCTTACTGCATTTTGGGTCTCTGCAACACCAGCTTTTCAGTGTACCTGGCTTCCTCCCTAATACTGCCTCGATATACTTTCCAAAGGAGACGGCATACTTCCTAATGCCTAAAAGCTACCTATAAAGTGTTATGTTCTAGTCTTCCTTTTTTCCCCAGTTTTTTCACATTTTTCTTCACTTCTTCTTCGAGCAGTAGAATGCACAGGCTCCCGAGAGAATTCCCCCTGGCTACAGTTCATTTACAGCTGATTTTAGAAACAGCAAGAGAACACTGAATCAGACTATGTCTACTGCTTAAAAGTAAGGAGTGCATAAATCCAGATATTAAAGTAAATAGAGAAAGCACTAGCTGTTTTATGGGAACTCTAGAACCTTAAAACCTTTGTTTGTTCTGCATTACACTTGATTATCTGAATCTGTTCTCTTTCCAAGCAAAGAGCTGCAAAGAGAAATGCAAACAGACAAAAGGGAAGAGCAAGGGGGGATTTAAAAACTGCAAACAATTATAACAGCGTGTGTAGAGTTTAGCCAGAGAAAAATCCTTCAATTTGCCTTCTCTATTTAAAATGAGTAGCTACAGATGTTTTACTATATAACTAGTGCCTTACCTCTGCCTGGTTGTAGAGTATTTTTGAGAACTGTGAAGCTGTTAGTTAGATTACTTATTTTATTCTGTTACAAAAATGTGCAGGGCATCCGTATTTTGTGTCATGTTTGATTTCCATGGGAGACCAATGGTAGTAGAAGAATAAAAAATGTGACTTGATAAATCTGAAAAGAGTGTTTTTTTCTAGTCCTCTTCAGAGAACATGTGGTCTTTGTAGCCCTTGGAATTCTGCCTGATTAGAGGAAAAAGCCAAATAATTTGACACAGCAAAGCGGTGCACAACTTAAGGTTGCTAGCAGAGCCTTAGCAGCTTGTCTGTCTTTCTAGAATGTGACAAGTGCCTGAGGAAAGGCAAACAACTTGTATTGTGAGAGAGGAAGGAGTATTAAGTGCTGTTGATTTCAGAGAGGGGAAAAGTAAAAGCATTTGCATGGCAAATGAAAATAGAAATGCTAATCAGCTCCAAATACTTAACATATCTGATAAACAATTGTATAAAAATAGAAAGTGGAGACAGTAAGGACCTTAAAACATTCTGTAGTCACAGTCTCTGTCAGTGTAGCCTCATGTGGCTGAGGAGTGCGCCTGTGTATGCTGCCAGACACCAGCATGTATCCTCACCAGTCAGTCAGACCTTCCTGCGGCACATACCAGCTCCCAAACATACCTGTTTGTCATCACACTAATGGCAGAATTATATCCTGGCAACTGAAATGACGTGCGCAGGCAAAAAATACTGCCCAGCATTGCCTGAAGCACCAGGAAAAAAAGGTTTGATAGAGAATCAAGGATCCGGGGGAAAAAGGGGAGGAAGGAGAAGCTAGTCAAGCATATTATGTTGTTCAGTGGTGTCAGCCTGCACAGATCATGTTTGAACTGATCTGCTTAATGGTTTTTTTCTGAATACTATATTTTAGTTTTCTGCAGTTTAGAAAAACATCCCTTTACACTGTCATATCTGCAGAGAACTTCATATAATAATGTAACTTACAAAGAAGCATGCAAAAGCAAAGAATACTGGGCCAAAGATGGATCATACTTCTTAAAATGTTTATTAAAAGACATTTTAAGAAGAGTTGCAGTTCTCCATCATGAAGGATCTCCGTGTCAGTGTCTGCCAACCCATAGGTCGGTTATTTTATTTTGGACAGCTTTTGTCTTCTATTGTGGTGTTTCTCCGTTATAGATGAAAATTTTTGAAAATGCAAGCACCTACTTTCAGAACACTCAGTAGAAGCAGACGCAGTATTCTGCACTGCAATTTGAATTTCCATTTCCAAATGAAGGCTTTGCTAGGATTATAATTTCTGTTTAACTTGATGTGCAAACAGACACCATAACACACCTGTCCCTTTCCAACCAAAGTCTGTCTAAGGAAAAGAAAATTCTAAAGGAAGGTCTTAAAATGGGCTTTAGTAAGAGATACTTTATTTTCAAGGTTACTTGTCATCACAAACCTCTCCAGCCTTCTTAAAGTCCAATGGTTGAACATAACCTGATTGCAGTGAATTCCCCAGGAGTGTGGCAACAGCAAAATTAAAATAGTTGTTAAGATCTCAGACCAGCCTCTTAATTCATTATTATTAGAAAAAATAGAGTAATTTTTCTTGAGAGATATAATACAAACTCTCCTTAGCTCGGTAGCATTTTCATGGGATTATTCCACATGTGAGAAAATACTTAGAAAATGCTAAACTTACTTGTTTTTCCCCTTTAATAAAGTATGATTTATAATGCCTTATACCTTTAGAGATTAACCCTTTCCTCAATCAGCAAAACAAATATGGTCATTAAACACAAATAAGACAGACAGAAACAAATAATTGTTTTTTCTTTCAAACTCAAGTGCAGAGATGCCTTGGCTCCTGTTAGCTCCACTCCCTTGTTGCACAGTCTTGAGATGAAGCATATGCTTAGATTGTTCTTTTTCCTTTGGGCTTCTAATTTGTTCCCCTCACCAACATGAGCCAGGTGCTCAAGGCCGTCTTCAAGGAATTATGTTCTGTTTTGTCCAGTGGCTACCTAGTGTTTGCAAAAGCTTTTGGTACCCTGCCTCTTGTTTTACACAGTGGAACTGTGGTATTTTGCAGAAATGGCATCTCTATCTCAGGGAAAATGAACAAAAAAACTAATGAGGAGTTGATGTTGTAGTTAGGCAGTAAACTCAGAGGTAATCTATCAGGGTTTTGTTTTTTTCTTATCAAGTTCAAGCCTTGAAATTTTGGTGTAAAATCCAGATCTATTTCCTCCTCTCTGAGCACATCCTCAGTAGTCCTGAAGTGCTGCTACCACACATGGTTGTAAAATGCTCCTTGCTTCCTTTTGCCTCTCTGTGTAAACTACTGCCTTGAATTCCCATCTAGTTTCCCTAATCCCTCCCACAGCACATTAATTTTTTCTTATTGAAAGATGTGATGAGATATCTTCATATCTGGATATCTTCATTTTTTACTGTGTAAAACAATAGCTTTCTGAAAAACTCGATTTTCATAGGATACGACATGGCTTCAGGAGGTGTTTTTTTTTTCTCATGGAAACCACATTCTTCCTCTTTTTTTTTCCTGGCAGCTTATTTGTCTCACCTCAGCTAAGTCACCTACATAGGTAATAACTCATATTCCAGTTTCCAGTAGGCTGGTTTTTTATGTTTCACTGGTGTAGGTGAGAAGTAAGTAAATCCATATTCCTCCCTGATGAAATGACCATTTAGTACAGTCTCTGTATTTCATTGTCTCTATAGCCAAGCTTATAAGGCCAGCACTTTTTCTCCAAAATTTTCATATTATGTTTACACACCGCTTCCATTCACATTTCATGTCTTATTTCCCTCTCGATTTAACTCCAACATGCCTCGTGTATGAACTGTCCTAGTTAGAACAAATCTCTAGCAATTAACCAACTGATGAGCTCACTTGTTACTTTTATATAAATAGGGTGGATGGGTCACTCTAGGATTGCTCTTTGTCGGTCCGTAAGAAGAGTGCTATGGATTTCTTGCAGAAATCTTCCTAACAGAGTCAGGGAAAGGAGACACGTGACAGATAGTTTTGGAAGTTGCAGAGACAATACACTTCAGACAGCTACAGTGCATTTGCACACAAACTCTAGGTTGAAAGGGCAAAAGTCATGATTAATACTTCATGGCAGAATAGCTTTTCCCAGCAGGCTATTTGAACTAATTTCTATCGCTATTGAACTTTAAAATACACCTTGCAGTTGAAATCTGTATATTTTTTTTTCATATCTAAAAACCTAAAAGCAGATATCATACTAATTTCTGATGGCAGGTGGTATCTGCTAGAAAACAATCTACAGATGAGAATCTCAGTGTAGCTGGGAATACTCCTTGAAGTCTAATGAAGGATGTCTGGGTTGACTAAAGAAGCCTCTAAGTTGCTACTTATGTCACTGCTCTAAGTGTTTGTCTGATGTTAATTTTGAGCTATATACACCAAAAAATTTACTAAGAATTGCCATTTTATATGGTCGTCAAAACTGTTTTTTCATCATATCAGCTTGTGCTCTCGATGGATTTGTCTTCAAAGCAGATAGTTGTTTTCCCTTAATTCAGCTACTCATAACTCCCTCTCATGGCAGATTCTTCTCCATATAAGTGTAATGCTTTCATGAGTGGTATAAGAGATTGAGCAAAAAATCTAGGGCACTGTTTGCTAAGGGCTTGCATTACTGAATTTTGTAAAACTGTTGCACTTGGTATCATTTTGCAAATTTTTCAGTCTTAATAGTAGTAGTTCAACCATTTACTAAAAATTGTGGTGTCTATTTTGCAAGTTGGAATCTAAAGAACACCAAGGCTTTCCAAGCATGTGTACAGCTTAGGCACATCTTATATAAGGGGGTGAGCTTCATTTTTAATAGCACAGGCTGTCATGCCTTGTTAGTGAATCCATATAAAAACCATACAGCAGAAATATACCAAGAATGAAACAAAATTTCAGACTGTGGGGTTTTTTGAGATTGGGTTTTTTCTCTTCTTTTTTCTATCATCTGTCTAGATAAGGGATTGCAAAGACATCTACAAGTGGCACAAGTTTATCTCATAGAATTTAGCACTATGTAAAGCCTTGCACAGCACTTGTGTTTGCATAGTAGTTATTTACTCTGCAGAATCCGTTAAGATTTTCCCTCGCTAAGTAGAAGCCATTCTGCCAGGTAAAAAAATGATGTATTTATGTCACTTCAGATATTCCTAATGGCTATGATTTTTTTTTTCCTTTTTTATTATTTAGACATTATTTTGATCCTTAAGTTCTGATAGCAGCTCTTCCAGTTGAATTAATATGGCTTGTAAAATTAAAATCAATTACAGTAGAGCATCCCTCATGGGCATCCTGTAGGAGATAGCCTGCACAGGCACTGCAGGTCTCATTTCAAACTTTGAAAGCTGCAATTTGAATTCAGTACATGTAGCCATTAACAATTAATACAAGATATAAAATCTCACCGATTTTGTTTATAAAATGTCAGTCAAGTAGCAGCTGGTGCCGAGAGCTGTGTTAGCACAGTGAACTTAGGGTACAATGCAGGCATGTTTATTTTGGAAACCTGGGGAGAAATGGAAAAGCTGTTGACCTTGGGACATGAGTTCCTTGGTGAATGTTATGAGTGTCAGACATACATATATCTTATTTAAATATATAGATATAGATATGTATGTGTGTGTATATTTTTCAAAATTTCTGTTTTGTTAAACAGAAACACACTGCACTGAAGAAAAAAAATGATTCTGTGTTCTCATGCAGGCCTTTTCTGTAATCAAGGTGGCCCAATTCCACTTGAGGCTTCATATGCCAAGATCAGCATGGAACCCATGCGCCATTGCAAGAAATGTCAGTATTGGTGCCTGAGGGATCAGTGTTAGAGGGACACTGGGATGGGTGACACCAGTTAGACCAGAATGTGGGTGAGGTATTTTGGATCTGCAGGAAGGTTGGAGAAAATTCCACTGCCCAAAGCAGTAATTCATCTACTGTTGTCGTTGAGGAACAAATATGTTCAGGAATTGAAGCATTAGAACTTTTGACAATTTTTTTTTTTTTCCTGGAAGCCAGTTTATTTTTAGAAATCCAGCAGGTTTATGCTTTATCTCTCTTTGTTCTTCCCTCCCCTTTGCTTTCTTTGGCCTTGCTCTTGGAGTAAAATTATGAGATCCTTCAAAACTCAGAGGATTTCACTGATTATGACCAGGCTACATAGATTAAAAATTTGGGCCAAAAAGTTCAATAAGTTTGTGGAGTTTTTTTCTTTCTAAAGCTGCTTTAATATTTTTAATGCCTTAGTTGATTAAAATATAATTTTGATTTAATATAATGTAACTATATTTGCTTTAAAATTACATTCCTCTTATATGACTCATATCTTGTGTGGGCATAATGTACATTACACAGCATGTTGAAAAAAATTGTCTTCAGATGTTGATCAGCTTTTTGAAGGAAATGGAGAAATGGTGAATACAGAGCTCCAGAAATTCCACAACCTTCACCTTGGGAGTCAGCACTAATTCTTGTGTTTATACATTCCTTTTAATAAAGCAAAACATTGTTAGCAGCATGCAATATCCACGAGCACAAAGAAATCTCAAATTGCAATTTTTACCCTCTGCTAATATCCTGCTTTTTTCACTGATAACAGTACCTTGCTGAAGTGCAGCACAATGCTTTTTAAAAGGCAAATAAAGATGGAAGTATCATACTGTATTTGTTTAATGACACACAAAGGTAGCAAAATAAAGGGAAGACATTTTTCTCATTACTGCTGCTTCTTGAAGAAAGGCAGTTGTTTTTCTGGAGTGGAAAAATGTCAGCTTTATCTAGTATTCCCAGAAGCATTGGTCCAGTGTATTGCATATTTGGAGAGTCAGTGGAGTTCAGGCACAACAAATTGTAAAGGTTCATATAAAGCTACACAGTTCCAAAAGATCCTCATTTGGCACTTTTGCCTTGAGAAGTCCATGGAGGCAATAGACTCATAGAAATTTAAGGTGTTTACAAACTCTATTGCCAGCTACTACAGTGCTTTCTAGAATGCTGCTTATTCTATTTGGGTAACTTTTCCATGCTTGACTGTGACAGGGTGGTCTGTTGCTTCTTGCAACACATTAACAAAAGGAGGAAGAAAAATGTCTTTCTCTGCTGTTATTCCTTGTTTAACTGCGTTTTATTCAACAAAATTTTTGGCTAAACCCCTGTTTGCTTTCCTCAGACAAAAAAACAAACTCACAACCAAACCCAAGTTGCCTTAGTGGTTAACTAGGTAAAACTATGATTTACCCTAAAAATTGCAAGATGCCTATTGTTTTAAATGTATGCACACACTGAGAAATTTCAGAAAGAATTTTGATCACAGTGCTCTAGTTCTAAAACTATGACCACCTAGGCTTCCTTTTCATCTTCAATAAGAATATTATGCCTGTAGCTTTCATTTTGTAAAAGAATTCATTGCCCACCTAACACTACAATGTGAACTGAAACATTACCACCTGAAAAAAAAACAACTTTTGTTTCCAAGAAAATTACTGTACTGTTTCCTAGGAATTTTTTTCATCTCTTGTGAGGAAGTATTGAAAAGAGCTGTCAACAACCCAGGAATTTGATGACTTAGGAAAAAAAGCTCCTTTTTTGATCATCCCACCACAAATGGATAGTGATAAATACACCTCTAACTAATGCCCTGAGTAAAGCTAGTGAGGATGTGGCATAATGTGTTGTAATAGTACCTCAGTACCTATTTTATGTCTTTGGAGAATCTACAGGATGGTTATAAGTGCATATAAAAGCTGAGGTTGCTGTGTCTGAGCACTCTTATGTTAACAAGATTATGCTAAAGGAAAGCTGAGGCAGATGTTCTCATTCCTTCATCATCCTGCTATGCAAACAAACTTCTTGTGTCTGAATATGATGGAATTTTTGTTTTATTTTTTTGTTTGTTTGGGTTTGGGGTTTTATTGTTGATTGGTTTGGTTTGATTTGGTTTGGGATGGGTTGGGTTTCCTCCCCCCCCACCAAAGAGAGAGAAAAGAAGTTCAGAATCAGAGAATAGCCTTCCAATCCTGATGTTTAGGTTATAGTTCTCTAATGAATGTGTAAATATTTATAACATCTGGAACAATTTTAACAGCAGAGTGGGGAGTTTTAAAAACAGTCACACGGGCTTATTTAAAAATGCTTCTTATGGTAGGAGTTATGGGAATTATTAAAGGAAGTACAATATATAGGATTGGATTCTCTCAGAGAGCAGACACAGATGGAAATGAAACCTGCATCTCACAAATTTGTGGTAATTGCACTGAGCACTGAAATTTATATTTGTTAAATGGTGGTAATATAAAGTAATTCTGTCCTTCATAACCATCTCTTATGTAGAAAATGGTATTGGAATTTGTAAAAAGTTTCTGGATGACCCACACAGTGTTTTTCCTGCAAATACTGGATTTATTAGGAAATGTGCAGCTCTAGTTCCAGTATCATATGAGTTTCATTTCCTAATGCCCAGCAGTCTCTTGAAATATTTGGTGGATATGAATTGTTTTGTGTACAAATGCATGGCTGTATAAACAAGTGTATTTTTAACAGCAAAACACACCACTATCAAACATTTCTCTGTTGATTTCATAAATTACTTTATATGTAATCAGAAGGCTTTCCATTTGATGAAGACTCACAGAAATGTATAATCACCTTAATTAATTGCCTTTGGGGCTTTGACACTAAGCTTTTTGTTTGTATGAAAGTCATAGTTCTTTCAATGATACTATAAACTATAGTACAAATTGGCTTCTCATGATGACTTTACTTGTTATAGCAGAAAAATTAATAGAATTCACAATCTGATTTTCCATAAGCTCTGGCCAGACAAAGTCAGCAATTTTGCACAACAAAATCCTACTACATTAGATGAGGAAGATGACAAGGATGATGATGATTATCTGTGTTGCATCAATCAATGCTCTGTTTTACTTTCCTCAAGCTGTAGTCAGCTTTTTTGCTTTTTGGCAAATTTTATGTGTACTTCGACTTTCCTTTTGTGTACGTGCTAAGAATGGATGAATAAAGGCAAGTTGACTTTCATCTCTATAATTAACACTTGCATGAAGCATAAAACGTGAAAATTAGAAATGAGGATGTAACTGAGGGAGGAAGCAGAACCTGCCTGATCTTTTCTGGTTTGAAACTGCTTGACAGATCAACCCTTTGAGATTCAAGTTCTATTTAGTGAAATGTCAGTCGGAAGCTGCTGAGTGGGAGGGACGTCGTCACTCCCTCCTCAGAGACAGCTAATCATATCATGGTGAGGAGGAAGAACTGTTTAATTCCTACAGGCTTCAGTTTTCTAAGTCTTGTGATTTGCTTTTTGTTCTGCCAGGGCTGGAGGCAAGCAGGATGTAGATACATGATCTCAAACAAAAGCTTTCAAACAAAGCTTTCTAGGAGACGTTCTCAAGCATAAGTGCCCTACTATTTACTTCTCATTTCTACCCACCATCTTCCTTTTCACATCATGGAAAAGAAGCAAATAGCTGGACTTAGGCTAGGTAGGGAAAAAATTGTTTTTGATGTAATCAGTGTGTTTCAATGTTTGCCAGTGTTTGCTGCCTGGAGCATAGAATAAAACTTTACTGGATTTGAAGCCAGATTTGCTTTTCAATAAGGAATGTAAAAACCATTTCATAGCACCCAGTTAGAAATATGACTGAGCAAGGTGAGCAATCCAGAGTTGAGTTGTCTGAGGTAACAATTCCTGAGATTAAAAAAAGAGTTCTTAATTATTTATGAACGATGCAACAAAAGCTATAAAGTACATTGCTGCCAAAGAATAGAAGTTGTTGCTCCAGGTTTTAGGCATGCAGGTCTTAGGCTCCAGTCTTTAGGCATCCCGATGCAAACTTGGGAAAGTAAGGAGCAGTGCAAACACAGTATTTCCAATCTCTTAGGCTGAGTAAAACTCTTGCTGTGTTTCAGCATCACACCTAGATTTTTGGCAATTTTTCTTACTCCTGATGGAGACAGCTGAGGCTGATGCTGGCAGGTTCTTGGGCAGCCTGTAGCTGACACTTGCTACAGAGACCAGATGCTGCCTACCCAGTCTTGGACAGGAGCTCTGACAGTCTCCAAAGGAGATGCTGCGGGTAAAGGTCTGTCAGTAGTACTACCATTCCCTGGGACTATGATGTTTAATGTAAACCATCCCTTTCCATTTGGTGTTCATAGTTCAGATACCATGGGGGTATGGGAAGCTGAGTGGTGAATGGTAGCCATGTGTAGTAGTACAATTTAACTGTCAAACCACAGGTTCCTTTAGGACTAGCCAGACTTTTCTGAGAATCACACTCTTTTCCTCAGGCTCTCCTTTCTGGTTTATGCCCCCTTGCAAGCTTTTCAGTTCTGGAAGAGGTCTTGATTGAGTTCCTGTTTTAAGAACTGGATTACATTGGGAGAAACCAAGTCCAGAACTGTAGTAAAGACAGATGAAAATTATTAGGGAAAAAACCCCAAACCGGGTTCATTTCAGAATACACAAAAACTGACCCTAAACAGAACTTGAGATAGGTGGATGAATAATTTTGGCTGTATCTAAAGCTGCACAGAAATAGCGCAGACACACCTGCAGAGTCTAGAGCTGCTGTTAGTTAAGTTCCTCTGTCCTCTATTTCCATCCCCACCATATTTGTTTTACATCAGAGGACTGGCCAGAGGGGACTGTGGTCTCCTGATTATGGTTCCTCTGGAAAGTAATAAATAGAAAATACTTAACTGGCATGCTGTATATTGATTAGAGATTACAAAAATGAAGCATGCTTGTCTTTACAATGGCAACATAGTAATAAAAAATGGTGCGTAGCCTTGATATGTGTTGCTTAAAGCTTTTTATTCTGTTATCTCTGAGTGCATTACTTTCATTGTCCATATGTGAAAGGTGGCTAAGGTTAGAATACAGTAATTTAGAATGATTTGTTAGATTAAAAAGCAAAAAATTCTTATAAAATAATAAAATATTTTCACTGTTTTCATAGTTTATTTAGGCATGTATTTTAATACTCTCGATTAAGGTGTATGTCAATTTCTACTTGATGTATAAAAGTCGAATAGGTTCGTGGGGGCTAAGGTAAATCTCTTGATAAGAAGTAGAGGGAACAGATGACAAAAAATGTTGTACGTGGGTAATAAGTGAATATGAATCTCCCACACACCTTTGAGCACAAAGAAACAAGTAAACTACTTAAAAAGTTGTAGACATAAAATCATAAAAAGTACAATTTAAAGCACAGAATTTCAAACTATTTTTGCTACCATTTAGCTTTGCTTTTAATATAATTAATACCAACCAGACAGAATTTAATGTAAATACAGGAACATATATGAATTCAGCCAGACACATAGGAAAGTGTAGATAATATATTTAGTGCTTGAGCAGAGTTAGCAGAACGATGCCATCACGTAAAGAGATGTTCACACTGTATGATTACCTTATGGCAAACACATATATTGGGATTATAAGGAATCTGCAATCAAAGAACTATGGCATTCTGCACAGTATATAATTTTAAATAGAAGCATTCCAGTTGTTGCCAGTACTGCTGTCAAGGTTGTATCTAAGCATACTCCCAGCACTAGACAGCCTGACTTAATGCACTTTCTCTGGTCTAAATTTTTAACTTTCATGCTCTAATCCCCAGTGTTCTTTCTGGGCTGTGGAAGACAAGTTTAAAATTTGAGATTAATCCACCTTATGATGTTTCCAAAACCATTCTACCATTATCTGCCCTTTATAGTGCCTAAATAACTTTTTAAAAGGCCTAATATTCATTGTAACTGACAAAAACCCCCCAACAACAGAAAACCCCCCAAAAACCCAAAACCCTCTCTGAGCAAAAAGTAGGTATGAAAATAATTCCTGGATAATTATTTTCCCTTTTGTTATCCTTCCAAAAACTGGGGGGTTTGGAACCCTGGGTTCAGAGAGAGGGAGAAAGATTAACCCAGTAGTAAGAACATTTACTAGGTACATAAAATGTCAAAGTTAATCTTCAATACCACACTTGTCTATATGAAAGGAAAGATTGTCAAGACTAAGGCTCTCCAACAACTTCACAGCCAAAAACAGGAGAGTGTGAAATCCAGGCATCTTACCTGCTATGTTCTTAAATCTTGTTCTCCATCACCTAAATCCTTGAATGATGGGCTAGTATGAAATACACTAGAAGAAGAAATACAGATCGCTACCCACCTACCTCAAAACTGGCATAAATTGTTTTATATGTATGTGAGAGAAAGTTTATGCACAAAGTTATGCACATACTCAATTTGGTACCTATATTGTTGCTGATAAAATGTCAGAAATTTCCAACATGGTCTTAATGACTTTCTGACAAGCACCAGACTAATGTAAAAAGAATGATATGTACAAATGGACTTGTGAATTTCAGTTTGCTTTTGCCTTTAAGTTTTGGCTAATGTCAGTTATTCTTCCATATTTAATATAAAAGACTCTGTGTTTAGAGGTTGTGAGTCTTTTCTTTCTCAGCACATTAGGAGTGATGTAGTAAATATAATCTAGTATTTATCAAGATGTCCTGCAGCAAAATTAGGAATATAAAAACTATTGTTTCTGCTTTTTTCAAAGTCTAAAAATGTAAAACTAACTGAGAATTAAAAGAAACAAAGAAAAGACCTGATGACTTAATATACTTTTATACCACAAAGATAGATAAAAATGTCCCAACATTTAAAAATGTGATTCCTAACAGTTCACACTTCCACCCCTAATTATAGCAGAAAAATATTTTTGCTTAGCCTATCTAAATAGAAAAAGGCTGTTTTGATGAATGGATTTGAAAAAAACCAAAAGCAGAAAAGTTGTCCTTCAGTTCTTGGCCCCCCCTTTCTAAGTAACAAAAGAGATTTTGAAAAGAGCACCAAAAGATTTAGAACAGAATTGGTGGCTCATCAGTATTGTTCAGCACAAAGCTGCAAGTCAGCCTACTTCTGAAGAGCAGATGGGCTATATTAAATAGGCTTATAGTTCTGTGCCGCCAGATTCACATAACGGAGTTCTGAAAACAGATCCCCTGGGTTTACATGAAATCCATAAAGAAGGGCCTTGAGGATACCCCCCCTACCTTGCTTCTCTGCCTTCACACTATTTTGTCATGAACAAAACCTGAAAAATGCTGAACTGAGAACTAACATTTTAAACCAGGATTTGCATATTGAAGTTACTTTAACTGCGGGATCTGCTGTCAGGAATTCAGGTCAGGCTCCATGACTCTGAAGACAAACAGCAAGTAGCCTCTCTGAAAATACTGCTGCTTTAATTTTGACAAGCATGCGCTTTAAAAAAAAAAAAAAAAAAAAAAAGCAAAACAAGAAATGGGTAAAATGAGATTTCCTACAGAAAAAGAAGCGTCTGTAGAAAATTGCAAGGACACAGGAAAGGCAGCTCATCTCAGGAAAGTTCTTCAAGCAAAATTGAGGCCAAATCTATGGGCAACTCTAGCCACCTACAACTTGGCTGTTTCTGTTGCCAGTGGAGGTGGGCAGGGTAGGGAAGAGAGAGAAGGAGAGGGAAAGATAGAGGGAAGCTGAGGGAGAAAAAGAGAGAGTGGTCAGTAAAACAGTTCTAAGAGCAGGAGGTAAATGAAGTCCTCTGTCTACCTATCCTGAGCAACATCATACCTTCCCTAAAAGTAAGGACAAATTCAGGATGCTTCAGTCAGGTCAAGACTACTCCAAGTTTCCTTTGAAGTTTCAAGTCTTTAGTTTCCTCCTGTATTTAGGTCCTCTGGGAATACTCCATGCATCAAAGTCTGCCTACTTGAGAAGTTCATTTCAAGTGAAAGTTTGAATTTTACAGGCAAAAATGAAAATCTAGTGAATTTAATTTACTTTGCTCTATTTCCAATTATACTACCCTAAAGTTTTGCTTATTTTCTTGGAAAATCTGACTTTTTTTTTCTCCTATGGTAAATTCTATAATTATGTTTATAAACTTCTGAAGGAATGTTGAGATTTACCTTACCTGAACAAAAATATTTCTACTCTATTTTGTTTTATTAGTTCACAAGTTAAAAATTGCACGTATGTAATTTATGTGCACACACAGAGAGATAATAATTTACACTGCCAACACATCAAAACATAAATGTACTTTTTATTATATGCTCTCCCAACTAATGGACAAACTTCTCTTCCACAGAGCTTTTACTAATTGATGAAGATGACAAGAAATCAAATTACTAAAAAGAAATGGTGAATTTCCACTTAGATTTCAGGTTGCATATCAGGACTATTTTTTAGATTCTTCTGTTGCTCTTCATTTGTTCTGTACACTTTGGTTGTCTAAGTGAACAACAGCAGTTTTCAAAATTCATTTAAATATTATAAAAAAAGGTTTCAAAACCCATTTAAATATTTTAATACAATTTCGTCTGATTTACTATTATACTGTTGGATATTGCTTTCTTTTTGTGACCAAGGATGCATACCAATTTCAGATTATTTAGTTATATTTCTTCCAGTCACTTGGAAGAGGGGGAGAAAAAAGAAGCCCTGAAGGTATTTTTGTTTGTTTTGGTTTTTCTTTCCACTTACAATCATTGCCAAAAGCAGTCCCTGCTGCCTGTAGTAGCTGATATTTCACATGTCAAAAATTTACCAAGTCCCAGCCTTCAGCAGTGTCCATTCCAGGGCTCATCTGAGCCTGCTGCATGTCTTTGTGCTGCACAAATCTATTTAATCAGGGGAAAATGTTCTGAATCTTTCTGTGCTAGCAGTGCTGGTCCAGAAACAAGACGTTTGTTGGCATTTAGCGTGTTTTGGTATTTACTGTAACTACCAAAGATTTACACGGCTGTGTTATCACTTAAAATGCATAACCATGATGCAGTAAAACTGCCTTGTGTAGATGCAAAATTGTGCTTAGTGCACACCTGTGCTTCCCCATATGTGGATGCTTGTTATTTTTCCCTTGAAGGGATATATGTGTGACTGCATGCATGCAGTATGCATATTTTTAATATACCTATAAATAAATATGGATATTAATACATATATAAACACACATATATATATGTATAAACATAACAGCTATGCTGGTCTGTTTTAACTCTAGCAGCCTTTGCCTCCCTCTTTTCACCATTTTTCTTTCCAGTAAATACTCTTCGTTTGGTTATCTGCTGCCAGATTAGGTTTCTGTTAATAATTTAACAAATCCAAGAAAGGAAGGAGACAAGGGACTTAATGTAACAGTGTTGAGCATCTTCTTTCTAAATTCATATCTTAATTCCTTTTCTCAGTAGAAACTCTGTTGTACTTCAGCAGCATAAAAGCCTTCTTTAATGCTCTTTTGCCTCGTGATTTGGGTGAGAAACCTGTGAAATAATGTTTGTGAGAGCATTTCTAGAGAATTCTTATTGTACATAAATGTGTATTCTTTAAATGTAAGGGTTTGGTTTTGTTGGTTTTTTTCTGAGAGTTTTAAGCACTCCTGCTAGCCAGAAGATGTAAAGGAAACAAAAAACCTGTCAGACTGGGAAGTGGAAAATTATAAAGTTATATGTCACACATACAGCCTGTGTGGCAAACTTCTCCATGGCAAGTATAGAATCCTATCTTCTGTGGAAAGCAGAGAAATCCTACAAATTTTAGCCTAAGAATCTTTTCCAGTTGCTAGTGTAGTTTACAGCTGCAAGCCTTAAACACCAACACGCAGCCCACATGCCTACCCATTTCCTCTTAGTTCTTTCTGCTCCCTTGCTAAATAATGGATCCATCCTCAACCTAGTCATGTCTGTTTTTTTCCTTTTCTTTGTGGAGAACATTTGCCTTACTTATTTTCAGATTCTGGCTGTACTGCTAGCAGAGTGTGTGTCCTTCAGCACTCTCTTGTCTGGGGCTATTGATTTATATGGAGCCAGTTTGTGTCTACAGTGTTGGAGGTTAAAGTATGTTATGAAAATGAACATCAGACACAACTTTCCTCCCTTAAAAGGGTGTGCAAGACCTCGATGTTCACCAGTAGAAGAATGTAGCATGCTGTAATGATCTGAGTAGGCACAGTGACTGAACAGATTTATGAGACTGTTGTCACAGGAAACCCTGAATGTGTTGGCATAGGAAGCAATCATGTTCTAAATTAATGAAGTCAGTCACTGATGACAGGGAAAAACAGAACACTTTGTCTAGAAAAAATACACAGGGATTTAGCTTTATTTTTTATTATAACTAAAAAAAAAATAAAATAGTGTGTATGAGTTTTGTTCAAGCTTCCTTTCTAGAAGTTATCTTTTCCTTTATTTTGCTGACACCTCATAAGGCTGTAAATGTGATATATCAGGGCTGACCTAGAATATAATCTGCTATTGAGTTGTGTGTTTATCCAGTCCAGGTAATTATTTTCTTAAACATTTCTGACATAACGTTTCTGAATTACAAATAAAACCAAATGACAAACAGATATGTGGGAATTGCCTATTGTAAAAATCCAATCTGTATTCCTAAATCTCGAGGGTTTCAGCTGTTCAACCCTAATGTAAGAATACTAAAGTCTGCCAGACATGAGCAGCAAGTAATAGGAAACAGGAAATGAGAAAAATATGTAGATATGACTTGCATTGTTCCGGATCAGGGTGCAATTCACATTTCTTGGTCACAGGTAACTTATGCATCTGTCTACTACATGATATAAGTTATCAAATGGAGACCAAAATGTACTGGTTGGTTTTACTGACAATAAGATAGGGAAGCTATTCCATGTTAAATGTTTGACTAAATAATTTTCTTAAGGCTTATGTGCACACAGGTTTTTGGATGAATACAGAATCATAGAATAGATAAGGTTAGAAAGGATCACAGTAGGTCATATGGACCACCCTCCCAGCTCAATCGGGGTCATCCCAGAGCACACTGCTCAGGATTGTGTCCACACGTTTCTTGAATATCCCATGAGTGAGACTACAGAACTTCCCTAATCAATCTGTTCCCAGAGCACAAGGAAGAAGTTCTTCCTCACATTCAGTGGAACTTCCTGTGCATTCTTCTGTCCATTGCCTCTTTTCCTATTGCTTGGTATCACCAAGAAGAGCCTGACTCCATCTTCTTGACACCCTCCCTTAAAATAAGACAAATATTGATGAAATTCTGTCTCTGTCATCTCTTCTCAAGGTTGAACAGGCCCAACTCCCTCAGCCTTTCCTTGAAAGAGAGATTCTCCAGTCCCTTAATCATCTTTGTAGCCCACTGCTAGACCCACTCCAGAAGCTCCATGTCTTTATTTCTGAAGATCTCAGAACTGGACACAATAATGCGGATGTGGCCTCACTAAGGCTGAGTAGAGTGGCAGTACCACCTCTCCCAACCTTCTGGCAATGCTCTACCGAATGCACCCCTGCAGAGGTGTTTGCATTCCCTAATTCTTATGAAATTTCACAGTTTATAGTTAAGAAATTTACTGGTTATGATCCCTACTGTATTGTTATAGCTGTTGGCTAATCTTTCTTTCAAAGGATCAATGTTCTGGAGTGAATCAATAGATAAGAGTTTAAAGAGGGAACATGCAGAGAAAAGTCTTTAATTTTTTTGTGATACATTCCAAGAGTAAGAAGTAAAATGTTTGAAAAGTAAGCACAAAACAGTTCAACATTGTTTATGAGGAACTAAGCAAAAGAATTCAGAACAGATGGTGAAATATTTCAACCTCCATCCTAACCTATTAATGTTTTCTCTTGAATTTATTCCAAATAGCATATTGGAAAGTTGTTGTGCATTCAAAACATCCATAATACTTGTATGCATACAGAGAATATCTTAATTTTGAGTTGTGCCCTCAAAAACTAAAAATGCACTGTTGTCTGAAGATATTTATTAAAATGCCTGCATTCACTAGTTTTAAACATATATGGATGGAGACATAAAGTACAAGGAAAGAATGGAGTGAGACATGTATTTTACATGAAGACAACTTAAAAATTTATGTTAAAAACACACAGATAATGTCACATAATTTGAAAAAAAAATGAATTAATATTCTCTTCTATTTATGTCCTGCAACCACTAATTCTGGTGTAGGTTAGTGATGTGGACTAGCAGCAAGTGTCTGCTTTGTCATGTGTTTCAATATTAGTGAAAGTATTAGTAATTTGCTACTTTATAAACTGTATAATGAAATGGTTTTGGTTTTGTTTGGTTTGGTTTAGTGTTTTTTTTTTTCCCCAAAAGTGATTATAACAAAAGTGATTATAACAAAACAGAGGGTCTTTGGTACTTGCAATTTGACTGTGTTCGGAGCAGCTGAAGATAATGGAACACTTGTTTTAATCACAAGAAGAAAGTTTAATGAATGGAACTCCAAAACACCACAGCTGGCTTTAGGTACATGGGATGCCTATGACATCCCCTCAGTGCCTCAGAATTAAATTGTGGCTACATGACTCTGAATCTAATATTGCTGTTTCGGTACAAAGTGTTCCAAACATTGAAGTCAGAAATTATCTGTATTTCTTTGGTATATTGAAGGGTGGACAGAATGGATGTGGCTAAGACATAGCATCGCATTTGAGGATGTGCTAATTCCAAGCAGGCTGTTTATGGTGTCTATGTAAATGTGGAAATAAAATATTTTATAAATCAAAACATGCTTTCATTAATACATCTTCAAACTTGCTTTTATGTTGTGAAATCTATTTGCTTACAAGCCTTTCTAATAATTATAATTTTTTTCAGTTTCTAAAGAAAAATAGTATTTTCTAAGGATTTAAAATGCTTATTGAGAGAAAAAAATCCGATTTTGAGTAAGTAAATAAGAAACAATTGCTTAGTTAACTTCCTTCTGCTGTATGACAAATTCAAAAAGTTGTCCAACAGCATGTAAGTCAGGGGCATTAAAATATACTTTAGTGTTTACTGTGATCTATAATATTTTGTAGGGGATATTTATATACAGAATTCATATTCTACTTACATGTTTCACTTAGTAATTCACAAGTCTTTTTTAGCTCTCTCATGCTCCAAGGAGTTATAAACCAATATTAATTAACTGTAAAATGTTGTCCCAGTGTGGTGTTAGTTGGCACTCCCTCTTATTTTTTGTCTCTGTTGTTGCTGACAAGGTAACCATGTAAGAGCAAGGCCTTACCTAGTAGATCTTCATCTCGTCACTCATCCTCCTATACAGGTACCCCACTAACTACGAATAGTTAAAACAAATAATATATATTAAAGAAGCAAAGCAAAAACAGTGTACTGGGTAGTATTTTGCTGCAGGGTAGGGAATTAGTTGCTCAGATGTGTAGGCAACTGAAATCTTATATATCCCTGTCAAAGAGGGAATACTTTGTTGCTTCCAAGCCTGTAAAATGTGGGATGTAACAGCAGTCTGTCCAATCTATCTGGGACCTAAACATGTGTAATTTCTCTTATCATCAAGAGCAGAATGTCTCCATATGAACTTTTTCTTAAGCTTGTCGTAAAATCTTTAACCCAGCCTTTATTAATCCACTAAAGTAGAAGTCATCTGTCATGTTTATATACTAGGAATAGAAGAAGAAATATGTCTCTAAATGCTGTTGAAATCTCAGTATT
Organism: Serilophus lunatus; assembly: GCA_013399895.1. NCBI lineage: Eukaryota > Metazoa > Chordata > Aves > Passeriformes > Eurylaimidae > Serilophus > Serilophus lunatus. Next base: position 156,235 of record VXBA01002577.1, on the reverse strand, counting down.
TAAATGTATACAGTTTGTCTTGAAAAAGAAGTTCTGTCTTGCTCACATGTGTAGTCTGGGGGCTTGTCGTGAGCCTTGGACCCTGGCATCAGTCAAGCAAACTTCTTTTCCTTCCTTTCCTTCCTTTCCTTCCTTTCTTTCCTTGATACCTATTGGAGTGGGTCCAGAGAAGGGCCACAAAAATGAGCAGAGGGATGGAACTCCACTCCTTATGAGGAAGGGCTGAGCCATGTGGGTTTGTTCAGCTTGGAAAAGAGAAAGCTCTAGGGAGACCTTATGGCACCTTCCACTACCTAGATGGGACCTATGAAAAAGATTGGAATGGGTACTTTTTGATAGGGCCTGTTCTGAGAGGACAAGGGGTAATGGTTATGAATTAGATGAAAAGAGTACAGACTTGGACTAGATATAAGGAAGAATTTTTTTTTTCAGTGAGGATAGTGGAACACTGGAAGGTCTCCCCCAGAGAAGTGGTATATGCCCCATCCATGGAGGAGTTCAAGGACAGATTGAATGTGTCTCTGAGCCACCTGGTCTAGTGAAAAGTGTCTCTGTCCCTGGCAGCGGGGTTGAAGTAGATGACCTTTAAAAAATCCCTTCCAACCCAAACTGATTCTAAGATTTTTTTGTGGAGTAGTAGTGCCACATTAGCTAGCTTAGAGGAAAAGTTGTCAATTATCATTAAGAAAATTTCTCAGTTTAAAACCTAAGTCTACATCTTTGGAAGGTCTGATGTTACTCAGTCTTCCTGTCCTGAGAGTTGGTAAGGAGGCAGGGTGTACTCCTATTCCATACTGTAACACTTTCTCTCTCTCAATCAACAGTGCCAAAATTCTCACCTTTCATTCACTCCTTTAAAAAGTGAATAAAATCGCAGTAATGCTTTAAAAAATAAGCATTACAAATAGTAGGTAAAGTCAGGAGTGCCAAAATTCTCAACCTTCACTCACTCTTTTAAAAAGTAAATAAAAGCTCAATAATGCTTTAAAAAAATAAGCATAACAAATACTGAGTTAAAGGGAAAAATACTATAAAGCAAAGGGAAAAATGTCCCTTTGGAGTGCTAATGTGGTTTGCAGTCAAAGAGGAAGTAATTTTTGATTAACAAGGAGGCAATGTTTCCCCACAAGGGTGGGTCATAGATGATGAATAAATAATGTAATCAAATATTAAATTAACTTTATTTAAAATCCTGATTTGCATGTTAAAAGCTTATTGATGTAGTATTTTGTTTATTGTTATTGTTCTGAGGCAATTTTGAAATAAATAGAGACAGGGAGCGGTAATAGCATTCAGTCTTTCAACATAAATGCATACATATTGATTACTTTTTCTAACAAATTTGTGAGCTTTTCCACCTTTTGCATCAGAATATCTTCAGGAACAAAATTTTTCTTATCATAATTGAATGTTCTTGAGAGGATGGGAGTGGAGAAAATTTTTGTTCTCCATTTCTTTTTATTGCTTTGTACCACACCAAAGAGTAACAATAACATCCAGTTCCTGACACTGTTAGGTCAGGAGGGGAGAGTCATACCGTGCTAAAGGGGAGGAGGAGTGGCTGAAGGACACAGGCTGCACTTACCTTGTCTAGTACAGTGCTCCTCTGGGATTTGGATTAATTACAGTAGCCTATTGATGGGGCCAAGGCTGGGGCAAAGGATCAGTGAGATATAAATGGTGTCGCCCTCTGTTGCAAACAGCATTTAGCCTTGAGGCTTTCCACTGAGAGAATGGGAATTCAGTGTATTTTGGTAACACCAGTTTGCCTAAGTTTTGCCTGATCTCCTGTGAATAGGTTCTGTAATAGGTTTCCAGCAGAAGAGGTAAGACTGTTGCTATTTTGCTTTTCACTGTGCAGCACAGTAGAGTAGTATCATGGGATTCTTCTGCCATTTAATTTTAACACTTTCACTGTATTCTAGAATTGCATAACTTCATAGATTATGTCTCCTGAGATTATATTTCATGGTCCTATGTAATACCAGGAAGGCTTTGTTAATAAAACTGGAGAAGATTTAAAGTAATTCTTCTCCAAAGGAGCCCATTGCTTCTGATTAATACGAATAGATTTGATGGAAGTGTTTTGCTAGCTCACTGGCAGGTCACTTGTGTAGTAAATTAAAAACCGAGGTTGCAGGCCTAACAATAATTGAATTTATTTACTACCTTGTGTTTCTGTTTATGAAGGTGAGCTATGGGTTTCCATTACAACCTGTTTGTGTAGCAATATAGCACACCTGCTTCGCAGCAGACAGTATCATAAAGTACTCACTTGGATTGTCTTGTCTCTCAGTGCAGAGGTCATTGTATCCTGTGCTGTATAAATATAAACAAAGTAGCAAGAGTGTGTAATAAATCTGGTTTAAATAAAGCAATTAAAACTGGTTGTCATGGTACATATGTTACAGAATAGGATATAACCTGAATTTTTGTGGAAAAGCTGAACAATTTTAAATGATTGATAAATCTGAAACTGACAGATGTCATAAACACATCTCACGTCTTAGAGGTATTCAAAGTCTTTTATGCTAACAGAAGGTAAGGCCTAAAAATAAATATACTGCAGAGATCAGTGAAATCTCTGATATTATACTGTGCAGTGGACAAATGGAAGACATTGTATGAACATTTTAAAATGGGAGGATCATATAGCTCATACGAGGAATAAAATGCTAAGCAGTGGAAGAAACTTGTGGAATGGTACTTTTTAAAATGGAAATATGTGTTACGATTTCCTTGGAATTGTTGCCAAAATGATGACAAATGTGCAATAGCCGAGACATAACAGGACTGACATGGTTCTGAAGGTATAGTCTCTTTAGGTAAATCTGTATAGATGAGGACAATATATTTGAATTTGTCTTAAGTGATATTTTTGATGCTCTTACTTCAAAGATGAGGCAATTTCAAAAATGAGGATGCTTTGCAAATAAGACATCAACACTGTCCAATTACTCACGGTCAAAGTCATTGACAATAACAACTGTGAAGTGGGAATATATTTTCTTATCTTTTTATATTCCGTAGGTTAACACAGCTCTGCAGATCCCATGATTACCTCTGGCTTGGCACTAAGCTCCAGGAGCAAAACAGCTATAGTGCAAAAGGTGTCAGTTAGAAAAGAAGTATCTCTGAAGGTAAAAGTCCCATGCATGGGGCTGAGAGACAGCAGATTGCTCCGTTTTGGGTGCAGCATAGCTAAAGACTATTTTATTCCTGCAAAAAACAAGTGCCATTGGGTATCAAAACCTGTGAACTAACTTACTGGGGCAAAGGGATGGAAAAACACTGAAAACTCAACAGAGGGTCCCAGAGAGGTGCTGAGAAGGATAAGTTGGGAGCACTCTTGAGATGTCATTATTTTATATTACGGGAAAATATGCATTAATAGCTTGGGGATCTAAACCAGACTGTACATTACAACAGATATTTTGCGATGTGAAGTCCATGTACCCACAGAGATAACAGCTGCAGCTAATGAACTTCCCTATGACAAGCCTATTACCATGGAAACGAGAAGGGTTGCAGACTACTGGATTTATAAAAATTACAGCTTTAATAAAGCATTTCTTGCTCTTTTGAGTCCTTATTGAATTAGAAAGAAGAGTGATCTCTACAGTATAGATGCTAAGTCCAACAGTTATTGGAGCTGTATATTCACACAGCTGTTGGCTTGTTCCATATTAAATTGCCTGTGTTTTGAGTGCCTGGCAGATCCTAACCTACCTGCCTAATCTAGTGGACTTGTTATTTTAAGGGTAGCTCAAACTTCGTAGTATGCTCTCTGATTATATAATCACTGTCCGAAAGCATGGCCACAATTGTGTTAGAAGGAATGTTGAAAAGAAACTACTTCAAACTGTGGCTGATACTAATTTGCACTTTGCCATTAAAATGATTGTGGGTATAAGGTGTTTTTTTTTAACTACCTTACTTTCAGAAAGTTTTTTTATTCTTTATATAGCTGGCCTTACTGGAAATATGTTGTTGGATCCTCAACGCTTCTTTGAAGCAGTATCTCAACTCTAAGATAGATAGATAGATATTTATTTTTATATATTTGAAAAGTATGACCAAAGTGGTGGTGTTATCTTTCCCCTCTTAGAGTCACAAAGGGTGACAAGGTCAGAAATTCTGGCTGTGATAGTATCTAAAAATAAATTAAACCCCTTGTAGCACAGTTTGTGTCTGATGGCACTAACATCTGTTGCACTAATTCATAACCCAAAGTGCCAACAGTTTGCTGCAAAAGTCAAGAGAGGGACTGCAAAATGAGCAATGTTTATACACATACAGAGGAATGATACATGCATACATATGGAAATAATACAGAGTAGTAAATGGTGATATTTAATTTGAACATATATTTTAATCTCAATGGAAGATGCATAGCTCAAATTTAGAAATAATTTTAGAAGAAATAAAAAAATTAGACCTCAGAGTCTATCTGACTTCTCTCTGTACATGTTTCTGCTTAGAAGGATAAACATTTCAGAAATTCCCAAATACATGTTTTAAGATTCACCAGGTACTGCCATTCCCTCCTTTCTTCCTCATTCAATATGTTTTGACTGTTTTAATGCAAATATAGCCATTAAAATGACCCTAATAATACACACTCCTGCTCAAACCTCATCTAAAGGCCTGTCAGCAAAGAAGTTCAGAATAAATCAAAGAATCAACTGTTGCAAGTATTCAGAAGTATAATTATGGCCACAGGCTGAAGTGTGAGACCTTATAAATAATTATTGAGAAAAGCACATTGTCTCTGTCCCAGTAACTGTGGTCTTGTACAATAAATCAGGTATACTCTGAAGCCCAGATCAATCATCTTCATGTCATATATATATATATTATAGCTATGTTTCTATAGGGCTTAGGAACTAGCCCAGTGAGCAGCATATGTATAAATATGTCCCAGGAGTTATTAATCTCAAGTGTATAGTACAGTTCTATTTCCTTTTTTTAGTGAAAACAGGGAAGATGAAAATTAGTACTGACGGTAGGTCAAACAATATCGATGCAGTTTTAAATTTCTCTGCCGCTGTTGAACACTCAATACTTTGCCTGATTCTTCTGTAATGCAGATAGCAAACCTGAAGATATCTATGCTGCTTCAGTGGCCTTTATGGCCAAATTAGAAAGACTATCAAGTTTAGTCACATCCCTTCCCTTTACAGTTATAGTAATGGAAAGAGTCATGATGGTAATGATTGAGGCCAGAGTAGATGAGAAGAAATGCTCAGGTATGCCTTCTACCTTGGGAATAGTTTTGTTGACATTCCTGGTGTTCAGATTAAATGACAGATGCAGGACTCATCTGAAAGGCTTTGTATATGGAAATGCAGCTCTCTTGACATCAGGACCCAAAGTCTCCTGAGTGAGTTTTTGCTCAGCCAAAAGCATGGCTGAAGGAACATTATTTCAGCAGTCTGAAATGCAACATCCAGGTGAATAGAATGATGGTACCTTGTTTCAGAACAGCCTTTGACCCAGTAAATAGTTTTCTTCCTAGAGACATAACAGACATCAAGATTTCTCTTAATCTGATTTGGAACAAGTTTATCCTTTAGCTTAGTTTTTCTGGTTATTCTACAAATACATGTTTGTTCTTTCCTTATGGCTGGTACTTTTGCAGGAATGTGTTCAAGTTTTCATCTTCACTCCGTAATCAGACTTTGGAAAGGTGAAACACTTCCATTTTGACATAGACATGACAGTATGATTTACACTTTTGCATTCAGATTTACCTGGTTTTGCTGTTAATCAGAGCACTCCATAAGTACTGAGTAAGAATTTTGCATGTCATTTACTTTTGAAAAATAATATTCAGTACAATCAATACAATTATTTCACATATTAACGAGTACAAAAAACTTTCTAACATGACTATGGAAGAAAAACCTTGTAAATAGTTTTAAATATTTCACATCTTTATCCTCGGAGAAGATTAAAGCCAAAAACAAAGATGGAAACTGTAGATTAAATGTTTCAGATGTGGAACAGGAGACCAGAATTATCTCATGGTCTGTCATGAGTTAGGTATCATGCCCTTCTACCTGAGCTGACTTACAAGTCTTACTCCTACAAGTAAGAAACTACACAAGCATAAAAAATGGAAGTGGAAGAGGGAATCTTGCTGGTTAAATTTGATGAAAATATGCTTTAGTGGAAGGATTCAAGAAAGGTCTCGGGACCAAACTGACTGTACAGTTCATTAGAACTGTAATATGATATGGCTGATGGTCACTTTCTTGAGCTTATGTTAAGGTTGGTAAGAAAGAACTACTTTTAATACTGAGTAGTTATGATGCTTCTGTACTCACATGGAGTGGTTGTCTGTTTACTATCACTTGTCATTTCTGCAAGCAATGTTACGTGTGTCCAGTACACTTTGACTGGGTTTTTGTGGATATGCCACATGTGGAGGCTGTAATGTTTGCTATCATGCTTACTTATTTAAATAATTTTGATTTAGCAGAGAGACAAAAATATATTGAAAAGCCATACAAAAGTTACACTTACAACTCTCTGGTCCCCTTTGAGACCAAGCCAGCTTCCTTTGCAATTGGGACAATCAGTCATGCCCTGCATGCTCCAAGAGCTTTACTCACCCACTTCCTCTGAGTCTTGCAGGAGTATACTGGTTCATCACAAACATGCAGGCTGCTTTATGAAACACTAGCTATTTCTCAGGCTGCTTTTAAAGAATAGTGAAGACACAACCCCAGTGTCCAAATAAAAATCTTAATTTTTGAGCATATAATATTTAGCAAGTTCTTATTATTGTGATTGTAATTTTCACCAAGAAATTTTTCACCTCCTGATGTTTCGGGAAGCATATATAGATACACAGATAATGTATATTACACCATTGTTTTAGATGATTTTTTTTTAATTTTTCAGAAATTAGCGTAAGAAACATTCAATCTGGGCTAAAAGAAAACAGCCTAAACCAGGTTTAGGTTTCTATTGTGTTAACTTGTGTTTGCCAACACAAACTAAAAATATTTTTTTTTTCAACTTTCCATTCCATATATATTTCAAGATGAAGCTTGTGCTTTTCATTCCTAATATGCTTTATTTCAGTCACCATAGTATTGAATTTGCCAAAGGAAGTGTTAGACAACAAAGCAGTGGTTAAACATTTGTCTTTATTACCTGAGACACATGACCTTGAATCTCTTGCAAAGACTTCTTATAGAAAAGGAAATCTGCCTTCAGGAGCCTTGCAACAGTCACATCCCATTCCTCTGCACTTGGGTGGTATATGGATTCTTTATCTCTCCCTCTTATTCTAAAGCAAAATGAAAGACACCCTTAGATTTCCATCATACTTCTTTCTAGATAGTAAATTTACACATTACTAGAAGCATGCAGACATTGTCCTTATCTTGTATTGTTTTAAGTACATATTAAATTTCTAGACTAGCATAAATGCACTTCTAAAAAACCTTTCCCTCACATAATGCCTTGTACAAGACTGTGTTCATGACAGGATGAAAGATCCTCAACCCACCTAAATATAACACTAACACCTATTTTCCTTGTGTTTGAAATTATCTCATGAAGCCTGTAAGAAGGAATGGTTGGTGATGCTACAGGTGTGAGTATCCCTATCTGAACACAGGGATGTGTTCAAGCATGACTACATTTGTTCTTTCCTGGACTAGAACAAAAGACTCCTATTTGAGGAAAGAGTCACAGTTCAACAATGTAAAATTTTAATCAAAGCAAAACCAAAGCTCTTAAATCAAAAACACCTGAAAAACAGAAAGCTTTACTTCAGTTTTTGAAGTTTTTTTCTGTATAATTTTTTCCACTGAAACTGGAAACAATCCATTCTCATGGAACTTTTTGATTTCTTGAATGATTTATTTTTGTTTGTTTTTAAGAAACGAACTTATTTTCAGAATATACCTTTAGTACATTTTTTTGAATATACTTTTCAGTAGTAAAAAAATTGGAAATACGCTTCCATATTTCAGAATTCTTATCTCAAATACCATTGCAGGACAAATAGCTGGCTGGGAGGGATCATCTATCGGCATACAAACACATAAAAATGCCATTAATGACCAAGAGCATATCCCAGATCTTTAAGACTGTGATGGTTTAACCACAGCCAGCAGCCAAGCCTCACACAGCCACCAGTGGGATCAGTGAGCGAATTGGAATGGTAAAAGCTAGAAAACTCATGGGTTGAGTTAAAGGCAGTTTAACTGGGAAAAGAGAAAACCATTCAAGCAAACCAAAAATGACAAAGAATTAATTCCCACGGGCAGGCAGGTGTTCAGCCATCTCCAGGACAGCAGGGCCTCATCACACATAATGATTACTTGGGAAGACAAACATGATCACTTCAAACTTCTGCTTCCTTGTTCTTCTTCTCAATTAATATGCTGAGCATGATACCACATGGTCTGGAATATCCCTTTGGTCAGTTGGGGTCACCTGTCCCAGCTGTGTCTCCTCCCAGCCTCCCATGCAGCCCCAACCTCCCTGCCAGCGTGGCAGTGTGAAAAGCAGAAAAGGACTTGGCTCTGTGTAAGCCCAGCTCAGCAACAACCAAAACATCTCCATACTATCAGTCCTGTTCTCAGCACAAATCCAAAACACAGCCCCATACCAGCCATTGTGAAGACAACTACCACAGCAAAACCAACACAAAGACCCAAACAGAAAATTCGCTATTTGATATACTACACGTAGGTAAAAGTACTGACAATTAGATTAAGTTAATCAGATAAATAACTAAAATGATTATTAAGGAAAATATTTTAAGAGGGAAATTTATTAGGAGAACATGAAAAATTAGTTGTTTGTGGTGTTGAAAAAAGTAACACAAAATAGAGAACAAATGGATACTTATAGAGAAGTTAGCAAAGTACGTAAACAAAACCTTCCTGGTTTTGAATTGAGGAGGTGGTATTTTAGAAGAACGTAAGTATGCTATGATTGAGGTATTGATCTGATAAATTCCAAAGCAGCTCTGTGTCATCCAGATCACATAATGTAGGAATTGAGATCTTTGAGTTGAGGACTTATATTTAGATAGCTCAATACATGAGTTCATTATGATCATATTTCATTACGTTTTAATGTAACATATGAGAAACAGTGACATGTCACAAATTAGGTACAAAGTCCACGTATTCTTACAAATTGATCAAATAATTAGAAGGAACCTCGAATGGTAGACTAGATAAAAGATGGCAACAATAAGGCCAATGAATATTAAATTCAATGAATTATAGGAAAGAAAAAATGAAAGTAGGAAATTAGTTTTAAGGCATTGTAGACATCTGATAAATTTAACATAAATGTAAATAATATTTATATTCAAAATGGCTTGGAGGATTTTTTAAATAATTAATATAATAATCTGAATGTTTCTTGCATTGGTGGTTTAGGAAATGAATGTTCTCAACTTCTTTTATAATACAAATCTCTTCACTCTGTGTTTAGACAGTATCCTGAGTTTTGTGTGCCTAAATACTAGAGCAGCTTTTCCTAAAGTTTACATAGGGTAGATGTGGTATGATTCAGCTTGTAAATAACAACATGGTTCTCTAAATTAAGAAAAATAAAGTCAGTGCAGAACTGTAACCGTGTCTGAAGTATTTTCTAAATGCTGGCACATTTTCAATAAACTATGTCTACTAAGTCTGAGCTGTAATTGGCACTTAAGAAACATTCAGAATATACTATCTCTTTGTGTATTAGGAGAGAATAAAGAGATATTGGGCCATTATGTAAAAATTAGTAATTAAGAGCAGGCAATTTTAAGTTAATTTACATGTTCATTATATATTGAATATTATTTAGTTTTGTGTGTCCGTTTTATTTCTTATTCAGTTCACCCAAGGGATCCTACCCTGTTAAAAGACATATGAATTATCAAATAAGACATATATTTAACCGACTCATTGAACTTTTGTTGTGACTAATGGTTCTTCCAGCAATCATTGCATATGGGAAAACATTTCTTTTTAAGTAAATAATGTTCACTACCTTTTAGAACTGCTGTCAGTGAAAAAAAATATTAATCTACTGAAATGTCTACATTCTTTGATGAGCTCTCTGAGGGCATCTTGTAGCTTTAAATTAAACTGATCAAATAGAAAGCGATATACCCTTCAAAATACTTTAGCTGATTTGACTACAAAGAGAAATAAAGTCATTCCATGTGGTTATGTGAAACTGCTGGCAGGCTAAATTTCAAGAAGAAAAAGATTGATTATTTTCTGAAAATTGAAGTGTTTTCCTCGTGCAGTTTACTAATATATGGGCCTGTTAATGAAGGTTCTAGCTTTGCAGGAAGAAAGAACTGTGTCACCTTTACTTAGATGTGGTGTGCTTACACCTTTACTCGCTTAGATGTAGCATAAATCAAGGTTGAAAATTGTATGGACTCCAAGATGAGGTATGGTTTTTCTGATAATCTGAGTTTCCCATGGGATTGATTGATGACATTTCATTTGAAGCTAATGGCAGACTTGCCATTGATGTGAATGACAGATATCTGTATATTTTGCAAATCAATTTCTATGTGAAGTTTGCTGCTGATTGGATTTCATTTTGATTATTTGAGGGATCTTCTTTACCTTTCATTGCAGTTTCAAAGGTTTATCCTATGTGCTCCACTATGTATCTTTGTATGAATCATTACTAGCTACTTCTTTTAATCAATGTGATGATAAAGTTTTAAGATTTTTCTTGTACTGATTACTTCATTTGCTGGTAAAATTCAGTCACTTCTACACCCAACATTTTGCATATTCTTGTATTTAATGTTGATAAAGTGTGTGAATAAGGAATTATTTCATAAACAGTGTATATGAATAATATTTTCTCTTCTCATGTCCCCTAAATTCTCACAGAGGTGATTTTCAAGCAGGCTTGCAAAGAGAGATGTAATTTTGAAAAAAATAATCTCATGGAAAATAGTCACCTGTACATTTTACATTTATGCATTTTTTTTCTATCTCCAAAGGAAAAAAGAGGAAAGTTATTAATTCTGTCAATATAGTACTATAAGAAAGATGTATCAATTTCAAGAAACATAATCATTGATAGGGACTTTATCAGTTATAGATCAGTCCTGTAATACAAGACTACAAGATACAGTGGTGCATCATGCAGTGAGAAGGAGAGTTTGAGCATTAAAACTGAGTTTTCCTTCCTGAATAGGTTTAGCAGTACAAATAACTCCAGTTCTCCATTAGAAGAATGGAAACTCTTGTATTAAAAGACAAATAAATGGAGCATAAGATGAATTTGAACATTTATTATCCAACAGCACACAAAAGTTCCATTTTTAATTCTAATATTCAATGTCTTTGAGAAATCATTAAGTAAATACCTTGATATTTTACAGCTATCTGTGTATTCTTTGTCTGCTGCCAAGATTTGGCATAGTTTGCTGTCAATAAGGCTGATCTCTTTTACCATATAAAAACCATGGATTTTATTTATATAGAGATTCCTTGACATTCATGGGAGCAGGTTCATTTGCCTCAGTGTTAGAGAATAATGCATAAAGCATTCTAATTCTTTTATCATTTTTTATATGTATCTAGTTAATTTTTTCCTCTTTTCATTTATTTGAGTACATAATGCATACAATATATATAAAGCATTATCAGCCTGGTAATCAGATAAAATTTTCATTGTTTCCTAAGTGATGATCACAGACTTCTGACTAGCCCTGTATCCCTCCATCTGCATTACATTTCATTTCCTAGGGCGAATTACATGGTCTGGAGTTCTCATGGCCAATGAATCTAGGCTGAGTGAAATTAAGAAAAAGACATATTTTAAATCACAAATATGAAATCTGGACCCCATTTGAATTCAATGATAGCATTTTGGTTGAAGATGGTATATAAAAACTCAGCCTTTTTAGAAAAAGAATAATCCTACTAACACTTCCCCCTCATGTAAATTAACAGAGTTTCAGCTCTTAAATCTCTCCTGAGTTCTGTGCAAGGAAATATGAAGTTTGTCAGAGATCAAAATTTATAGGATATTTTAAAAATTAAAACCTACGTCCCAAATTCCACTTCAGCACCTACAATCTATATAGAGCAATCCAGAGTTCAATTTAAAAATTTTAATTATGTGTATCCGGACTTGGTAAGCAAGGGCTTACTGCCTGCTTTAGGTTCCAATGTTCTCAGGAAGAAACTATTCATCTAACGTTGCATTCTTTTACTTCACATATAGACAAAAGTAGTATAGTGCCTGCAGTGGAAAAAATCAATTTTTTTCTCATATTCACAAATGTAGGTGGAAAACCAAACCACTTCACAGAGATTTGCCTTAATAGATATTGACTTGATAGATTGATATTGAATAGATATTGAAAAAAATCTTTAAACTCCTCATATGAAGCTATTGCAGTAACACACAAGAAATCAAACAGCTTTGTTATTTGCATTTAGCTAATTAATGTATGGATAATGAATGAATCAGACAAAAAACCAGAACACTCAAAGCAATAGTAGCTTGGGACAATCATAATTCCCAGCAGCTTGAAGATCCAGTAGACCTAAGGTAATAAAAAAGAGGCAAGGAATAATATGCCCACCATACCAATTGAAAAGTTAAAATGACCCAGGAAGGTTTGGAAGCTTCAGAACACAGAGACTTGTGGTAGAATGTTCAGAGATGTGCTCATAAATATTGAAGTGCTGTCACAAGGTCTTTGCAACGAGTGCACTGAAATGCAAGTGGATGATTTCTGAACAAATTAAAGGATAACAATGCAAAACCTGCAGCTTCACTGCCTTTGGCTGAGGTATCTGAGCTTTCTTTATATGAATGTATTGTTTTAATCAGAAAAGACGAAATTGTTTGTTTGTTTCTTTCTTTCTTTCTTTCTTAGTTTTCCTGTCATTATTGTTAAAAAGATTTCCCACTTCTTTAAGGAGCAAGGACTGGCAGCATGACACAATCTCAGTATATTGTTACGCAACTGGAATATGCACTAGGAAAAAAATTATAAATCAAATCTGTGATGCACTACTGCATGTCAGAGATGCTTTTCAAAGATAAGAGAATCCTATTACAAATGCTGATTTTTCAAAATTATTATAAATCATAACCAATATTCACTGAATACTAAAAATTCAGTAACAGTGTATGCCATTTCAATGATGCTTACTCCAGAATTGATGCCATGCTGAGTTACTGCCTGGCAGCCTTTCAGAGTAAGGATATTTTTAATATCTCAGGTCATGTAAAACTAAACAGGTTAACTTAAAACCCTGTGCACCATAATTTATACAAACTGCCAATAACCATCACAAGGTAAGCACTTCTTTCCTGTGCTAGGGAATGCCACTAAGAGGATCATTTTTCTTCTCTTCCTGGTTGAATCAGATTGTTTCATTCAATGGAGCTTCAACTCAGCCAACAGCATTTTGTGCACTCAAAGATTAGGCACAATCAGCAGCAAAACAAAACACAGGTCTAATAAGATATTCTTTAAATTCATGATTCTTGCTATATATCACACTAAATAATCAAATCCACATATATACACACACACACACACACACACACACACACATACACACATATATATATGCCCTCATATATACAAACATACATATACAAAAATCACTGTTGTCAAGAAATTAAAATACTTTAGAAGACATGCACATTTAATACTGTTCTGTAATCTGAGGATCTTTTGGACAGATTGTGAATGTAAGAGACTGGAATTTTCTAAAAAATTGATGTTGCAATATTCCCACTAGGGGAATGTAAAGCTTTAGGTCTTTTACAGTCTCTGCACAACATCTTCTTGTACTGAGAGGGAGAGAAAGAGCTTTAAACAAATATGAGGCGTGTCTCTGTTATGTATTCCTCGATATAGTGTATGTTTCAATGATGCACATGTTTCATAAGATATGAAATCAAACAATATAAGGACCTCTGTGTAAATATACACTAGAAAATAAAGTGTTTGAGTTAAACTCCCTATGATATTCTAAAATTTGTAGAAATATCCATTTTTCAAGTTATTGCATTATCTATCTATGATTTATTAGTAGTGTGTGCATAACAGTCCACACAGCTTTGGAGGAAGATGCTCTGTTCACAGCAATGCATTTCAGGCATTTCCTTATTGCTAGAAGGGACTTAGTTTTGCTCAGGTCTCAAATTTTTTATTTAATTGTTTGGAGATTGGAGAAGTTGAGTGTGATGGGATGTGTGCAGAAACTGAATTAAAACGTGCATCATGGCCAAGATGATTCCTCACACGCATCTGCCTCCATGCCCTAGCCATAGAGATGTGATATGGTAAGAAATACATAGGCTTTGGGAAGTTGCAGAAAGACATAGTAAACTACCAATCATCCAAATTGTGAATTAATCATGCCAGGTTCCAGCCAGGACAGGGTTAATTTTTGCAGAAGCCAAGAGAGAGGCATGGCCAGAACACGGAGGTTTACTCTATAACTCATGCCACTGCTACGGGCAGGGAAGAGAGTCTCTTCCTGAAAGAAGGGCTTCATTCTGGTCAAGCAAGTGTGGTGGATAGAACAGTGCGATAATGCTTATCCTGAGGCAGAAGGAACAGTGTGGTGGCATGGCTGCAGCTGAGTTGAACTGAAGAGCAAGCGTTTTTGCATGTGATTCAGTCTCTATTTACTTTTATTTTTATTTTTGCTGTTTTGGTTTGTTTCCTTATCTCATTGTTTCCTGTGAATTGCTCTTATTCCAGCCCATGATCCTTACCTTTTCTGCTCCAAATTCCCAACTCCAGCTCTTACAGGGTGGAAGGGAGAGGAGAAGGGGGAGACAGCAAGTAACGTGATTTGGAGTCTCAGTGGGAGCACTAAATTGAGGAATACCATTGCTAAACTATGACAGCCTTCTTTGGCAGCCAGTGTGAGACACAAAGGTTTGAGATAACAGCAGATCTACCCAGAGCAGGTTGAAAACAAATTTGATCTTCTATTAGGTACAGAACCACTGTTCATAGTGTTGTTTAGTCTGTTCACTTGGTTGTGGTACTTTATCCTATGTGTGTTCCCTTATGTGCTGCTCACAGTGTTCTTTTTCAGAGCAGGGAGAGGGATCAGGATTGCTTTGTTGATGTACTGTGTGATATCAGCTTGTGGCATTAACCTTGAAGGCAGTAAGGGTCATTTGGAACATGTATTCAGTGTTGCTTGCCTGCCCTTACCTCAGGCACTTCTTACCCAATCTGGGAGGGGAATGGGAGGATTTTCCCCAGCTTTTCACTCCCTTTTCCTCCTTCAGTCCTGTTACATTAGCTTTTGAGCATTTTTAATTTCCCTTGGATGTTAAGGAAAGCAAGTTCAGGGCAGTCTACATCATATTTAGAGTTACAAAAGAGAATTTTAGGTGGGTCTTTCTGGGCATGGAATGGTGAATGGCATGGAAGGTAGGAGAAAATAGACTAGCTTTTGAGGGATTATTCTGCTCCAATGGTTTTGAAGCTGACTTCTGAACAACTTCAGGACCTTGTTAAAGTGGCACAGTATTTGAAAGAAAAGTGCTGTGGCAACTCCAGAGACGAGCAACTAATTTCAGTGTGCTGAGCCCTGGCTACTACTTATCATGTCTTGTTACTAGACAGCACCTGCAGAGGAAGGAGGAGGAAAGCCGACCAAAAGGCACCATGGCCACTCAAATTGCAGCTGAACTCCAGAAACTGCCCATGACAGTAGCCATCAGCCCTATACAGAAGAAATACAAGATAAAATTGGTTTACTTAGTGGGGGATGAAGTAAAGCTCAAAATTGATTGATCTCTACATGCTTCCTCACAATCTTGAGAGTCACTGAAATAATTACTGAAGACAATACATATAGACCATGTTGGTTCCAACAATAAGATATCTGCTTCAAATAACGGCTGTGGGAGACCCAGTTAAGTGAAGAACAGCATTACACAAGCCTATGTATCCAACTCTAGTCCAAATCATGTCATGTCTAACCTAATCTCTTGCCTAAACGACCACGGACAGGAGGCTTTTCAGCAGCCTGGGTCTGTTTTAAGGGCTGGAAATGAGTCAGGGCTAAAGGGAGAGCTGAAGAATTGTCTTGTGCATCCTTCAACTCATTGGGCTCTGAACAGGCTAACTATCCCTGCCCCAAAAAGATTTTGTGGATTTGGATTGCATCCTCGCATAGCTATTAAGGACATGATGTGCTGGGAACCAGCTACAAGAGCTCATTGAGCCCAGAGCAGCCAGATCCAACAGACTGACTACACTGTTCAGTGAGCCTGGCTGAACTCAGACCCTTCCTGGAAGTACCTAAGTCATTATCCTGTGCTCCCCAAGACCCTGGGATTCAGGGGTTTAATTTTCTACTCCCCCACAGCCACATGCAATGATGTCCCACTATATGCCTGTTATTCTCTAGGCATGAAATAGCATGAGTTTGACTTCCCAGAAAGATTTTTCCCAGATTAATAGCTGGTCTTGTTTATTTCTAATGCACAGGTTTAAACTTATTAATAACTCATTTAACAATTGCACTTCCACTACGAAATTTTGGCATTCATGCTGTAGGGAAAAAAGTCATTAAGGATGTCATCCAAGTTCTCTTGATGCATTTTTTTGCTCCTTTTTTTTTTTTTTTTTAACTGGAGTTGTCTAAGACATTTATTTATCAAAATCAGAAATGAAATGGCAGCTTGTAACTGCCCATTTCTATAGTGATCATGTAGCTATGATAACATTCCATTTTATAGTCAAATTAGAGACTGGGTTTCCTTTATTCAGCACTGAACTTCACTTACACTTTTCTCAGCACTCGTTTGTCACCTCATTTGCTAGTTTTGTGACATTTCTACATTTCTTACAAAAAAAATCCTCTTTTCTGGTCATTTGGAAAAGTTTATGAATCAAGAAGAAAATTACTCTGAGGATTCAGCTGACAATTCCTCTTGAATAGAAGAATTTTCAGGTGCTATAATCCAACACAATCTTTTTGTTTTCTTTGCGTACCTTCACATTGAGACAAACCTTTGTTCCAAGATTTAGAAGCAAGTGTTGTAACCATAAGTGAAAGCTGTTCCTCTTTGGAGTTCTTGTCCTAGGAACTAAGACCTCAGCAAAATTTTCAATCAGTTGCAAAATTTTAAATCAATTAGAAGTATGGCAAAAAGCCATTTCTGTACTCACTGTACTTTCCATATGCTGAGAGTAGCCTGCTGTGTGTTTATTGCTGCCTCAAAAAGACAGGGAATTTTTGAGCTTGAGATTTTAGAAATACCTGAGGAGCGGGTCTCGGGTTTGAGTTTATCTCTGCAAATGTTGTAGCTTTTAAAAATGATTGCAAAATATTTTCAGGAATTGAAATGTGACAACTAAATATAGATATATATGTACATATGAGGTTGCAGTATCTATACTAATTCATTGGTATTTCCATTTTTCCTAAAGCTCTAAATCAAAAGTATGCTTAATGAGATTAATCTTTAATCACACTTTAACTTTCCTGAAAACATGATAATTGGCAGAGCCCATGATACTTTGCATGAGCTGAGTTCTTTTTAGGGATAGAATAAATTTTCTCTTTCCTCCTCTGTAAGAGCAAGCAGCAATGCAGGGGGAATGCAGAAAACTTTTTGGCTTCAGGAGCATCCGCTTGATTACCTGTAAGAGAGCTGGTTTTCGATGAGTGCTCTGAATATTAAGTGTTTGATTTCCTTTTTGCCTTTATGTATTGACACAATGTAATCTTACGGAAATGAAAACAAGTAGGATCTGGTCTGAAGGTTTAATCTCCAGTGCTTTTCCCATACTGAATTTCGTTATTGTTTCCCTCACAGCTTCACAACTTCTGCCTTTGTAGCATTTGTAATTACATCTTACAACTTAAGAGCATTGCTACGACTGGGGTACAGACCTGCGTCTGAAAAATGATATAGTTTTGCAGATCTCGCCTGTAGTCAGGAAATGGATCTGCTTTTGTGGGCCATCATTACATCTTCATTTTAACTTAGCTTTCAGCTATCTCTCCTTGCTTTGCATCTGCCTTAAAAACTGCTCAGAAGATTTGTTTGTAAATATACCAAGTCATGATACCAATAATATAAATAAAGTGCTTTCTAGCAGCACAAGGCCTTGAACTCATTCTCACTTCACAGTATTTGGGAACATAAAAGGAGTTGGAATTTGATCTGCTTTACTTTATGATTCTAATATTTTATGAGCTTGAGTTGGGCAGAATTCCAGTAAAAATAAACCTCCCTTATAAAATTTTATGGTAAAAATCAGCTTGTATTTTTATGAATAACTTTGCTTTGGCTGTCACTCCAGGTTTTTCTAATAAAACTTATGACAATATTCTGAAGAATTTACTAGAAACTGGTAACTATGCTTTTTAATAAACTTCCAGAATACAACACGAATACTCAAAGTTGTATAAAATATTGTTTTAAGATCTTTTCGCATCAATATTAATGAATATTAAATTCCAAGTTTTAATTCTTTCTTGGGTTTGTGTTTTTTATAATTCACAACAGAAATCCCCACCATGGATTGTTTTCTTGCAGTTCAGGGCATAGATTCAATTGGCTAGCATCAAGAAATAAAAGTGAGATAGCTTATTTAATTCACTCCAGTTTATCAGAAACTTCTCACTACTGATGATTCAAGTTACTTCAGAATATCTAAACCAGCACTTCCTTGTCCTATTTAATTTCCTTTCTCTCTGTTTTTCTTTTTTAATGCATCTATTTTCTCAGTCCATTAGTAACAAGTTCTCCTATATCACTTGGATATTGAATTGAGTTCAAATGGGTACAAATGCTCTTTTGAGTCATACTGAATATTGTCTGAAAATTCCAATGAAGCAAAATTCTCATCTTTTTATTTCTTGACAGATTGCTCAAGAAAGTTCCAAAGAACTCACTGGAAATCAATAGTTTCTGCAGACCTTTTTTTGCTGATAGAAGTAGAAGAAAAAGTTCCCATTTTAGCTTTCTCACTCAGTATCATTCTTGGAACTTTTTTTTTCTAGCTGTCACCTTGGTATAGGTGTAGGGCTAATGTAGCTAAGGGTAACTGATGTATAAGAGTTCTTCAAATATCCTGTTTTGTGGCAACACCCCCCACTATCTCTGAGCTGTCTGCTGCTGTGATGCCAGACTGTCATGGTTTTACCCCATCATGAGGGCCGTCTGGGCTGGTAAGAGCAGCCATGTGGCTCTATTAAGCTGTATATTAGATTCCCACTATTTTTAATACACTGCAAATATGGATAGAATATTCTTTCTTCTGGAACTCCTGGGTCTTGGGGAGTACTTTGCTCAGAAAAGAGGCTCAGACATTTTTGGGTTTGAAACAAAGACATGAAAATAAAACAAGGTATACAGACCAGAGACTATCTTTAGGTTTATTATGCTAATCATGTTAAAGCTATTTCCAGTGTTTTCAGTTCCATGGAAGTACCTCATCTCATTTATTTCCTTCTTGACCAGTTTTTAAGGAATTGAGGTTACTGAATGTGTAAGTTTCATTTCTGTTAAGAAATCTGGCACATACCTTGTGTCGGATGAGGCTGTTTGCCATTTGACTAGAGATATCACTAAGCCCCGAGTACATAATTGGGGAAAAAGAGATCTCAAGTAAAAACATTCATTGTTCCTGGTTCCCTTGCTTGTAACCTGCTCTGTTCATGTCATTGAAAAGCAATAAATGAATAAAGAGGAAAAATCTCAATAGTTGTGAATAACCGTGCCTGTGCTAATTTACTGGCTAATCCTTCTTTTCCCTTTTCCTACAATGGAATTTTAAAGAAATATCTAAGCAGTTCCCAAGCATGAATTTGATGAAGATAAGAGCCTTTATTAACTTCAAAGCGCAAGCACAGCAAAAGACAATTTCAGTCCAAGCAGAGTAATTTTCAAGGTATGCCACGTATTTGCAGAAATGTATATTCATCAGGCCCCTTTTACTCCCGGGATGAATTCCTGTTGTTCACATCAATAAGGTGTTGAATTAAGCATGCTTATGGATCATAGCCATGAGAACTGATTTTGAAATCCAAACCTAACTCCTATTTATTCATCGTCAACTTTTGTCCTTGCTCTGGTTTTCTTCATTCTTCCCTCCATCTCATTACCCTTCTTCCAGCTGTCCTAGACCAAGCATCTGGAAAAAGTGTCCCTGAAAAAAATAGTGACCTAGTACAGTGGCTTTCACTGATCTGAATTTCCAAAATGATGAAACTGGCTTTTACAGACATCAGTTCCCAATCAGATCATATCACACTCTTCAGCACCATCACCCATGTTCTTTATTCCTTGTATAAATCAAGGAGGATTTTGATATGTAGTAACTGTGCCCTTAGAAGAACAGTTTCATTGTTTTCACATGGAGGAATGATTTGGTATTTTAGAATAGGTTGGGGAGGAGGAGAATCAGAATGTTTTGCAATTAATTCATAAGGTCTTCTGAGGTTTACCTGGAAATGGATTAGAAGAAGATGAATTTACAGTGTAGGTAACACTATATGGCCACGACTTTTTCTTTTCTTCCTGATGTGATCTTGTAATGTAGTCTTGTAGAAGACATCTCCTTCGTTCCTAAAGAGGTTATTTCAGAGCAACATTTACATTTAGGGTATCGATTAAAGAGATAGTTGCCAAATACATCTGGGTAATAGTTCCATAAATAATGGTTGCTGCTCTGTAATTCTCATGCAATGCAAAGTGTGCATTTAGTCTTTAAGAGGAGGGAGATGGACTGCAGGAACAAAGCTTCTAATAATTACAGTGCAAAAGAATGTAGCATAACACAGGCAGGTTTCTGTCCCTCTGCTAATGTTTTGCAAAGATGAGATTTTCCAAGCTTTCTATAGCCATTATTGCTTCAGTCTTAACATAGACAATTCAATGGAATTTTACTCAAATCCCTCTTTTTTAGTATTATACGATGAGATAATAACGATGGAGAAAGACTTTAAATTGTCATGTAAATTGTCCCAGCATTAGCTTTGAAAATTTATTATTGCCTTATAATATTCATTGCTCTTAAGCTTCTTATTTATAGAGGCCTTGTGTGTATTTGGAATAACTATGGTAAATGGAAAGATTAGGGAAATATTTCTCCTGTCAGGTCTCTTTTTTTGGGAGCCAATAAAAAGCTAGGGTTTATAATTTATTAATTTATTAGTGTTTGTATATGTATGTACATATTTTTATTTCAGTCCATAAAAGTGCTTGAAAGAGAGAATTGTTAGACACATCGTGGGCCATCAGAAATCCTTGCAAGCTAATCCTGAAAATACGTGTAGAATACTATAAACGTTCATGTACATACCACAAAAAAATAGACTGCCATTGAGAGCTTAAATCAATATCCCCTATCTTCCCTTGCAATTTCACAACAGGATGAACACATTTTTGGGAAGAAACATATTGCACACCTTCTCAAAAATATATTTGCTGTTTTATTGAGTTCTTTTCTGTTACGTTAGCAGATAATACCGCTGTTTTGGATTGAACTTAAGAGAAATATTTTAAAGTTGAATTTGAAATATTTGTGCCATGACACCAGAATAATTTTTTTTCTTTTTTCTTACATTTATGAATTGTTCTTATTTCATTATATTTTCTTCCTATTTATTTTTGTGATTTGCAGAATAGCTTGTATCTCTATTTCCTCCTGACCAGCACAGTCTCTGTACTCTAGAAAGAGTGATAAGAAAAGAGATAGTTTTCTAAACTATCAGTCATGTCAGAATGAGATACAGCAAAGGCAGATGTGAAATTATTGCAATTATTTTCTCACTATCTATGTAAAACTTCTTCAAATCTAAAATATTTTGTAAAGTTGTTTACAATTATGAAGATACTTTAGAAGCATTAAATATGAATGTTAGAATTAAAGTTGCATTTTAATGCTTACTCTTCCGTAAATTACACCCGGCCATTGTTAGCTGTTTGATTTATCTAAGGAATAATATACCTACAGGTCATGTATTTTTGAAATGTGTAGCCAGTATGACGTAGAATAGCATGGCTTTACTGCATTCAGATAGCAAGTACAAATATATCTTCTTTCCTTATGGAGGGAGAGATGTATGTATATATGTGTGTGTATGTGCAAGTAGCTGTAGATGTGCTCACATGTAGCCATGACAGAATGAAAACCCAGCTCAAAAGGGAATGATAGCTACCTGTTACTCTCAGTGAATTGGCCATGGCCATCACAGAGCCTGGTGTCTTCAAATAGTGATAATCGAGTTCGGTACGTGAGTTTGCCACGTTCAGCAGGTAAGGCATCCCAATGTACCCTTTCTGAAATGGTATAAAATGGTGCAAAATTGTTCAGACGCCTCTCAGAAAAACTGCTGCAATAAGTTTGTAGTTGTGCACAGGATTAAGTCACCCATTTAAACCAGGTTGCTGAATTTGGGAAATCCTTTATGCCTGAGAATTGCCTCATTGTTTTGCAGTGTTTCATTGAGAATCTTCCCAATATTGTCCTTGGAAGATTCCCATTACAGTGTTTCCTAATCTTCCCTCCCTCCAGCCCTTCCTCTCTCTTGTGTTCTCGACTCCCTCTCCCCCGACTTCTTACCTCCCTCCCTGTCTTCCTACCTCCCTCTCGGCCCGTCTTCTTGCTGTTCTTCTTTCTCTCTTTTCCCTTTCCCTTTCCTTTCTCCTTCTCTCCTTTGGAAAATGTCAAACATCAGCAGGGAGGTTTTCCTTTGAATGTGCAAATCTTCCAAAAGCATGCAGGATTCTGTCAGCTCCATGCTTGAAAGCTTTGCTGCCTTAAACATATTGTGTCCTGACATTCTATATTCTATGATAAAACTGATGATTTTTTTTTAAGCCTGCAGCTCGTAAATGATTCTGTGATGCTATCTTTTGAGTAATGCATGAGAAAGATGCTCTGATGTGCTATTCAAACATGAGTTCATTCTAAGGCAGAGGCACTAGTGCTCAGGTAATAGATATTTTTGTGTAGGACAAATGTTGTAACAATGGTTGTAAAGATAAAAATGTTCATTCTAGCTGACCAAGAAAGACAAGTATTCTGTTATTAAATAACTATGACAAAGACTCATAAATACCATAAAGCATAGAGTATGGTAAGGAAATTAAACAGAAAAGAAATGAGATAAGAAAAAGAACATCTTTTCCTGTTGGTTCATATTTATTTACATTTTTATCTCTGACCTCTCTATAAAGCATGATTTTCATTGTTCAGTCCCTGCTTTCAAATAAGAACAGAAGCAGTGAAGCAAACATGAATGCAACCACTACAAATGTAGTGACAGCCAGTTGGCCCAGCCAAAGAAAGACATTTTGTCTTGGTCTGCAGGACCAGAATACCAAGCAGTTAGGAGGTGCAATAGGTGCTGGGTAACACTTTATGCAATGCTAATAGTACCTTTTGCACCCTTTAAGAAAGGTGGGGTTGTCATTTATCAGACTTCAGGAAGCCTGGCACAGTCACTCCTAAAACAGAAGGAATTTTGTAATCTGGATTTTAAATTCCCTGATTAAATAAGGTATTATCTTAACACAGTTTGTTATGCAAGCTTGTCACTCTTTGAACTAGTCCATTTTGAAAATGAAAAAGAGTTGGATAATTGTTTCTCAGAAACCTAGGGGGGAAAATGAATATTAAACAAAAAGGCAAGATAATCTTTTTTTGTGGTCATCTTTGGAAGTTTGTCTTGATTTAGAAAGGTTCGCTTCCTCATGCTCCTGCTTTGCTTCCTCCTTTTTCCAACCAGGTAGCAAAAATTGTCAGTTCTTTCCTTTTTTTAGAAAAAATCTTGGAAGTACTTCTTCAACTATTATGAAAACATTTTACAGATTTTCTCAGATTTGCAGCTATTTCAATGCCTTAAAAAAAGAGGTGTTTTTTGTTGGTTTTTCTTTTTCCTAAGGGTATAGTTGAATTAATTCTTATTTTGTCCAGATGTGAATTTATCATCTTCCTGAACACTTGTTCTTGGGCAGATATTGACAGCCTTGGCTGTGGCATTGATGTAGTGCATGGAGCAGTTGTGATATACCCTACTGGGTATAATATGTCTGTCAGGTTATTTCCAGGAAGAATCCACTTGGATATCCCCTAATTTTAATATTTAGTCATGGATTAGGAAGCCAGAATGAAGAGTTCCATTTTGCTTAACAGCAAGAAAAAAAGAACCTGATTTAAGACAGACATTTTGAAGAGGGCCACTTGCTTTCAGTCTCCATCTTCATATTTAATAATTCTCTATGTCTGTTAAAATGATTTATCATAAAATTGCTTTTCATTCTTCTTCTCTTTTCATTATGCATTAACTTATGTCAATGCATTTTAGTTAACTGTAGTTCGTGGTTTTGCTGTAGAGCTCCCTAATGATAAAATGTCTCTCTGTGTGTATGTGTGCACTTTAATGCTGTTTACTTTTCTCATCAGCATAACATAGTTTCATGCACTGTATCAACCCCTGTACAAGTGATCTCTTTATGCTACAGATCAAAAGGAAGAGAAAAGAATGGAAAAATTATTTTCCAAAGTGTTATTAAAAAGCTTATTTCCCCAGCATAATAGAGTCCAGGTAGCTGGCAGGCAGGCTTTCAAAGAATCAGATCTCCGAAGCTGGTGCATAGCTTCAACTGAATAATTATTCTCATTCCCACTATGCAGCTACTCAGCGGCAAGTGGCACATCCAAACTGCACCTTGTGACTAGAATGGCATTAAAAGAGAAGGTGAAAGAGCTCTTCACTTATATTCTAATTTTCTTTCTTGCAGTAAAGACCCAAATTTGGGTTGCTGGAAATAAATAATTACTAAATGTAATCGAAGACTGATGTGGCCTTGTGATTCAACACCGCTTTGAAATCCAAACTGCAACAATTCAGCATAATAATCTGCTTGATGCAATGAATGGGGTTTAAAGTCCTTAGTCAGTCACAAGGTTCCAGTAAAATTAAAAGACAATGGTATGTTCCTCTGGGCATGCTCTGCTGAATTAATATGCAGTGTCATGTACTGACAAAGCATCTCTAGCCAGTGCTGTTGGTTTCATTTACAGACCTGCCAATAGAGGCCAACACTTGCCTATGAAAAGCCATCATACACTGGCCCATAAAGCCACACAAATTTTCATGACATTTCACTTAAAAAGTGCTTGCTTTGCAGGATAGAAAACCTGTCAATAATACAGATTGGATGTCACTTAAACCAAGTGATGTGCTAATCTTCTGGAGACCATGCGTTCTTAATCTCTTCAGGACATGAGTCAGTTTAGAAGCATGAGATGTTCTCACAGGTAGCAACTATTGAGCTCTTTAATATAAATGCAAAGACAAAGCTTATCAGTGTGTTTCAGAAATTGTTTCAGTATGGTTGCTGTCTATAGCAAAAGAAATCCCCATACGTCCCCCAGAATCCCTGTGCAACTTCCAAGCTTTCATTGTGCCCACGAGCGCCTTTTAATTATAAAGAAATTGTTTTTGGTGATATGTGCTTTGTGACCAGTTGGATTAGAGGCGTTTCTTCTGGCTATTATTAAGCTAACTTGGCTATTGCCCTTGTGTAGCTGAGCATGATCAAAATGTAAAGTATGGGAGTGCGTCTCAATTATGAACCATAGTACAGTACTTCTGCAGACTGAATTCTTCAGTTCATTAAAAAAAAACTACAGTGACTAGTAATATTTTAATGAAAGGGCAGAAAAATAGGCACAGGATCAAGGATACTATAGCTCATTGGGATGAGTTACAAAGACTGTTGAAAAAGTCAGTCTGGTGCTTTTAGCATTTCAGCGGGCTGGTCATTATTAGACAATAGATAGGGCCACTGTTGAGCTGCAGACAATCTGTGACTTCTTAGGATCTAATGATGAATAATTAAGTTCTCCTTAGAATGACTATAATAATCTGGTAAACATTCTAAGATACTAAAATACATTTTCTGGTGTAATTCCTTCCCTATTTTTTATTTATCTGCTCCCTTTGCTAACTCATGATTACTTTTCTATTAATTTGAGCCATAGAGAGCTGGTCTGCAAATCAAAACCAGTTCTTCAGAGTTTTTAAGTCAAAACCAAGGAGCAGAATGGTTATGTGTATTTCTGACATTCTGATCTACCTCGCTTTGAAATCATAAACTGAAACCAGAGCCAATGGATGGGCTCCACTTATTCTTCTGTCATTTACTGGGAGCAGTGCAAAATGCAGCTTTTCTGGCTAAGTGGGACTATATTTGGTACGAATTAAATGATAACAGGGATCCAAGTCTGTAAAGTATTTTTACTTCTCATACACAGTATGAAGACAAAAGAAATGGTAGTAAGAACAGAACTTCTAAGAGTTCTGAAATTTGTTCAGCACAGAAGGCAGAGGTTTGTTTTATAGAAGTAGGAGGTAATTGTAAAAAAAGTAACATCAAACCATGCTTCATCTAAAATAATTTTTTAGTAAAATAAAGTTTTTAAGGTATTAGAAGAAAGTAACAGAGTTCATTCTTATTCTTCTCTGTGATAGGTTACCACCACATCATTGAGAATGTTTATTGATATTTAAACTGGACAGTATAATTGTTCGTATTTCACCATTATAAGCTTTTCACTGTGAATAACTGACTTGATGTGGAAGTTTAATTAACTCTCTTGTAGTATTGAACTTTTTAAGATTTTTACCGTGTCCTCTTATTTTAAAAGAATCCAAACCTCTTTATTTAATTCCAAATTTTCATTCTATGGAAACAGAGAAAGCACCAGTCAGATCCTCCCCATTCATCACACATAGAACTGTGAGTCTGGGAGGTGCAGCCACTTAACTCTCATTTTTCCCATTTCTAAACATTGAAAAATATCTTCCATATTAAAATTGTTCACAGTCCCATTCTACTCACCTGTTTAGACCCTGTTATTTTCCTTTAATACACATAAATGCCTTTTTTTTTTTCTCATTTCTCTCATGGGATATTTGTAGGTCAATTTATTCCCCTCTTTGGCACTTTGCTAGATTAGAAACCCAAGACCAGAAAGATTCTTGTTTTAAAATGCACTCTATATTCTTTTAATCATTCCAGTAGTCCTTCTCCTCATTAGATCCAACTTTTTGTTTTGTTTTTTTGCAATTGTAAAATGGAGTAAAATTAAAAGCTGAGGTTTCACTGGTGACTTAGATAGCTGCCCTGCCATTTGTCAATTTCATCTGGAAATACCTTGTGTGATGGATACTTGGATTACATTTGTCTTTTTCTTGACCATGTTACACAGTAGCTAAAAATTAGCCTTATATAGGGTGACTGAATTTTACCTTGTGATGCACTATTACATTTTTCAGTGTCATTAGGAAAGAGAATAGAAAATAATTATTGTTACTACATGAAATATGTAATTTCATTTTATACCTTTGAACCATCACCAGTGCCATCCATTTTTCCCTCCATGATCTATAAATGTGTCTTGCTGTTATTGATTCGGTTCAACATTGCATTATGAAGAAATACAATTAGTATTCAACCGTTTTTTGTGGTAAGGGTATCTGTAAAATTATTTAACAAGATTGATCCTCAAAGAAAATTTGGAGAACTCACTATTGATCTCATTCCAGTACACCTGCTGGTTCAGGACAACCTGTCATCATCTGTTCTCTGGTGAGATCCCTTGACATTTGAGATTTCCTCTACTAATCCCTGTCTTTCCCAATTGTAGATTATATACAGATTAATTATATAATTTTATACAGCAAGTGAATACCCCTTGCAGTGATACGAGACAGAGTTTCTTCTCCAATTTGATTAAGTAGAACTTAGTAGCAGTGTTAGCTAGTAGCTAGTGTTAGTGTTAGTTGCCTTTGATGAGAACAAATAGAGCTCTGCACTCTTGTTAGCCCCATGTTCTGTCTGGGACTGATTGATCCATATCACTTTTGAATGTGTGACAAAGGCAGTGAGGAGTTAATGGCTCTGTAACGAGGAGTTCTGTGCCAGAGCTGTGCAGCTGTAATGAATTGGCTTAAACATTAGCAGTATAAAATAATTTAAGATTCAATTTTATATCTCATATTTTTACAGTGAGCATTACCCACTGTTACAAGATATCTCCATCTCAAATTTCACACCATCTAAGACAAACTCTCATTTCCACTGAAATCTCCTCTTGTTGGCCCAAAGACATGTCATATGTGAGAAGCTAAAAGCAAGGATAAATACATTTAGAAAATTGAACTAGAAATGTCTTCAGCTGAATATATTTTTAATCATCTTATTTGGCAACTGTTAAATTATCCACACTGTATCCAGTTTCTAACATTCTGCTATTGCAACATGAAACAGTTCTCTCACAAATATCTCACTGTTTCTTCATTCTTTTGGGATATCAGAAAAATATTGTGTCTTAAAAATGTGTCGTGACACCACAGTTCTATAATCTTTGACTTTTACTTCCTTTTGAACTAGTAGAGTAGTAAATAGCAAACGATAAAGTTGATCAACATAAACTCAACAAAAATATATGCTGACCATAAATCAGCTTGCACCAAGATGATTTTACTGCTCTTTATTCTCTGAAACATCCAAACAAATATGTCATGTCAATCAAACATAATTTTCTATAATACCATTTTTTAATATAGTGTTTTAGTTGAAAAAAATTGTGAGTTTTTTTTTTAATTAACATTTCCTTTAGTTATAAAGATGGGCACAGAAAAGAGTCTTTCTATGCCAGCCATGCTTTTAAATTCCCACATTTCCTCCTCAGTTTCATAATTTCTTATTATGGATCTACCACATGGGGAAAAAAAAAAAAAAAAGTATGAAAAACTGATTCAGGTTAAAATCTTAAAATCAGGGTCAAAAAGGTCTTTCTTCACTGTTGCTACAACCTACAGACTCTTGTATTAGGGTGGCAGTTGGAATTGGGAAGACTAGTAACGAGCTGAGGCAAAAAGAAGGGCTTGCATTTATTTCTGGGAATTTTTTTCATGGACAGCAAAAGCAGCTTAAGAAAATCAGAAAAAGTGAGAAGTGAAAACTTTAGAGAAGGTTTTAAAACTGCAAATTTACTTTTACTAAGGAGACAAGTTCTGGTACTGACATTTGTCTCCAGAGGCTTCAGATTTTAACATACTTCTGCAGCCTTCAAACTGATGTTTGGAAATTGAAAAATACATTCTGCTTTGAATGAAAATTGGTCATGAATGTTGCTGTTGGGTTGGATTTACTATCCTTCTAATACCTGTTTTTAGGCAGTAAAAACAAAAGCCAGTCTGACAGGCCCTTAAAATATTTGAACAGAGGGATGAATAGAGAGAAATACCTTGAGGGGCAAATATTGAAAAACATAAGCCTTCTTGGAAGAGAGAAATCTAGCAGAAAACCGATTTACAAAGTAGTGGCATAATCTGCTAATAGCTGTGCAAAGTTTAAAGTGTTACAAGGTCAATATGCTATGAAGGTAAATTAGTACTAGGTTCACAAAACAGTTGTAGAAATAATCATGCTGTGGAAACTGCCACCATTTCAAACAGTGAGAGGAAAGCTTTTACACACTGAAACTTTTAAGTGCCACCTTTGTGAGGACTACT
This sequence comes from Serilophus lunatus, assembly GCA_013399895.1. Classification (NCBI taxonomy): domain Eukaryota; kingdom Metazoa; phylum Chordata; class Aves; order Passeriformes; family Eurylaimidae; genus Serilophus; species Serilophus lunatus. The sequence goes on along the minus strand of VXBA01002577.1, from coordinate 126,680 downwards.
TTGAAACTTTTCTTCTGAATGATCAATTTAAGTTGTCTTTTCTGCAAGTGGCAACTTTTTAATATACAATTTCCCTCCCATTAGAACAGTATCCCAGAGTGTCTGAACTGTCACCGATCATACACTTACACATACACTTACAGCTTGCTCTCGTAAAATCTCACTGTCATTTTAGTGGTTTTATAGCCTCTCAGAAACTATTCTTTCCTTCTGATATTTGCCAACACTATTGCCTAACCATATGCTTTTAAAATTGTTCTCTCAGTCCCCTCCTTTTCCTTAAAGAAAGTGTAAAGAAAATGGGCTCTTATGGGCTTCATTGTAAATAGGGGTCTTAAAATGCTCTAGGAGCAATAAAACAAGCAACACTGTGCATTTAGACTACGCTCAATAAACTGTTCTCTTTTCAGATGCTACCAAATGTCGTCTTTTTTTTTTTTTTTTTTTTTTTTTTACATAGACTACTTCGGGCTTCGGTTTTTTATATGCTTTTACTGGGTCATGAAGCCCTAGTAAAGTTTCCTTTAAAGAGTAAATGGAAAATATCTGCTATTCATTTATTTTGATGTATTTATTGCAATTACATTTGCAACTCATTTTGTCTCACAGATTTTTACTTCCTTCTGAAGGAAGCAAAAGGCAAAATAAACATTTTAAGACAGAAGCATTTTCTCTGGAGAAACAGAAAACACTTCTTCCAAATTACTGAATTGCTGTGACAGAGAATATTAGCACTTGCTTTTGTTGAAACTTTATGGAACATGGAGCAATGAGGGGATAAAACAAGTTTCCAATACTTTTACAGCAGGGATGTTGAAGGGGGAATTTGCAGTCATGCATATTTTTTCCACCACCTCAAAGAATAATGGGTCTCTTCCACAATCTGTAGCTAAGAAGCTGGTCATAAGATTTTTAATTTACTGTCAAGTTAATGTTAAATATTTTTTAATTATTTTTTATCGTGAGTTTTGGAGAGGATGAAACTAGGACAAAAGTTGTATCTTTAAGAACTCTGTCTGTTAAACCTACTGTGATCTGCCAAGCTTGTGACTTGAGATTGTGAAACAGATTCCTGCCAGGCATTTTGGCTTAGAAAGGTTCCTAAACAATGCAGACACAGAGAAACACCATCAAGGTAATTTGATGGAAACATCAAATTTCCCCTTTCAGGAAACATCAGTGTTTTATTCAACATCACTGAACCCATTTGGAATTGACTGGTGGATTGGTTTGAGGGTGAGTTTATCTCCTCTTCTTCTTCCAGCATGTTTATGACAAGTTTTCAGTCTCCCTAAGAAGCAAGGAATTTTAAATAACTTTGTATGAAATCCAGGCTCAAGTCTTCTTGTAAGGCATGTGTATATTCCTCAGATTTGCTTTATGTTGGCTGTGTGCTCTTGTCTAGGGAAAAACTTCAGGAGGATTTTTCAAAACAATCAATATATTTCCTGTCCTCTGACTGTCTCTACTAAAATGAAATGGTCCTCTTGCAATTCACAGTTCTGGGAATTGCACCGGTTCCATGCAGTGATAGTGAGGGATCTGGATTTCTACAAATCTTAGAATGGATAGTGGTTTCTCACTATATCCTCAGGGTTAAAAAACCCCATCCACAGGTAATAATTTTGAACAGATATACACCCCCCC